>CM060255.1:6280929-6332088 GCA_030684275.1 Acipenser oxyrinchus oxyrinchus | reverse complement strand
GGTTTTTTTTTTTTACTTTTTAAATTAATTAACCTGATAAGATTTGCAAGTTCATTAAAACAATATAGTGCACATAGTAAAGTTACAACATGGATAATGTATTATTCTTGAACATTTTTTATTTAATTATGTATTTCTGTAATTATAGACAAGAATTCACAAGTACTGCACAAAGTCATTCAAACGATAACTTCTGACAGATCAACTTCACACACAGACGCACATACACACATACACACACACACACACACACAAAGCTTTGCACATTTTAACTGTTACCTGAAAATCAGGCAGCTACATCACAAAGTGGGACCTTACCACTGCTCCTATAAAATGTGAACTGCTGTTAGTTTGGCCTCATTTTTAAAGTATTTATTATTAATCTATTAACATCCATTTATGATGACGTTGATTGTAGAAGCTATGGGATTAAAAACGTTATAGTCCCTGATGGAGTTGTCATTCAAGGTGCCTTAAAAATAGAGTGGAATAGGAAACACACACTGCTAACCCCCCCGCTCCAATTCCATTATGATTTCTCTTGTGTTAACACTCTTATATCTTTTTTCAGGTCAGTATATTTAAGATGCTGTTACGGGTGTACTGTACACTGTGCTAGTGTTATTTTCTGGAAATTAGCTGTATATGCTGCATGTTCTGCAGTAAAACAACATGTTAGCTACTGCTTACTGGATAAACTGTACATTTTTTGAATATGATACTTAGTTAACTTAAAAGTAAATATTGTGTTTTTATTATTTCATAGCAAAAGTAAAAAAAAGTTCATATAAAATTGTAGGGGAATCAATTTAAAATAATACATATTACAATAGTTATTAATAGAAGACTTCAGTGACAAGCTGCAGCATGTGACATTACAAGGATACGAAACACTAAAAAACATTGTACATCATGCAGGGCAAAAAGGAAGGCATAACTGAGTCTAAACCTTAATTAAGACAACAAATAGTATTGGGTGTGTTTTTCTGCTGTCTATTTCTCAGCTTTTCAGTCCAACATGGCTTAACCCTATGTCAGCATTATCATCCCAATAGCCCTGTCTTTTCTATTACCAGCTTTGCACTCAAAGACAGAAAGAATGGGCATACATCTCTGTAATTCTTTTAATAACAAATGTAAGGGGGCAAGGGGCCTATCCGTCTTTATCTGAATTTGGAAGCGGTTGATACCACCTAGGGGCTGGGGAATGTCAGATTCCTCTAACAACCCACAAAGCTGATTCATTTCACTCTTCATTAGGAATGTGTTGTGGCATCTTCTGGACTTTGCATATCTATAGCCTCCTGGTTTTTCTTCTCTACAACCCAGGCCACCCTCCTCCTTGCTTTCTGCCCTTGGCAAACGAAAGGTCAAAGACGCTGCAGTGATTAATGCATAAGGGCCACTGGGATCCTTCTGTCATTTCCCCCCATGTGTTTTTATTTCATCTACGAATTCCTTTCAGACTGCTGACATTTTATTACTAGATGTAAATGACATGTCATCAATATTTGTATTAAAAAACCAAACAAACAAAAAAAAAACATTCTGGTCCTTTTAAAAGTCAATTTTATTTTATTTCTATGTACAATGTACTTTGTTGAATGTACTTTTTGCACGTAACTTCATTTTTAAAAAATAATTTAATTCATTTAAAAGATTAACAGCTACAGTTATTCCAATAAGTTGTAAATTAATTAATAAAATCAGCTATACAAAATTATGACAATGAAGTCAGTTGCTGTTTTTATGTGTGTGTGGTGCCATAATTAATATGGTCTTGCACAAGAATGAGATGAGGGTGGTATGTTAAAATACATGATATATGTATATGTTGTTCACAGTGTTATACTTCTATAATATAGAAATGCATCCCTGCTATATTACATCAATTCCTGCTGTTGACGTATTTTGGTTGTTGCTTCACTGGCCCAGCCAAACAGTTTATTTGAAAAAAGTAATGATATATTTACTTTGTATAGCAATAAGGATTTGCTGTGATAATTGAGTGAGGCAGAGCTGCAGCTTTCTGTGTTCGAGGGCCCCTCTCGTTTGAATACAAGTCTTCAGTGTACAATGAGCCAGTTAGCGAGTGTGTATTTCTGCCTGTCACTTTCTCTCCACATGTTGCTTTTTCTTTGGGAGATAAGTGGGCCTAATGCTGAACAAATAGTGGAAATCAGAAGCCACTGAGAATCCTTCGTCTCTCGTTTTCCCATGGCAGCCTGATAGATGCCTGGTCACAGAAAACCCCCTCCTCTCAACAAGCACAACAATTTTGTCACCACAAGCAAATCCAATTGAAAAGTCCCCTGGACTGTGAAGAGCTCCAGTTGTCAGAATGGGCAATGGCAATGAAAAGAGCCAAGCAGGCTACATTGGCATCAGGTGCGGGTCCCGGTTGCTTGTGATAGGCTGCCACATTGTGCTGGCTAGACATTCGGCCATTTTCCAATATAATGGGAGAAATTAATGCAAATGAGCGAATGGAATGAAATGTATTTAAAATCAGATTGAAAGGGCCCTGCTTACTGCCTGATAACAAGCTGCTCTAGAAAAAGGGCTACATTGTGCTAGCTCATTGCCCCCCCCCTCCCCCATTTTGTTCTCACTTGTGGCTCATAAGGGTGTATTGTTCTCGGGTAAACTCTTTCAAAACTATTGACATTGCTCATTTATTTGAATTTCAGATGTTTTTCCAGTGACATTGCAGCCTCTGGGCGAGCTGGGAAAACATTAATTGCGTGAGGACAGGGGGTGCGACTGAAACATGGAATGAAATCATTAAGGATAATGTTGCAGTTGTCCGTACCTCATTATAACCTGCATACCAGGCAATAAAGTGTATGTTTCACAAACAAGTCACTGGCCTGGTGCATGGGCCCATGGCTATCCATCTTTTCAAATAGCCTGTTCTCCATTAAAGGGCTCTGGTTACGCTGCTTCAGAAACCTGGTAATTAGTTTGTATTCTGTCTAATTATGTTTATTGCCCTGAGGCGTTCAATACCTCAGGTCATATTCACATGGTATGGAGTTCAGTTGGTTCTAAGTTGGGTGTTTTGTACTGTGTCTCAGATGTAAAGTAAATGGCCTTTGTTTTACGTGGTACTGCTTTAGAAAGCCTGCTCTCTTGTCTAGGTCATACCACTTTACTAAATGAATTTTAAATCTGTTTACAAACTGACTGTGTTGCTGCAGATTATCTGTTGTTGGTGTGTTTTTGGAGTTTCTCTAAGTCCTTGTTAATATAAATACTGTAGTTTTCATACTTCAATATGCTGTACATTAGTGTCTTGAAATATTACATTGTGTGTGATTTGACTTCATACTTACAATGAAACAAATATTTGGAAAAGCTACACAAATTACTGTGTGTTATGTTTAATTTTATTTCAAAATAGTGGGTCTGTGAATAAGAAACTGTCCGAGATTTTTTTTTTCAGAAATATCAATAACAAAAGATTGTTTCCTTTATCAGATTTAATATAAATGCAGTACACATTATAGATTTTTACTTGTGTATTTCAGAAGTGTCTAGGGACCTACATTATCAGTCACATAACATCATATTTTCTGTTGTAAAACGTTTATGAACAATTTGAATTATTGCTGCTCAGCTGCTGCACTTTGAAAGAGTGGGAATTGAGTGAATACAGCAATGGTTTTATGAGGGTTAAACAATATTATTTTTATAAAAAAGTGTGGAAAAATATGCGTTAACTAAAGCAGTAAGCATGGATTTTCTTAACCACTTTTTAACGTCTTGATACTGATTTTTGAAAATATGTTTTTATACCACAGATCATATATTATTTATTTATTTCTTAGCAGACGCCCTTACCTAGGGCAGCATACAATTGTTACAAGATATCACATTATACATTATTTCACATTATTTTATTTTACATACAATTAACCATTTATACAGTTGGGTTTTTACTGGAGCAATCTAGGTAAAGCACCTTGCTCAAGGGTACAGCAGCAGCGTCCCCCACCTGGGATTGAACCCACAACCCTCCGGTCAAGAGTCCAGAGCCCTAACCACTGCTCCACACTGCTGCCCTTTATTGCATTGAGGGTTATTGCATTATGATAAATATTTTATTTATTTACTTTGCTTTTCATACACTTTTTAAAAATGTACTGACACTAAATACATTACTTTGCATTACTTTTAGCACTGGTGGTATATAGAAGTGGCTTTAAGAAAAAAAATGTCCTAGGTCCAAGGCGTATTACAGTGAAACTCGAGGGTTATTGCAGTCAAAAGCAACGTAACAGATTTGCTGTTGTCCAGAAGTTCCAGCCTGCTGATTAATGTGTGAGATAATGTACTTGGGAAATGAGTAAACACTCCTGTGTGCCTTGCTTTGTGCTTGAATGACTTGACGACAAGGGCAGTGCAAGGTGAGAATTTAACAGTGCTGCAGAAAAAAAGCTCAATGGAGTGAAGCATGACAGAGTCTGGCACATATATTATCTGAGTGGGAGTCTGTAACTTTGTAATACAAAAGACAGACAAAGTGAAAGTTTTTTAGAACAAGAATAATTAGAATTGCTCAAGGGACTGCAGTTTTAATTTCACTAGTAAGGGGCTAAAGATTTAATTTAAAGACGCACCGAGCAGCTAGAAGGTTAATAGGATGAACAAAGAGCAGACTGTGAGAACTTAAACTCAGAGGAAGCGAGTCGGACTTTCACCTGACACGTTTTTAATTATGGAGCTCAAGATATTTCTCAATAAATGCTTCACACCACATATGATACAACATCAGCCATTCAAATTAATATTTCTCATTCTTTTTTACAGAATTTCAGTTTGTTCCGAATCCTTGTGGCATGCAGTGTGCATGTTTAAAAGTTAATCTTTACTGTATTTCCTGGTATTGTCTATTTTGATTTTAATGAGAGTCAGCTTTAAGAATAATAAAAAATAAATACTATAGTAGTATTAATACATTAACCACTAGTTAAATCTAATAAGAATACAATAAAGTTGGTTATGCTTTTTATTAACTGGGCAACAATTACTGGTAATTATAGTAATTAATGAGGTAATTACATGCAATCTTCTCTGTTACACAACTATTAATAATGATATGGTATAAGGTTAAGATTTAGGCTAGGGTAAGGTCACAACTTATAACAATGGTCATGGGTGGTTAACATAAATCATTACAAAATGTTTAATATTCATAAAAGAAGTTTTAGACTGCTTGTTGAAAAACAATTACAGTTTAGAACAGTTTCATCAAACTGTATTTTATATACATATTTATATATTAAAAAATAACTCATGAGCTGAAGCTTTATGAATAGGATACACCGGTCAGATTTGTGTTAAATGAAATCTGCACCATTTCTAGTGAAAGAACAATCAAACTGTGATGGAGGCACTCCAAGTTGTGTATTACTGCTTGAACTAGTCATTGTATTTATCTTGCTCTTATTGTATTATTACCTGTACTGTAACACTTGAAATGTATTTGCTTACGATTGTAAGTCGCCCTGGATAAGGGCGTCTGCTAAGAAATAAATAAGTAAATAAATAAATAATAAATACTGGTAATTGTTTTGCAACATTGGGCCCTATTCACAAAACTTTAAAGACTTTAACAAATGCTTTTAAAGGACTGTTTTTTGTTTTTTTTGTTAATTGTTTTCAAACACCTCAAAGCTAAATAATGTTAGCTTTTCATGAACTGCAAACTTGTTTTTATATTGATTTAGTATGACTGTATGTTCTTTACATCCACAAGATATAACATTTACATATGTCGTCAGGTTTGCAACCACCTGCTGTTTTATGACTTATCTCTGCATGTGTTTATATGTTTTTGTTCTCATTATGTGGAAGTTTTCTTTATTTCTCAACTGGGAGTTGAAATATTAAACAACAGCAACTTTAAAACTGCCCACAGTCTTAACAGGACAGAGCCATACATTTAGAATGCATTGTACTATACATCTGGACTTTCTCTTGGTTATAGTTGTACCAAAAAGGTTCACATTTGTCTTTTTCAACTGTAATAACCTATTGATATAGCTGTATGTTAATGTGTGTTAGAGAAAGAAATTTATAAGAGATGTCTCTACATGACACAGCATCTATAGTGCCAGACTGAGATGCACAGTACACGTGGTTGTCTGGCTTGGGGACTACAGCTTCAGAATATTTACTATGTCAAAGACACGATTCAAAATTATATTGTTAATTTGTCATTGCAATCTATATATGTCATAGGCCACCAAAAAATGCACAGCTACATACCCTGGAATTTCAATGAGCTAGTTTTAAAGTTGATTTTGAGACACATTTAGTCGTAACACTGTTTATATGACACATCTGATGTGTGCTCCTTATTACATGAAGATTTTTGGATACAAATTTAGGAGAAGACGTCCAGGTATAACATTCTGAGCCAGGTGTTCTGCAGGTACTGTAGATTAGTTATAGTTGCACTTCTGAAGTAGAGTTTACAAAGCCGATGCAGTTAACTGAATAGTATTTTGCGGTTAAAGTAACTTAACAAATTATTGTATATACCTGTATTTATAAATAGTGACAGTTAAATGTTTTATCCAACAGTATCTTTAAAAAAATAAATAAAACAAAAATAAGGAATTTTACATGTCCCTAAAAAGGAAAATATAACTTGCAATCCTTACAATTATGAGCCAGTTTATCCCTTGCTATCTTTGTGCGAGTGCACAGCGACATTCTGAATCTCTGTGACATCCCCCATTGAAATTATTCATTCTGTCAGCCCTGTGCATGGGAATTATTGCAGCAAAGTGATCCCAAAATACTCTTCCTGCCAGTCTGTCAGAAAGCAGACACTATGTTTGACACTTATGCATTATATGTTTATCAGTCTCTAATGAAATGCTGACAAGTTTCCTGCACAAGGGATACCGTGTTCCTTTAATAGCATTTAACGAACCTTGAGTATTCACCACGAGATGGTCCTATTGCCAGTGACAGCTGTGGGGCTTAAGAGTTGTTCCCCGGTGAGAGAAGATATAATGTATTATGAGACTTTCCAATGCAGGTCTTTTTGTGACCCTATAATATCTCAGTTATCTGGATTTTGATGGGTAATAAAACAGATTCAAAGTTAAGTTTACATTAGGCTGGCAGATCTGCAATATATGCTTTCTGTATTTTCTTTTAATTTAACACTAGGAGGTGAGTACTACATGCATATTAGATGTGTTAATAAAACCATACACTAGTGCTAATAGGCACTTTATCACAGCCCCAATATAAATCTGCAATGTTAATATGAAACTAATGTGAATGCTTTTGCACAGTATTAATGCCTACTACAGTTAACTGCTTTTTCAGTGCATTAAAAAGGAATAAGGAATGACAAGGTGTTCATTAGGCTGACATAATTGTACACCTGGGGTGTGATGAGAGGCTCAGAGCCAGAGACTAAGGCACCCACCCCAATTGTGCAGTCGCATAGGGCTTTGACTAAAATAAAAAAGGGTTATAAAGGCCACAGTGGGCGTTAAAGGGATACTTTATATAATCCACAGTATATATGCCTAAAGTTAATTTCTTACCTGTTTAATATACTATTGCAATAGATAATTATACAGAACACAGAAGCGAATGTGACTTAGGCAATGGTGCCAATGTGACTTCCCAGAACACCCCGAAATGTACAGTAAATAGAACGAGACCAGCCAGTTCATACCTGTGGTTTTATTAATGCTGTTGAGTTACTTAGTTATTCTAAATCTCATGTAATTCCCATAGCTGCTCATGTGCTCACATCATCACCCTACCCTGCTGGAGCTCCCAATGTGAACATAAACAAGCTTCCTGTTTCATTTAGTTGATGTCTTTATTTCTTTAGTGCTGAACTGGGGACCCGAGCTACACCAGCAGGCTGATGTAAAGGCCCTTGAGGGATTTGGGATTTGGCATGGTCAAGCTCACAAACGTGATGCCTGTGTAGAAGGTGGCCAATATGCACAGCTGAGATGTGAGGGAAAGGTTCCAGTGAAACAAGTCTGTGACACCTGATATTCTTCATCACTGCTTGCTTGCGGATGGTGGTCTCCTTATGTTGTTCATGTATCTACAAGCCAGCTGTGCCTGGGCTCAAGTACTTTGTTCCCTTTATCGGTTAAAAAGTGATCCACCCACTTTACTTTAATCTTTATTTTCCACATCAAGGCTATGTTGCTCAGACCCTTATATCAAGACAAGTATCAAAATGAAATTCCTTTGGTTTCTGTAACATTACAGTACTTGAACTGTGCCTAATTTTTATATTTTTTATTTACACTTTGTTACCTCACCAAGAAGTCATTCAACTGATTTTTTTTTTTTTTTTTGTGGAATGAAAGCCACTCTTAAGCTCCAGTAACCATTTTTTTCCTCTGTCAAAACATTCACCAATATGGCTGTCTAAACACTCTGTAGTTAAGTAATTACTCAAGCAATCAGTTTGCAAGTGTTTATTAGGCTTTATACTTACAGTACCTTTAAAAGGATTAGGGAAGCTATGGAAAACATTGTTTAAGAATTAAATGTGAATAGTATCCAACAACTCTTAGACTCCTTCTGAGTATTGTGATCTTTTAATAACATGTGATGACACTTTTTGTTTTCTTATAACTAATTGAATGGAGCATCAGGGGTAGATGTACTAAAGTGTTGCACCTGTCGCAATAGTCGCAAACCAGTTGCAAATGAGTCGGAATTCTAAGGTGAACTGTACTAAACATGTGCAATGCTGTTACCGACTTTTTAGGGAATGCATTGTGGCAGCAGTTTTTCTATGCGGTTCAACCTTAGATGAATATGTAATTATGGGTGTTCCTGCATAGATTTGCATAAAAGGGGATGGAGATAGTGCAAATGAGGGTTCTCAAATATTATTATGATATGTACTAAAGCTGAAGACACTTACAATTGCATTTGTTAAGAACTTTTGAAAGCATGTTTTGAACAGTCACAATTGTTGCTGGCATTTTCCAGTCAGCTTTTTCTCATGCGTTGCCAGTTGTGCTCAATGTATTTTTGAGGCAAACACACAAGTACCTCATTTTCACTAAAGTCAGGGTGTACTTACAAGCCTTGAAAATAAATTTCTATGACATTTCTGGTTTTCAGAGCATATTGGGAGCAATAGGCTGCACACATGTGCCACAAACCCCTCCAGCTCATTCTGAGCATCTTTATGGACCATGATCTATTTTGTGCTAATTGTCTAGGCTACTAAGTAGGCTAAGATAAAAATAATAATAATTAAAAAAAACAAAAAAAAACGCTAAAATCATTTAGTTTCAATTTAAAATAATATTGTATTTGCATTGTACACCAATGTGTACAATACAGCAGCTTTGTTTATTTTGTGTTACTGGTAGGCTAAAGTAAAAAGAAAGTGTGCTAGGTATTCAATTGATTTTACTACTGTACTGTATACTGTATAGGCCTACTGTACAGATTTATATTTTTACATAATGCAATGTGAAGCCTACTCAAAAGACATTAGTGTTCATTTAATTTACATTTAGAATGCACTGAGCACTATAAATGTATGTGTGTGCGATTTTATTTTATTGTTTTTAAGCCTGACACCTCCTTATGTCGGACAAACATGTCCGGTTTAGCAAGGGGCTACTGTATGATTATGAAAAGCTTTTTGGGGGTGAAAGTGGATGACCCTCTATAGAATCTGATGGGATTAAACTTTTTCTTATATATATATATATATATATATATATATATATATATATATATATATATATATATATATATATATATAAAACAGTATTAAAATAGGTAAAATGAAAACGAAACAGAATGCATTGTAGTTTTCATTTAACAAAAACAATGTTATTTTGATTCTTGCACCCTTGCATGTATAGACGTTATCCTTCGGGCACCCTCTGCTGCAGCAAACCACAACTCAACTCCTGCTGTATGTAATGCTTGAGATCTCTCTAAGAAGATGCAGCTAATATTTATATTAGTATATTGCGTCTCTCTTGATTAACATATATTCTCTTAGTACATACGACAAAATGTATGTTTGCTCTGCGACTGGCCCATCTTAGTACTTCTACCCTTCAGTTTTCCAGCTTATTTCCAAGGACACACTCATGTTGTACAGGAGTTTTAAGCTCTGTGCAATCATAATTTTAAACAGGTGCTGCAACAATGATTACTTTCCACTGCGTGTACTAGTGTGTAACCCATTTCAGACATTTATAAAATATTGCTTGGGTTCAGCAAGAGTGCAGAAAACAGAAATGTACCCCATCTGTAATACACTGTGTAGACAAATATCAGCTCCTTTTTTCTTCTATCGCAGTGAGATATTGATCTGCTAGAATTGTGCCATATTGGAGCTGTCGGTTGTGATATTCATCATTCTGTCACATCTCCAGTTCCTCAGAGTTACTAGAAGGTAGAATTGAGGGGTTTAGTCTCGAGAATGTTGCAAACAATTTATCAGAGAACTCTGGCAATAAATTTTTTAGGATTTATGTCAGTAAAGTGAAGCCATACATTACGAATTATGTAATTTTGTCATAGGAATCTTACTGTTTCACCTACATTTGCTGAGTTTAACATTTTGCCTTCTTACTTTAAAAAAAAAGAAAGAAAGAATAACTTTCTTTGTGAAACCTTCAGCAGCATCTATTGCTTTGAGGCATGCGATATAGTGTAATGAGTCATTTAGCTGGTAAGAAGTAGCATACCTTCACCTGGCTCATGGGCCAGATGAGCCTGGTCTGAAGTAATTGGGGTTGTCCAGGTTTAGTGATCTGGGTTCCATTAAGCACCCCTGTGTGTTTGGCAGACAATGCCGATATGTATGTCAGTGCGAATGAAGGCAAAGTGTTACTTCACACTCAATTAATCATTTCCACCAGCATCTAGATTGGAGACAAAAGGTACGTGTGCCTTCCTGACAATATCCTCTTCCCATCTTGATTTGCATTGTCACGAAGACGCTGTCAAGTCTCACAGCCCTTGTTTTCTGGTAAAACAGCGGAAGAAAACAGTATTGAGACTGTGAGTTCTCAGTCAATACATGTGTATTCTCAGTTAGGACTGCCAAGGGTGCATTTGAAAAGGATTAATTAAGAGATACCAGCAGATACCCAATGTTCTCCTTAAGAGTTTCACTTTGATACTAGTTTAGGCAAACCACTTTTTTTTCTTAACTGTGCAGAGGTGCTGTCGGAGCTGTTGTTTCCGAATAAAAATGCACTGTGATGTTGTTATTGTAAACAGCACTTAAACACAGCTGGCAGAATTGATCAGGGCCACATTGGAGTGAACTTCAGCAGATGACTGGAGCAGCGTAAACAATAACTAAATATGCAAACAGTTCCTGCAGTGTAGGCTCAGGGGAACAGGCACCATTATTTCTGACTTTGAACAGGGAAAATGGGGCAGATTCATAACCTCCTTCTGTAAAGAGAGGTTCTAGTATTATGTAAACATCTGCCTTCCTCTTACAATATGAAGCACTGTGGACTCCCTCGATTATTTACATTTCATTAATTATTAAAAAGGAAAAAGAGCATAAACAGCAGATCATTTTTGTTTAATGTTTCACACAGGATTCTGGTGCTTGGTCCAATTAATGTTAATCATCAAGGACTTCCTGTTTAAGTTGTACATAAAGTGTGTGTTTGTCTCAGCACAAATTAGTTTTTTTCTTCTAATTATTGTAGGAACTAATGATATGACCACACATTGCTGCCTTTTTTGTTGTAACTGTTTGGATGAAGGAAAATAAACAAACTGTAGGAACCACATTCGTGCAGAACTTAAATTAGAATCCCTGAGACACACAAAACATACTTAAAATAAATAACAAAAAGCTGAGCAAACATCTTTAAGTGCTGAGCATTTTAGTGAGTATACAAGTATGCAATCAATTAGAAATCATAAATAACGCTGATTTGCATTAACATATAGTCAAAGGAAATATGTACATTAATGCTTCAAGCAAGCTTGCTTACAGGGACTAGGTTATTCAAAATTATTACTTGAAAAAACATGTTTTGGTTTTGACACATTTTAATGTAACAATTACTAAAGATCACACATTCTGTAATTGATAGACTTTCATTATTGTGTATACTTAATATAGACAATTGAAAGTAGTATGTACTGAAACATTGTGTGTGTGGGGGGCAACAATTTAAATATGTTTACTGTATGTTTGTATATTTCACCTGTACTACTAACCTTCAGACTATATATATATATACTATATATATATATATATATATATATATATATATATATATTACTCTAGTTATTAATAATCAGGGTTATCTTCCACCTTCTGCATTGATGTCTCAAACAGGAAAGAGCAGATTATTCATATTCTCCACTGTTGGGAACAGATTAAAACCCCTTCAGGAAGGCTTTGTTAGTTTATATTTCTTAAAATCTGAATGTTCTTCTGCCAGGATTTGGGATTTAATATGAAAATAATCTTTTCTACCAGGACAAGTTTGTCTTTTTCTGTTCTGTTAGTAGTATTGATTGAACACATTGCACAAAGGTTAATGCAATCTCTCCATTGAAACCATGCAACTGATAAAGGTGCTAAATGAATAGATAATAATAATAATAATAATAATAATAATAATAATAATAATAATAATAATAATAATGTATGTGAGCAGTACAAATTACACATAGTGTGTGCTGGTAATACAAACAGCACATTACAGTAAAGTCATTCTTCAATATTACTACATAATCCTCTCTCTCTATATATATGCATAAATAACTGCATACAATGTCTCTTTATATTCAAAATACTAAAGCAATGGAAATATTAGCATTTGAATGTTTTTCCAGTTCATGCCACATTGTTTATTCTGCTTAATGGCATTTACACTGGTCTTTGTTTTAATGTCCCTTTGTACACAATAAAAAGGTCAGATTGAAACAACAGCCAGCGTGGTGTCATCAGGTGTAACAGAACTCTGTAACACATGTGTGGCAATTATTGTTTTTTTTGTTTATCGTTGCCTTTTGTTAAGGATATCCAGCCAATTTGTGGAGCGGAACAGGTGGTCTGGATTTAGAAAAAACTAAAAAATAAAAATCTACAGCTATGGCCAAACGTATTGCATAATCTAGAACTTTAGGACTGAGACATAATTTATAAAAACTATATATATATATATATATATATATATATATATATATATATATATATATATATATATATATATACTGTATATATGAACATAATTTATATATTTTATTTAACATGCAATCAAAGAAACTACAAAACGATATTGCAAAAGTCTACCAGAAGCCAAAAAGTAGTACAGTATTTCATGTTAGATTTCAAAATGTCACATTTTTCAATTTTGTCAGTTTTTCATGAAGTATATGGAAAACCTACAAAGTGGTATGTAGGTTAACATAACATTATTCAGCAGGTTTCATTCGACTTTATAAAGCAAAATTAGTTAATTTTACAGGGTGATGCAAAACTTTTGGCCATAGCTGTAGGTGATTGTATATGATAGGAGGTTGTGTGGTCCAGTGGTTAAAGAAACGGGCTTGTAACCAGGAGGTCCCCGGTTCAAATCCCACCTCAGCTACCGACTCATTGTGTGACCCTGAGCAAGTCACTTAACCTCCTTGTGCTCCGTCTTTCGGGTGAGACGTAATTGTAAGTGACTGTGCAGCTGATGCATAGTTCACACACCCTAGTCTCTGTAAGTCACCTTGGATAAAGGCGTCTGCTAAATAAACAAATAATAATAGTGAAAATGATTTTCTTATTGCAGACATCTTTGAACAACTTGGGCAGATAGCTTGTGCTAAGTATTCACTGTAAAATGCATGGGGAAATTGAAAAAGGTAGACAAAATCAAACAGCAATCTGGGAATAACTTGCTCTGATTTACAGCAAACACTAAGGTGCCTAGGAAAGCAACAGAAGAGTTTTGCTGCCCATGCTTGTGATTTGGCCAGACTTTTATTAATCATGCATATTAATGACCTCATGTTCCTGATTAAACTTCAAGTCATCTGTTTATTTTTCAGACATATTCATGCCTGGTGTGCTTTTAGCACTTACTAACCATGTTCCATACCATGTTTTCCCACTGCAACCCACAGAAAACAGAGATTGTATTTGTCTGGCAGTAAATGTTCACTTTGCAATCTGTCAAAATACTTAACAGTTGAAATGTGTCAGGAAATACTGTGGAGGTTATGTTTGTGTTACAGCACTAGGCTTTTAAATTAACATTATTTCATTTCGATGAACATAGTTGACATTCCTCACCATTTAAGAGTTCTGTAAGTTAAAAAAAAAATGAATGTGCTGCAGGTTTACAAAAATATATATATATATTAAATGTATCATTGCACTTTTACTGGTCAAATAAAATATGTCATTCCTTTAATAATTTCCATTTCCTTAAATATGTGGTATGTTATTGAATTACTTTAATTTGTATAACCAGCTGAGTGTAAAACCCTTAACATGTACAACATAACATTTTATTTACAGAACACTTATTGAGAACTCTTATATAGTGAAAGCAACTCGGCTAGATCACTAATATATAAAAATCACCCCTACATTCAGTGGCACCAAAAAAACAACAAGAAAGTTTGTTGTGAAGACAGGAGACATAATTGAAAACTGCAGATGGACTGTTGTAAAATCATGTAAGAGATGGCTAGAAAATTAGATTAATCAAGAAGCAGACATTGTGAGGAAAGTTTGTTCGAATGCCTGACAGTCTTGCTCTTTCTCTCATTTCAAATGTTGGCAGGGTAGCAGGCAGCTCCAAGGGAAATGTGCTCCTTTCATACTTGAGTAATTGATGAATTGTATGCAATATGCAAATGAGAATCCATAAATCTTATGAATGACAGCTTAATTTATGTGAGCCTTAATGAATGCAGGATTAGATTTTAATTAAATATCCTCAAAGGCACCCTGACTGGTAAGTTTTTAAAGCCTTGTTTTTGAAGACTTGTTTCACATGCAATGCAGTTCATGAAAATGAGAGATCACTCAAAGCAGTTACATTAAATGTCCTTACAATTGTAAGATAAGACCTGTTCTGTTTTGTTTTGTTAACCAAAGGGACTGCAATTAATAAATATTGAAAACAAAATCATATCTAAAAATCTCATTTTGACTTTCCTGGAACTGCTCATTTTAATACATTTGATTAACTGCTTTACGTTTAGCAGTATCTGATTTATAACATTAGGTACAGTATCTGTTTAATTAAAAAAAAAATTTTCTCCATTAGGAATGAAAAAAAGTCAACCAATTAGAAATTCTTCATCAATTCCCATGTTGTGGAAAGTCTGTTCAGTTTGTATTAGTGTTAATAGAAGTGATACAGAAATAATACTGGTGCCTTATAATTAGTGTACACAATAATGCAATCGGCTTTTTCTAGTAATAATACATTACGGCTTTTAAAAATAGGCATTATCAAACTCTCTTCTAGTAATTCATTTTCTCTTTTATTAATTTAATTGGTACTTTTTCAAGACTGTATGTGATGCTAAATCCATGTACTTTTGTTTTCATGAGTGAACTTTCCAATAAACAACATATATTCCAATATGACTTGCCAATATGTATCCGTCATCCATTATACATTCCAACGTAAGACTATATTATACATATTACACCCCAAGAGCCCAACTGCCATGTACTGTAACCTACATAGCACACATCCAAAGCCATTGAACTCCTAAAATCAAGTGCCACCCCATACAAAGAGATAAACCCTTAAACTGTTCCAGTCTGGCTGTGGGAGATGTATTGTATTACTGAAAACAGGATTAAAGAACAGTTTACTAACTAGCATGGAAGTTAATGACACTAGACTGACACAGAAGATAGCCAAGATTCTTGTCCACTTGTTCATGTATCTAAAGCTAACTGTAATCTTTACTACATGCAGCAGAATTACTTGCCGCAATAAATAAATAAATAAATACATTGCATTTGCTCTCACCTGTGAAAAATGCTACTTTGTTATTGGGAGTATCGACTGTATATGAAGTCCACTGTTTTATTTATAGCATTCTAATATGTATGGGTGAAAGACACACAACCAAAAATAGTGTGGCAGCCATTTATAGACTATGCATATGGGACAAGGTTCATGAAAAAAGACACCTCAGAAATCACCTAACATGGATGCAAACACAGTCAGCAAAGAGCCTCTTTGTGCTGAAGTGAAACTAAATTGTAATAGGAAAAATGCAAAACACAAGGCAGGTAAAGGTTTAATAGGATGACAAATGATAAGACACTGAAATGTAAATATGTAAAGAGATTACTGTATAAAGAGAATATCTGTATGGCCTCAGGGGTAAATGCTTTGACATAGATAGACAAAACATCCTAATGTTTTTGTTACAGAGAAGTAATGTTTTTTTATCAGTAAATGATATTGTTCCAAAAGAGAACAGAAAGAGCACTTGGTCCCTTTGTATTTTGTTTTAATGTAACAAGCTACTTATGGGCTGTTGAGAGATTAAAAGCCCTGCTCAGCTTGAAGTACCCTTTTCCCTTTGATTCTCTGCATTTCATCTTATTTATTGTTGAGAACAAAAGTAAAGTGTTTACAACAGGAAGCAGCTGTGAATAGCAATAAAGGACAGCTTTTAAACAAGCAATATATATATATATATATATATATATATATATATATATATATATATATATATATATATATATATATATATATAGTCCTTACACATAATCCATCTATCACTATCTGATAACACAGCTACAACTACCTGGGCTTAGGAACATTCTGACAGGTGTGAGGGAAAGCTGGTTGAGATAAACCAACTGCAGCTCAATGCAAATCAACTTGCTGATAGAGATCACAGTGGGGATTGATAAATACTGTACAAGGGAGCATAATAGCATGTTATGTACCACTGTTTGACCTTTATCACAATCTTTTCATTTAGTCGGAGTGCTGTATTATAAATAGAGCTGAGTATGTCTGTAAAATCCTGTGCTTGTTTGAGAAAAAGAAGCCTGAACTACAGTATTATTATTTGTTTATTTAGCAGACGCCTTTATCCAAGGCGACTTACAGAGACCATGGTGTGTGAACTATGCATCAGCTGCAGAGTCACTTACAATTACGTCTCACCCAAAAGACGGAGCACAAGGAGGTTAAGTGACTTGCTCAGGGTCACACAATGAGTCAGTGGCTGAGGTGGGATTTGAACCGGGGACCTCCTGGTTATAAGCCCTTTTCTTTAACCACTGGACCACTGGTGCTGGACCACTGGACCACTGGACCACTGGTGCTGTAAAATTATAATTTTACAGCACCATTTTTAAATGTGTGTTTTTCGAAACCTTTTAAAATGCATTCTTAATGCTGAAGGCTATGGGAATGATGTAAGGAATTGTATAATAATTGTATTATGTTTTTGTTCATAAGATGACACAAGCTTTACTATTGGTTCTCATGCTAATAGAAGAAACAAAGACATGACTTAGTGTATTATATACATTAATAATAATAATAATAATAATAATAATAATAATAATAATAATAATAATAATATTACTACCAATAATAACAATAGTGCATTTCTACACCTCACCCCTAAAAACATACAACTATTTCTATGACTTTGAATGACAGACTGGGTACAGTTTCATACAGCGTGATTGTCATGTGTTGATTTTATCATGGACTGACTGTATTGTAGTTGGTTGCTTATTTATAACAGAGAAAGTTGTTATCCTTGTACCTTAGCAGAAAAAAATAGATAACAGGTCTTGGGAATTGTATATATTGAAAGTAACTCTTAGCACAATGTGATTGAAATAAACAAACAAACCTCTTTTGACCCATGACTTTCTGTATCCAAGAAATGGAATTCACCAAGCATTGTGTGGAACCGTTTTTTTTTTTTTTTTAATGATTTGAAGAAAAAAAAAAACAGTTCCTGGCAATATCCGAGACCTTGTTTTCATTGCTGGTCACCACCTCAGCAAACTAATCAATGAGGCATGTACTGCTATCTCCTGTAAAAAAAATGAAAAAAATAAACCAGCGATAATCCCTCAGTTAAAAGGTTATTCGCTGTGATAAAAGCTATTTTGTTAATTTATTTACTCTCTGGTACAGAGAGATAAAGAAAGGGAACAATTAGGGAATTCTAGGTGAGAGATTTTAAAAAGGGCAATGACATAGAGTTAATATTTTATAAGGTTTGATTGGTGGTATGATGGAAAAGCCTTTGTTTCGAGAAGCAGGAGTATAATGCTAAAGATGATGTGCTGTATATTAGAAAAAAAGAAGGCAGTGTAGCAGGCAAGAACAGTGAAGCTTTGAAACAAGAAAGTGGGCCACCAGTTCAAAAAGATGGCACAGAGAAGGAAGCAGCCATTACTGATGGCTTGTGATAAAATGTACTAATATTGCCACAAGGGGTTTCTACACATCAAATGCCACATTCTCATCATCATCATCCATAACTATAAACACTCAACAGCAGTACATATAGTAGTACTAAAAGAAACTTAGAATACACCTGTGTGCAGCTTCCCTTGGCCTTAGAAAAGCCTGTTTATTTTTTACTAACCCCAGTCCAAAGTGAATAATTTGACCCCCAGTTACCTTACTAACTTTCCCAATCATAGAATACATTAGATGTGACTGGAGTCTTCTTGATAATAATAAAGAGGCCACCTGAAGCACTAAATGTAAATTAAGGATGTCATCCTGTTTAGGTGACATTTGCAAAGAGATACACGTGTAACACATATATCACTATTCTTTATCTCTCTCTCTCTCTCTCTCTCTCTCTCTCTCTCTCTCTCTCTCTCTCTCTCTCTCTCTCTCTCTCTCTCTCTCTCTATATATATATATATATATATATATATAATTTATAAAGGGGTTATCAAAGTGAGGGGAAACAACCACCTTTTATTGGTGGAGATCAAAGGTAGAATTGCAGACTGGTATTTTATTGAATGTTTAACTTAATTGTAGTTTTCCTACAACAGTGCGAAAAAAGGAATGATTAATAGAAATAGGCTGTTGTGCTCTAATGGCTTTGTTGCACTGAAATTGGTCCTGTAATGGAGTGTATAGTTTGCCTTTAATCTGATTGCTTTAGCAGCAGTCTATCCGATAGTATCGGGTTCCAGCTTGCACCGCTGGGTCAACATGGACCAAGTCCATTAAAAGAAACAAGGTTCAGGGAAAGTGCATTTCTATTTTCTTTTGCCATGGTTACACAACAAAAAAGGGGAGAAATCCTGTATTTGTAACATATTAGTGGCTTGGACCCTGAAGGTAGTGTGCTGGATTTCTTTATAAATTGAAGTCAGGAAAATAAACCCAGCGATTTATCTCCAGTGTAAACAGAAGAATATCCTGGGATCGCCTCTGAAGAAAAGCACAGATGTTCCTGGTTGACTTGCTGATTTCATTTTGGTAAACGTTTATATTTGTTTCATTTGGTCTTTCCAGACCTCAGTATTTGAACAATAAATAAGTCAATAAAAAAATTATAGCCTAATAAATCCAGTTATACACCAGCCTTTTGTTTGCACAGCCCCAAATTTAATTAAAGCACTCAGAATGCGTATAAACAGGTAGTTTGAATCTCTAGGGGAGATTCAATTAAAACTGTCTTGCTGAAGCTATACCTAGAAAATTAGGGAGTTATTTTCCTTTTCTTGTGCATTAAATTACTGAACATCCTAAATGTTCTCAGAATATGTACAAAAGTATTGATTTTGAGCCACATTTGATGGCATGCATTATTACAGATGGCACGTCTATATAAACAGCACATACAGCTTAAGAAGAAAGATGTCAAGGTAGAAATTTCAGTTCAGATTTGAAATTCTGCTATTAGAGATGCCAATTGGATTTTGAAAGGGTACAAACGTAGTTTATCTGATTTTATATTGAGTTCCTTATTTTGAATAATGTAGCCTGGATGATGTTCTCTGCACTTCAGTCCTGGATTTGAGTTTGTACCAGTAGAGTCACCATATACATCTAATAAAGGCAAGATAAACCAAGGGTTGAGTGCACAGCCACTTTCTTTTGCTAGCAATAAAAGGTAACTGTACTGAATGATACTTGACACAGTGCACTAGCTGTACACTAGATGGCATTGACTTAGCACACTACAGACCTTTTGGTTGATCCAGACTTTAGTAGATTTCTATGGTGACTTGAACATTGCTATGGGACTTTTTGTTTCCATCAATTGTTGTTCAGGGCACCCAAAAAATGGATGTATCTAACATTTCTGTTTAATGTATTTGAATCAGCATTCAGAAGTCACTGAGCATTTTCCAAAATGCAAACTTCCAAAATGTTCTTCTGGCATTCGAGAGAGAGAGAGAAGAATTTAAATGTTAGATTTAACTGCGTTGTAGATCATTTAAACTTGAGCCTCCATGAATGGCATTTAAGCATAATTTAGTTTAGGAGAACGGAAGGGAAATACTGAGCACAGTATAAATCATGTTTAGTATTAGAGCAATGTCTTCCTTAGTTAAATAGCAGAAATCTTATTTCAGAAGAGACAGCTGTTTTTTATGTCTGAAAAACAAGCACATGCAAGGACATCAGAGCTATTTTAAAGAAAAGATGCTTCAAGAAATTCTAGGACACATTTTTTATGATAGTAATAAAACCTAATAAAAAGAATGCATTTGCTATTTAGGTTTTCAATTAGTGTTCTGGTAACCAGTAGGTAAAAAAAAAAGCTTTGTGTTAATGAATTCCTTTCTCAATTAAATATGATGTTGAAAAATGTATTATTAAGTCAATTATCATTAAAAAGACCAGCTACATAGCATGTCATCTTATATCCCATTGTTGTAGTCAGTTTGTTCTGATTTTCAGTTGTTTAATCATTCCTTTTTAATCAGCATCACTTCCTGTTCCTACCCCATCAATCTTAGTGATGTCACACCAGTGCAGTACCGTGAGAAAATATTTACCTAAATGGTGGGAAAGAACATATCATATAAAGGCTTATGTCATTTTGCTTGTGCTTTGTGTTTTAGGTTACTTTGATTCATTATTGTTTGACTGTACCATAGACTCAGAATGTCTCAGTCAGTAAAAGCCTGCTTTATTATTGGTGAAAACATAAAAATACCTAGCAACATTTTGTTTAGTGATTTCAGATTGTATCAGTCAGTAAAAAAACAAAGCTGAAAGTAATACAGAGTAAATAATACATATTTATAATACATGTTCTATATGCTGTGACTTCACTGTGCACTATTTGTTATATCTCTGTAGTTTTGTTTTAAGACAAAACTGTGTTACATGAGTCAGGGTAGATCAACTTCATCTCATAACTTTCTTTCAAGGTTCAAACACATTCAGGTAAAATAACCTTTTCCAGCTTTACCAGACTATAGGGAAGTGAATGTGCTGACGTTATGAAAACTTACATGGCATACAGTGGTCCAAAAAAATGCTGCCCTGACTATTGCCACAGCACCATAATATATAACACAGCTAGATGCTAATGTTAAAGTATGTTGTGTTAAAGGCTCTATCTGAACATAGTGGAACTATGAACATTTTGGTGAAAGTAATTTCCTAATGAAAGAGCCTCCCTTATTTAAAAGCCCCTCACCCCCACTTTAAATGGGCTGCAACATTATATGTGTTCAGTCACATTGATTTTTAAAAAGGTTCTGGAAATTCAAAGAGGAATCATAAGCCCCTTTCACACTGGCAATCCTACCCGGGTCCGGACCCTGGTCCTGGCTAACCGGATCACAATCCCGTGTAGTGTGAAGCCACGTACCTGGATGGGACCCGGGTGACCCACCTCAGGATGTGGGTTGACACACTTTGACCCTGGTTGAGCGAGACAAAATGCCTGACGGCCATTCATGAGCCGACGCGATATCAAACAGCCACGCCTCCGTGGAAGTTTCACTTCCGCAAGGAACGTTTCTGTTTATTCTGTTTAGCCATATTTATGTTGATTGAGACACAGCATGAGTCAGATTGCATCAGGGATATAGAAAAATTTGCTCTAATTAAAAATGTGGCCAACGGTTCAATCCAAAGAAGCTTGGATGAAAGCGTCAGTAACAAGCTGCTTCCTGGGCATTGATACACGCATTGTGTACTTGCATCTGTCATCCAGGTCAACCCTGCTTTATCAAAAGCAGTGTGAAAATTGCATACCCGACCCGCATGACACCGGGTACTGCCCGGGTAGGTTCTGACCTGAGTAGATCATGCGTGTGAAAGGGGCTATAGTCAGTTACTTTCTTCATACAATTGTGGACAATGGAATTTTACACAATAGGCTTTTATTGTAACTCATTTCAATCAAAAGCACTCCAAAAAACAAAGAACCCAAACAGTATTCTCACTTCTGGGATTATGTTAACATAGGATAAGCAGAGTGCAGTAAACACAAATTAACATCAATTGTATTGATTTGTTGATATGAAGGCACTGGAGCCATACTGTATGGTTAAAAGTTGTTACAATGGAGAATTCACACAGGCAGAAATAAGTTATAGTATAACTTGATGATCCTTGAAAAAGAAAGAAAATGAAGAGACCTTTTCCACCAGATTAGGCAGGTATTGTAATTTATCATCAAGATACTAGGCCGGTTGTGTGAAGTAATAAAACATCTCATCAGAAATATACTACAGGTCTGAATCCCTCTCTCATACAACCTTCAAGCTAACTGGAGTATTAAATCAAACAAGGAGAACATTTCCTTAGGCAGCCATTGCCTTTTAATTTCCTGAAGAACCTTAAAATATCATTCATTACAAGAACTACACATATTTGGTCTCATAAATCAACAGCAGCCTGACTGCAATAATTATTACAAGTTAACATGTAATTTTCAAGTTGAAAGCTACGTGCTGAATTTTAGCATATGCAAACGAGGCAATTCAAATGGTGTCTGGATATTAATACCAAGGAGCAGGTAACGAGGTGCTGGCTATGAATTATGCATCAAAAGCGGTTGATCTTCAGTGAAGGAAATGAATTCAGCATGTAATCTAATTAGTAATGGAAGTCTATTACATCTAACTGCAAAAGCAACTGTCCTTGAAATACATTTATTTACAGAACATGTTAGCACTTTCAGTAGAATCTGTTCAAGACAGCAGTACAAGTGAAAGGTTTTATTTCTATTCTTTTAATTTTAGCTCTAGACCCGGGAGGCCTCCCAAGAGGACACAGAGTGTTACATCCCCAGAGAATCAGCACATCATGCCACATACTGTCCCAGGTCTCATGTCACCAGGAATCATTGCTCCTACAGGTAAATGTGTCTCTCTCTTCAGAAATAAGTTCCTATTTCCTCACTTGCCTCAGAGCATAAGCTGGTTTCTCAGCAACCAAGGGTTTTCAAATCTCAAATTATTGGCACAAAACAAACAAACGAACAAATGCAAAGACATGGGATGATGTAAAAGGTTTAGCGTTCATCTGCTAGCAAATCAAATCAGGTCTTTCAACTGTGATATTTTAAAGTTTATTATAGACATGTCAATTGTATTAGTTTGTTGTTTGCTACTACCAGATAATTCCTCAAAATGAAACATTGGTCTCACTAGGTTTACACTTAAAGGTGCATGATTCTTTGGTACTGGGCACAGTATACCGAGTATAAACAATTAGTACCTATAACAAAATGAAAACTGCATTGTAATAGAGTTAACATTCCTTCGTTGTATTGATATTCCTCAGCATAACAATAAAACAGCTATTTGTTAATTCACATGATTCACATAGATTTTACATGTTTATCACAAGAATATGCATTTAAATTTATCGAGCTAAATTCATTAAGAAAGCAAGATTTCTTATCAGTTACCAACCCTTGTGTAATCAGATGCTGGTGACAGTTTACAAAACCAGAAAAAAACAGTTTGTTGTTTTTATCATAGGTTTCGAAACGAATAACTTTGAAATTTCCGAGAGTTAAATGCTGAGGAATTATAACATGATGTGGCAAATCAACATGACAGGCAAAAAAGTGCAAGATTACATAAGATGTTGCTAAAGTGGTTAAAAGAATGCAGAGAATCGTTTTTATTTTCATGTGAACATCACAGATAATGCTGCAAAAAAAAATAAAATACCCTTCACAGCATGCACTTTTACATTATTATTATTTTTATTAGTACATTATATGCAGCAATGATTGCATGGCTAAATAAATAATATGTGCATTAATTACAAAGTAGTGGGACATTTTATAATTTGTATATCCTTACCTGATAAAGTGTTACTGTATTTATTATATTTGTCGTCAAAGTGGTAGTGTCTCTCATTTTCTTTGAATGGAAAAATAAAAAGAGAAAAAGCAAGGTTCATGTATATATGAATCTATAAATGCTTCATGTACAGTATTGTACAGTACAACATCTACTGCACAATATAGCTCATGTATTGCTGTACTGCATATACCACCAGCAAACTTACCTTGGAACTATTACTCATAGCCCAGTCAGAGGATATTTTACAGTCAACTCTCATTACAACACATTTCAATAGACCAGCAAAAACATTTGTCTTATCATGGATTCTTATTATCAGGAGCCAAATAGCCATTATGACTACTGTACATTAATAATGTATTGTACATTGATATAACTGCACTTACAGTATCAACTGACTTGATACTGAGCTTTCATGTTTTACCTAATACACAGAAACTAACATTGGGCTGTAATTAAACTGCAAGTATTTAAATGTTTTTTTCTATTTTTTTATACACGCACAGAAATTCATTGGAAATTGCATAATTCTCAAATCAGATACAAACAAAAAAGCAATTAGTAGGCTACAATATAATTTAAACTAGAGTGGCAGTGTACAACAAGGTCGAAACAATTGCAGGAAAGATTCATAATTACCTTTTGGCCCAGAAAGCTGTATTGCGAAGAGTAAAAGAGTTGCCATATATGATACCCCGTTTCCCTGCCTTATGAGATTTCAAGTGCAAAAATAAAGTTTTACAGAGGTAGGCTGTGAACTGTGCATTATATGCAGAGTCACTTACAATAGGACATTGATTTAACATCTCATCCATAGGATGGAGCACAAGGAGGTTAAGTGACTTGCTCAGGGTCACAAACAGTGAGTCAGTCAGTGGCAGAGGTGGGATTTGAACCAGTGACCTTCTGGTTACAAGCCATGGACTTTAACCACTGGACCACACTGCCTCCTATATTACTGTATTAAACACAAAAGAATGACAAAACCGATATTTATTTTTTTGCAACAGAATAGTTAAAAGAATGTAAGATCAAAAAGTGAAGCCAAAATAGAACTCAAAGATATTTTTGTACATGAGGAAAAAAAGGAAAGATCCATCACTATCCCCATGATCTTGTCTTAGGAATATACAGGGTTTTTTATGGGCAGTCCAAGAATAAATACATCTGAATTTGTGGGTGTTGTTATTTGAACTATTTTCAAATCTTTTGAGTAAGTTAAAGAAACACTGCATGTACAGTTAGCCCTCTGTATCTGTGTTTGTGTTTTTGTCATGTGTTTGTTTGTTAGCAAAACTTTCCTGATAGAGAGGGACTTATTTGCAGTCAATCATAATTGACTGCTTTATAAAACAATAATAACAGTAATAAGTAACATTCCTATTAAAATATGTAATCAGTAAGGTTTTGTGTTACGGAAGCGAATTGTGTAATTGCCTACATCATACTGTACTTTATGCCTTGAATAACATATAATTAACCTGATTAAATCCATATCAGTCCTTTATGTACACAGGCACTGTTGATGTTAAAATAAGCTCATTGCCAGAAGAATCAACAATAACCGGTTGCTCTTCAAGTTAGCCTCCAGCGTGTTTTATTACAACTAATGGTGTCACAGAAAGACCTGCTTTCTCTTTTGTTCTTTCTTTGTTGCTGGATTTTTAACTCTGACAGTTTGAAAGGCGTGCTGCAGTCTTTCAGTAAAGCTGGTCTCGATTCACCACTTCCTGACCTTTTTTTGTTTAATTGTGTCTGTTGAATAATTAGAGATCATCCCTAAATAAGCCTGTCAATTTTTATATTAGCTCCAGTCTTGAAAAAAAATACTAGTGGTAAGCAAACTTATTATATACAGTATGTGATATTTTATTATACATATATTACTTGTTAATACAAATATTTGTTTCCTTATTGTGAAACAAATATTTGTTGACAAAATCATTTTAGTAATAGCTTCCAGTTAGAAAAAGCTGTGCTCTTTATTCTTTGCCTTTCTCCAGGAGTCAGTAGCTACCCCAGATACGGTAGTTTTCAGCCCTAATGAGTTTGTTATATTACACACTCCTATTGATAAAGCACTCTGTTTTAGCCACAGCAGCATAGATTATTTAAGCTTCATTCCTTTACATATGACACATAACTAACAAGCATAAGAAACAATCAGCATAGCACTTATTTGACAGCATTATATGTTAAGAAAAATACTTTAGCATTAGTATCAAGGCATACAACATAACTAGTTGAACTAAATTCACTTTACAGTGTTTCATATCCAAACTTTTACATTTATAACTATTTGCAATATGTTCTATGCATGGGATGGCATCTATACTCGTGTAGAGCTGTTACAAATCCTTAACAGTGATATTTTGATGTTTTAAAACGTCATTTCTTAATACGTCATTGGCATCAATTTCAACACAGTTTAATTGATTAAATATTGTATACAACAACCAGTGGCTCTCCCATTCTTTTCAGCATGCATGTATATTTTAATGTTAAAGTGTTCAGCTGGGCCCTGGCAATACACGCAGGACTTGTATGTGACACGTGTTTTCTCACCCGGCTGTTTGCTGTCCTGTGATGGCAAAACAATCGTGTTATACTCAAACAGGATGGTATGTATAATTTATTGTGGTCCAGTGTTAGAGCAATGCACATTTTAAAGGAACACATCACAATCTCAATATCTGATCAGTCACAAAAAAGGTTACATCGACCATTGTCAAGCAAATCAGCAATTACAACATCTGTGCAGTAGCTCAATAAAGAAACACAGAACTGGCTACATATGCCTGTTAAGCAACTGCAAATAGCAGTAACTTCTGTTATAGCCTCTTTTTGATGATACTGTAGTATCATAAGGGAAAAGGTGCTTCGAAGGCTTCAATGTACTGGTTTAAAATATTATTTGGAAAATGAAGGAGCATATATAAAAAGTTGAGTTTCTTAATCAGTAATCTTGCAAACTAGTCAAGCGGTGCCAAGGACTCATGTTTACAGTTCTTTACAAACCGAAATCTTGTTGTGCCTGCTTTTCTGCATGTAACATAAAGCGGTTTTTTCTGTTCAGTTACAAAACTCTTAAAGGCAAATGCTTTAAAATATGTAAGGAAATGATCTCAAACCAATCAAATTAAGTCTGAGACAGATGTCCATATAATAGACCGCTAGGCTCATCCTGAGTTCCCCATTTTCTGTTTTATTTCATACAAACTTTGTTTGAGTGACATAGACTATAACCTTTTTAGACATTTATTTTGTATTCCTGATTATAGTATTTGCATTTTTAAATGTCATTATTTATAAAACAGCACAACAAAAGGTGCAGTAAAATGGCTAGTTTTAACAGAAAAGCCCCCAATGTTAAAATCTGTAAGACAACATACATTCAAAGGCAATCTGTTATTTGTACTTCACATTAAAAACAGTTAGTTTAAAATTGATCTAAATTATAGTCCAAAACTGCTTTAGTTTGATTTCTGCTGTCAGATATGGGAATGTTGAAAGCCCTGATACTAATGTGATTGTATCCCTTCTGTCTGCCTGCGACCCTCCTTAACATTGAGCAGGTGACTCGATTAAACACAAATCAGGCAGAAAATGCCCTGCATGAAGCAGTGCACTGAATCAAGCAAATTATCAAATGGCAAAACCCATTCTGTGCTCTGGGCAATGTGAGCTGCCAGAACTTATGTATCAAAACTTCACTCACTGTAAGATTAATTTTATTTTGTTTTGTTTGTTTTAATTCCCCACAGCAAGCTTTGTTATAGCCATGGAAAGCTGTCTACTTCACTACTGTAGGTTCCTCGAAGCAGGCTTTCATTTCCTAGTCAGGGTTCATATCAGCTTCACAGGGACATATCTAAATGCAGAGTTTATGACAGACAGCCATGTCAGGCTTTTTGTTCTTCTACTAAATAACTGAAGCCCAGGTTTGTTAAAGGTATTTTAATCTTCTTTGGTTCCCATTTAACAAAACAAACAGCATCCAATGTATCCTTTGTAAAATAGTGTGCTCCTTAGAGCCTTGCTCTAGGGGTACTGTGATTCCTCATACATTACAGTGAGATCGCCCTTCTAAATGGTATTCTTTGCACTTAGCTGACACTGTACATGAATGGCATCTCCTTTAAAACAGAGGAGCTTTGGAAAGCATGGGCTCAGATTCCAGCTCTGGGTAGGGCTCATATTTGTCTTAGATATAAACATTTATTAAATCCTTGATTCCCCCTACACCCTCATTAGAAAAAAACAAACAAACAATTACAGTTCACATTAAGTATTAATTCATCATTGAGTGAATTGGAAACTTGGTGACTGAGACGTAAAAACAAACAAAAACAACAGTGGTTATAAAAGCATAATACAGAATGTTTTCAGAATTGTCTAGGGAAGTTACCTATCATTAGCATGAATTAATAATATCAGTAACAATTGCTCTTTGCTCACTAGCAAACTTAATTTAAAGGGATCAATAAAACATATTTGGTCTTCGGATACTAAAAGTAGTGTCCCTTAGTTGAGAAATGTTGATATTGCCCAAAGCAGATACCTATACCCACTTCACTGAGCATGAGTTCATATTTGTATAACATGCAATTGCTTATCGTTATTTTCATTCAGACTGGCAGAATCTATAAAAACAAAAACAAAGATGTCTTTGTGTTGCATCTGCTGTATACCATTTTCACCCCATCCCAACGATCTGAGGGTGTTAGCATTTACTGGAATGTTTCTAATTTTGTATCTAAGGAAACAACCAAGTAATTAAAAATTATTTTAATAATATAAGAGACTAGGATTACTTTTTTTTAACTACAAACATTTAGATAAGCTTGGATTGAGTCAAAAAGTGACAATTAGATAATCTCTCTCATTACATCCAAGCAAGAATTATCTCCTGCATAAATTTGTTTGGGAGCCTGAGTCCTGTTATACTTGCCTCAGGCAGCCAAGGAGAACACAAGAGACTGAGGTAGAGAGATTGACGTTGATACACCGACACAGGCACACGGGATTTAATCAATAAACACAAACAAAAAGTAAACAATAATGTCATGTGACGCTACCAGCAATGGTAGGAGGATGGTACAAGACTGTAACAAACAATCAAAATAAAACACAATATGACAAACTATAAATCAAAGGTGCCATGAAAACGGCAGGCCTTGCAGAAGCCCCGATCATAGTGATCGCTATGTTTTTAGACTGACGCCCGCTGAGACACGCCCACCTGCCTGCTGGAACAGCTGATTGCTTTCAGCTGCTGCTCCACGCAGACAGGTGATCGCCCTCGTGAGCCACAGCAGTTAAGCAATTAAATCAATTTATTTACAACATTAACCCAAAAATACAATAAAACTACATATGTTTTTTTAACCAGAGTGAATAAGGTATTCTTCAGTTTATTAGACTCTCTTCAAATTCATTTCAAGCTTCTCACCTTTGTATTCGTGGTATCTCAGCAGAAAAGAGTGTCTCACTTGCAATTCTTAGGTGTCTAGTGTTCTTAGTTATCTCCCATTGATTTTCCATATTAATGAGATTGGCTGCAAAACCAGACATCTTATCAGTATGATTTATAGTTGTTTTAGGTATGCACCTGTTGCTGCATTCATACTTTATGTATTTGTTTGATCCCTTCCGTGTAAGTCTATTATGGCCTGGGCTCCCACTATATTACAATTACCTTCATTACCATATAACAGGCTTCTCAATATAATGCCCAAAAAACACTTGGAATTGTAATAAGGTTGAATTCAGACCTATATAGAAACACAGTTCTGAGTACTTGGAAATTTGTCAGTTGAATTACCCTACCAGATTTGAATGGAAGCTGTGTTAACACATGCCTTTACTCTGATTTCAAATTTCTGTTGTAGAGAATGCCTTCTTTTTATGCTAATTATTTCTCTTATGCAACTCATAACTAGCTATTATGAGTTGCATAGTGGTTAGAATTTAGTCTAACCTGGTTTTAAATACTCCTATCGTAGGGAAAGTCACTTCATAATTTTGTTGTTATTATTTAATGCTGTAAATGATTATTCATAGATTATTTATAGCACACACAATGTGATTGGTGGTTCTCCATTAGTGTTTCCTTGTAAAAACATTGGTAGGCCCCTATCACAATACATTCTTGTTGAGAACTGTTTTATGTCTTTTAAAAACATTTTTAAGCTATAGTCAGGACACACCACCAAACATATTAGTTTGATTTTTCAAACAATACATCATACAGCACCACTGCTTTTGATCCAGTCATTGACGCACTGGCTTGGGCAAGACGAACTAGGTTAGGAGAGGGAAAGTGCTATACCAGTGATCACGATAAAATACCATTACAGTAAAGCAAGCCTACCAGTGTTTGCACTATCCTACTGGCTTGCCAGTGAGGCAGGAGTGAGAACATGGTACTCCACCTTGCAGGTGAGGTCGACAGCTCTGGGAATGAGCTTTAAATGAAAGTCTTGGCCTAATCTTCCGCCTCTGGAATGGGACTATCTCAGCCATATTACACACAACTGCAAAATCAGCAGCTGAGGTAGAATGAGCATGGCTTCTTCCCCAAGAGTAAAGAAGCTGAGAAGGCTAATAGTTTAAAGAGAGGAAAGGCAGAAAGTTGGTGGGAGGGAGGAGGGACAGATAAACACAGGTAGGAATGGACAAGCCATTAAGAAAAAGCAAATGGGGGTATGTTTCTGTATTAAAAATAATATTGGGATTTAGATCTTTCATTATAATGTTACAGAGACCTGGATATACAGAGTAAACACTGTTTTAATTTTTTAACTGAAACCTCACAGTTTACAGGAAATATTTACAGCTCCCTTTCAATTCGAACTTGACCACCAACAACAACATTAGGTATGGGATATGACTGCCTATTGGTAGGTATTTTCTGAGCTCTCTATACCAAATCTTCCTGGGATGACGCCTCGGTCATGCCTACCGAGGGTTAAAACCATCATACTGAGAAAGCCATTTCTCTTTTCGCCTCTCAAGATGGTAAAGTAAGACTCTCTGTGTTGGTCTCTGAGTGTATTGTGAAAAGAGCTTCGAAGTCTACTGCAGTTCCCTTGCCTTTCAGGTGGAAAGCTGGCTTGCCGCTTTCACGGAATCAGTGACTCCTGATTTAGCCTTTTCCTTTCTTTCTTTTACAGCAACCTGTGCACGCTCACATTGCAGGGTGCTGCTTTCCTATCTGTGGAACGCGGAGTCGACTGCCTGTGCAGTATTGATTTAAAGGAGTGAGTTTTGTCGCCTTTTACAGTCTTTCACTCATGTGGGAGCATGTCCTCCACCGGGCTAGGATCTGCCTTACCCTCGCTGTCAAACGACTTAGCTGGCTGCCGAGTGGCAGTTTTAATATATATATATATATATATACAGTACTGTGCAAAAGTTTTAGGCAGGTGTGAAAAAATGCTGTAAAGTAAGAATGCTTTCAAAATAGACATGTTAATAGATTATATTTATCAATTAACTAAATGCAAAGTGAGTGAACAGAAGAAAAATCTAAATCAAATCCACATTTGGTGTGACCACCCTTGCCTTCAAAACAGCATCAAGCATCAATTCTTCTAGGTACACTTGCACACAGTTTTTGAAGGAACTCGCAGGTAGGTTGGCCCAAACATCTTGGAGAACTAACCACAGTTCTTCTGTGGATTTAGGCAGCCTCAGTTGCTTCTCTCTCTTCATGTAATCCCAGACAGACTCGATGATGTTGAGATCAGGGCTCTGTGGGGTCATACCATCACTTCCAGGACTCCTTGTTCTTCTTTACGCTGAAGATAGTTCTTAATGACTTTCGCTGTATGTTTGGGGTCGTTGTCATGCTGCAGAATAAATTTGGTGCCAATCAGATGCCTCCCTGATGGTATTGCATGATGGATAAGTATCTGCCTGTACTTCTCAGCATTGAGGAGACCATTAATTCTGACCAAATCCCCAACTCCATTTGCAGAAATGCAGCCCCCAAACTTGCAAGGAACCTCCACCATGCTTCACTGTTGCCTGCAGACACTCATTCGTGTACCGCTCTCCAGCCCTTCGGCAACAAACTGCCTTCTGCTACAGCCAAATATTTCAAATTTTGACTCATCAGTCCAGGGCACCTGCTGCCATTTTGCTGCACCCCAGTTCCTGTGTTTTCGTGCATAGTTGAGTCAGCTTGGCCTTGTTTCCACATCGGAGGTATGGCTTTTTGGCCGCAAGTCTTCCATGAAGGCCACTTCTGACCAGACTTCTCTGGACAGTAGATGGGTGTACCAGGGTCCCATTGTTTTCTGCCAATTCTGAGCTGATGGCACTGCTGGACATCTTCCGATTGCGAAGGGAAGTAAGCATGATGTGTCTTTCATCTGCTGCAGTAAGTTTCCTTGGCCGACCACTGCGCTCACGGTCCTCAACGTTGCCCGTTTCTTTGTGCTTCTTCAAAAGAGCTTGGACAGCACATCTGGAAACCCCTGTCTGCCTTGAAATTTCTGCCTGGGAGAGACCTTGCTGATGCAGTATAACTACCTTGTGTCTAGTTGTTGTGCTCAGTCTTGCCATGGTCTATGACTTTTGACAGTAAACTGTCTTCAGCAACCTCACCTTGTTAGCTGAGTTTGGCTGTTCCTCACCCAGTTTTATTCCTCCTACACAGCTGTTTCTGTTTCAGTTAATGATTGTGTTTCAGCCTACATATTGAATTGATGATCATTAGCACCTGTTTGGTATAATTGTTTAATCATACACCTGACTATATGCCTACAAAATCCCTGACTTTGTGCAAGTGTACCTAGAAGAATTGATGCTGTTTTGAAGGCAAAGGGTGGTCACACCAAATATGGATTTGATTTAGATTTTTCTTCTGTTCAATCACTTTGCATTTAGTTAATTGATAAATATAATCTATTAACATGTCTATTTTTGAAAGCATTCTTATTTTACAGCATTTTTCACACCTGCCTAAAACTTTTGCACAGTACTGTATATATATATATATATATATATATATATATATATATATATATATATATATATATATATATATACAGTCTATTGTTATTGTTGTTGACTAAATACCCTTGCTGGCACATCTGCAGTGCACACGCCGTATCTTGCTTGCCTGCGTTGTGAAACAGCTAGGTAAAATAAATAAATAAATAAATAAATGGCAGCAGGCCTTGTCCTCCACGAGCTGTATTTTTCCAGACCCGCTGGCTGCCCTGGCCTGCCCACCTCGGTGCGCCGGGCCTTCAAAAATAAATAAATAAATAAATAAAAATCAACAACAACAGCAGTGTGCACCCTTGTAATATTGTTGTAGTTGTATACATTGCCCGACTTGCTCGATGCACTTGGTGCATACGGTGTTCGGTGCACCCAGTGCGCCGGCGCGTAGTGCATTTGACGCCGCATTGTACTCGGTGCATTCGGTGCAAACGGTGCGCCGGTGCTTAGTACTCTGTGCATAGCGACTCAGTGCACACAGTGATCAGTGCACCCGTGCGCCAGTGCTAAGTGCACTCGGTGCGCCAGTGCTCTGTGCCCTCGGCACGATAGCACCCCAGTGAGCACAGTACCTGCTGCTCGGTGCACGCCGCCAGCTCCACTCAGTGCACTCAGTGCGATGGTACTCGGTACACCCGGTGCACATAATGCCTTGGTGATTGGTGCATTTAGGGTACACTGCTCGGTGCACTCGGGTGAGCATAGCACTCGGGACACACGAGCCAATTGGCGCACACAGTGCTTGGCGCACTCGACAACCATAACGAGCATTCCATTTCACGCCTGCATGTCCTGCAAGGCGAATATACGGTACCTGGGGGTCCAACACGCCACGGAGGCCCTGGGCAGAGAGGACTTCTGTGACTTTTGCACTGCATTTCAGCCCAGGGTGCGTCACAATAGGCTCAGAGGGGCCATGGGGCTAGACGCTCAGTCTCCCGCGGCAGCCGTCAGCAGCCGTCGGAGCCCCATCCCCTCTCCTCCAGCTCTCACAGAGCCCCTGGAAGGGGATCCCCTGTGCTCAGGCTCCTGTGACGAGACCTCGTAGTCGCTCCCCTTACCCCCCAGGATGAGAAGGGTGAAGTGCTCAAAGCAGACGAAGAACATCATTTATCTCAAGAAGCGACTCAGGTCCTTGAGCTAGGCAGCAAGCTCCTGCGTCACCGGTAGAGGCCCCGCTACCGCCTGCACCCGATTCGGCCCTTGGGTCTTCCATGGAAGCCCAGGTTGAGCCGGAGCCACAGCCCTTGATGGTGGAGGAGGACACTCCTTCCCCATGGAGGTGGAGGAAGAGGAGGAGCTGGCACCATCGACTGTGGCGGAACTTAGCGCCTTGGAGACTAGTTTACCGCCATTACCCAGCTCCATGCCGGCATTAATCGGGTGCAGCGGATTTTTGCAGATCCCCTGGCGACACCAGCAGAGCCCCGCCGGTCCGTGTTTTGGACGCAGGCAGTAGCTCCCACAGCACAGCCATTCCCACCGTTCCCTGATTTTATGGAGGAGGTACACTCCTTTTGGGATTGGCCCTCATCAGCGCCGAGTATTTTGAAGTAAGCTGCCCGACTTGCTTCATTGGAAGGCGCAGAGAAGCTGGGCTTGGTAGGATTCCCCACAGTTGACTCCACTTTCGCGGCCGGTGGGTGGATTGTCAAGGGACCCTATGTGCCCGAACCCTCAATATAGGGTTACAGAGACACATTTGAGGAGGGCTTATACAGCGGAAGCGCAGGTGACCCGCCTGACTAACAGAGAACTAAACTATCTCGACCAATGGCTGATTTGTGCTCAGTCATGAGAGGGAGCAGTGGCCCACACGGCGATTGTGACCTAGCATCCCAGGAAGGGGCCTATCGGCAGCTCTGGTATAGGGGGCTCAGAAAATACTTTCCAACAGGCAGGCATATCCCATACGTAATGTTGTTGGTGGTCATCTTCTCTTTTAGGGAACCAGGGTTACGGTAAGTAACCTAACATTTTTTTTTTGAATACCTTACAAGTAATTTCTTGTTCACAAGTATTGTAGAGGGTTCTCTTTCTTTTTAGACACATTGGACATTAGACACATTGTCCCCAAGTAAAAGGAAACATCCGTCTATCTGATTGTCCTTAATGACAGCTCCTCCTGTTAAAACACCTATTGTCGTCTTCGATTTAATGACAGAAGATCTGAAGTGTTTAATTTTTAATTGTGAGCTGATACCGAAGCTTACTTTGAGTAGCTGAGGTTTGAAGCACTCAGCAGGAAAGACACGGCTTACTTATGAGACGTTTTCCTAATCGTTGAAGCTTTGTAGAGGTTTTGTAAATCCTTGTTCATTAGATGGGGCTTTGTGAACCTCCAGTCTGACGGGAAAGGCAGTACATGCCTGCATATTGTATTGCATTGTCTTCTAAATCATGCATGTACAACTCACAGTGTAGAGTAACTACAGGAACTAAATCATACTTATTTATACTGAAGGCAGTGCAAAAGAAGTAAAGATGTTATCAGTGTGAGGCAGCACTTAATACTTTGTTGTGTTTCAGCAGCTGAAAGGAGATATTTAGTCGTCCTGTAATCTAATATCATAATGAGACAAGCAGACTTTTTAAGCCCTGAAATGTTCATTTAAATTAGGAAATGATAGGTAAATTGATCAATGTGTCGAAACATTAGCAGATTGAACGCAACACAAGCACCATGTTCTGTATTTGGCTTTGCTAATGTTTTGGGTTCATATTACAAAGAATCTTGATGCTGGAAAATAAAATCACGACAAGTGCACTTTTTGAACTTGTAGACAGCAGGAAATCTGTCGACTGTTTTGGCTCGTTTGATTATGAATTCAGGGGAAGTTTCTCTGGGGATTTAAGGTTCCACATTTTAAAACACTAGTGAAACAACGACTTGTCAATGGACTTTTAACACATGCTTTTCTGACAGGACGACCCTTTAATGATAAGCAGACAGCATTAGATCCTCAAGAACCACATCCAATTCTGTGTTATGATGTATGGGCTAAACCAGATCAAAAGCATTTTTGATCTCCCAATTACTCAGAGCAAAGGGAACGGTGTTAAAAATAGAAAAGATGGCAAACTAAGTACTGTACAGTACAAACTGATATCACTGCGTTTGGTCCAGTACTACTACATAATCTCATGCAAATTTCTTGAGGACTTGCATTGTATGCTTACAGATATTTCCCTGTAGGGGTTTTTTCCCCCCAAAGCTCAATTTGTTTCACTGTAAAAAAAAAAAATTTAGTATTGTCTGTGTTGTCTTCTTACAATGTAGCTCACAATACATTAGGACACTACAATTGGGGCCTCTGTGAGGTGGAATGACCCATATAAAACTAAAATGAATCACAAATGCAGGCATATAATTGTATTTGTTTTTACTAATAAGGTCACAGCAGGGTTACTAGGGTGGAGCAGCCTTTTCTCTTCTGGAGAACTGGTACAGATGTATAAATAATGATATATTGTTCAACAGGTTGTTGCCTAACTCATTTTGACAAGCTAGGTTACTGTGTAATTTCCTGATATTTAAACAATACTTTATACGCATTGTGCAACAGCTGTTTAAAGTACACTGAGCACACTGAAATACACTTTATGGATTTAGAATGATTGTATTGTGATAAGATTAGTAATTACTTATTTGTGACACGCAATAGCTTTTTAATTTTTTTACTTTGCACAAAGTTCAACAAACAATATATTTGTTGAACTGTTTATACAGTCTTTTTACCATCTCATTCACACAGTATCATCACAATAATAAGTATAGTTTAATAATACTGTCTGCAGTGGAAAAATAAAAAGGGTGAAATAACTGGCTACTAGTTACACGTTCTAACAATATATAGGAAGCTTATTAGGGGAAAAACAAACTACCGTACAGTTAAATTGTGTTTAGCTATATCTGGGCCCTGTACTTAATGCTTCAAAGAAATGACCAGACACATAATTTAGCCACTATTATGCTGTCTAGGACGCACAAAATTGAGTTCACTCTATGGATCATAAGGTTCAAAAGGTTCAATAAACCTCTGCTGAAACACTGGGCATTGAGTTGGCCTATGCCAAGCCATGTTTTAACATAATCTTCAGATTTAAACAGTACCAGTGGTGGGCCGACTAATCTGATGAACAGGAGCGAGGACACTGTTGTTGTTAGAGTGCTAGATTTTTGGCATTTCGTCGTTTGGGGTGAAAAACAAACTACTAACTTCCTTACTCTGCAGTACATTTTGTCCTTCAATTCATGGAACAGGAAAGCATGTTTTCTATTGTAAATGTTATCTATATATAGTTATTTTTATATATCAGACATATTTTTTTATTTTTATTGTGCAGTAATAATAATTAAGCTATTGCCTATTTCTTATCGTCCTTGGTCCTGAGACCAGGTTTAAGAGACAATGATGTGTGGCTGTGAAACGTGTTATTTGCTTTACATGAGACCACAAAAACATACAAAATATAAGACCAATATTTGGGACCCCAAAATATTGAACGTTCAGTATTCTGAACGTCCACACCCGAGGGCTCACAGGCTGATGATAGCGTAGCCAATTCCAAATTAAAAATGTTCGGTATACTGAACAAAATATAAAGTGCACTCTCACCAATCTACATCTCCCATGTTAAACATGCTTGGTCAGGACTGGTTGTCAGTTATACAATCTGTTGTGATATCATGGTTTATATTATTTCAGGACTGATAACAATCCACTCAAAGAGCCCTGACCACACTTAGACCTCTGCATGTCATTATTACCACCTATGCATAACATTAGTCTCTTTAGCTCATTGGGATGTAAGAGGACAGGTGTTTTTTCAGCAGCTCAGTAGCTTTGTTAGATAAGTAAACCAAGATTCAGAGCTGCCCCCAGAAACAGAATAAAATAAATATATATTGTAGCATTTCAGATATGAACTGGTAATTCTTTATCGCCTGGGTTCTAAAGTCAGTCTTTGTGTACTGATGTGTAGTTAACCTGATTTTAATTTAATTACACTATTATTAGGAAAGGGCACATGCATTCAGCTATGTGTTATAAGAATGTTCTGACACTGCACAGGTATGGAGCAGCAAGCATGTTAATTAGTAATGAATGAACAATCTGACAATATGCAGAGGTATGACAGCGTTAAGACAGTCTGCTGCTGGTTCCTTTGCATATTAATAGACCTCTCATTATTATTTAATATGACAGCAGCTCCAAGCGCAGTGGCTAGTACTAAGACTGGATCCCCATTAGTTGTAACGTGGATTCTCTATGACAACACATTGCTTTATTTGTTTCAAAATGAAATTGTGTTGATAGTGAAAATATTTGTTACAACCTTGGTAGTGCAACATGATAGGAATTAGTTTGTCTACATTTCTAGATTATGTGAACCTGAGAACTGCTTGTATCTTGTATCTTGTATCTGAGTCCTCTTCAGTCCTGTATTTCATCATTCTTCCTTGGAACCCATTTCTCTGTGTTTCAGGTTATAAACCATTGAAGATTTAAGTGCTCATGCAAATTATTTGTCATTTCATATAGGGTTTTATTGGGTGATTCCATAAATATTCTAACCCTTAAAAGGACAAAGTTGAACCGAGAATTATGTGTTTTTTTTGTATTCAATATACATTTAGAGGCCAACAAATAAGATAAATCCCAGCAACAAAAAAAAGTGTGTTCTATTGAAATAAACGGAATGAGCTCGATCGACAGTGCAGGTATCAATGTCACGCCTGTCATCCATTTGACAGTGGCACTTCAATGACAACAAAAAATCATCTTTTCTGTTCAGTTGCTGATAAAATGTGAATGTTTCTGTAAAGACCAGTTGGATGACAGAAGTTATCAGATCAGGGAATAAATCATGGAAGCTCTTTATTTTACATTGTCTTATGCTAGTTATATGCCAAGATAAAACTATTGACTCCCTAAATATGTATGTGGTATGTATACAGTACTGTGAAAAAGTTTTAGGCAGGTGTGAAAAATGCTGTAAAGTAAGAATGCTTTCAAAATAGACATGTTAATAGATTATATTTATCAATTAACTAAATGCAAAGTGAGTGAACAGAAGAAAAATCTAACTCAAATCCATATTTGGTGTGACCACCCTTTGCCTTCAAAACAGCATCAATTCTTCTAGGTACACTTGCACTAAGTCAGGGATTTTGTAGGCATATAGTCAGGTGTATGATTAAACAATTATACCAAACAGGTGCTAATGATCATCAATTCAATATGTAGGTTGAAACACAATCATTAACTGAAACAGAAACAGCTGTGTAGGAGGAATAAAACTGGGTGAGGAACAGCCAAACTCAGCTAACAAGGTGAGGTTGCTGAAGACAGTTTACTGTCAAAAGTCATAGACCATGGCAAGACTGAGCACAGCAACAAGACACAAGGTAGTTATACTGCATCAGCAAGGTCTCTCCCAGGCAGAAATTTCAAGGCAGACAGGGGTTTCCAGATGTGCTGTCCAAACTCTTTTGAAGAAGCACAAAGAAACGGGCAACGTTGAGGACCGTGAGACGCAGTGGTCGGCCAAGGAAACTTACTGCAGCAGATGAAAGACACATCATGCTTACTTCCCTTCGCAATCGGAAGATGTCCAGCAGTGCCATCAGCTCAGAACTGGCAGAAAACAGTGGGACCCTGGTACACCCATCTACTGTCCGGAGAAGTCTGGTCAGAAGTGGCCTTCATGGAAGACTTGCGGCCAAAAGCCATACCTCCGGCGTGGAAACAAGGCCAAGCGACTCAACTATGCACGAAAACACAGGAACTGGGGTGCAGCAAAATGGCAGCAGGTGCTCTGGACTGATGAGTCAAAATTTGAAATATTTGGCTGTAGCAGAAGGCAGTTTGTTCGCCGAAGGGCTGGAGAGCGGTACACGAATGAGTGTCTGCAGGCAACAGTGAAGCATGGTGGAGGTTCCTTGCAAGTTTGGGGCTGCATTTCTGCAAATGGAGTTGGGGATTTGGTCAGAATTAATGGTCTCCTCAATGCTGAGAAGTACAGGCAGATACTTATCCATCATGCAATACCATCAGGAGGCATCTGATTGGCCCCAAATTTATTCTGCAGCATGACAACGACCCCAAACATACAGCGAAAGTCATTAAGAACTATCTTCAGCGTAAAGAAGAACAAGGAGTCCTGGAAGTGATGGTATGGCCCCACAGAGCCCTGATCTCAACATCATCGAGTCTGTCTGGGATTACATGAAGAGAGAGAAGCAACTGAGGCTGCCTAAATCCACAGAAGAACTGTGGTTAGTTCTCCAAGATGTTTGGGCCAACCTACCTGCGAATTCCTTCAAAACTGTGTGCAAGTGTACCTAGAAGAATTGATGCTTGATGCTGTTTTGAAGGCAAAGGGTGGTCACACAAATGTGGATTTGATTTAGATTTTTCTTCTGTTCACTCACTTTGCATTTAGTTAATTGATAAATATAATCTAATAACATTTCTATTTTGAAAGCATTCTTACTTTACAGCATTTTTTTCACATCTGCCTAAAACTTTTTCACAGTACTGTATATAACACTGTATTTGATATACTACCTCTTCAGAACCGACTAAAATAAGGATCAGTCTTCAATTACCTTTTATATGTAAAGACATTTTAGACTCCAAATGTTGACTTAATTTAAATAAAGTTGCATACTGATCTTTAATTTTGTAGCAAATGCTGAATAAGTCAAATAAGCCTTTTCTATTATTTTAGTGGCAGGATTCCACCCACTCTTCTACAGATTCCACTCTGACACGGATGATATTTTAAAGGATAGTGACAAATGTCGGCAGACAACAGGTAAATGTTATTTGTTTTCATTTTATCTGAATATAACATGCTACATTTTTCTGAATTGCAGTTTTTATATCTGACACATTTGCATTTGTTTGCTGACATTTTGTAAGGATGTGAATCACATTGTTTATATTAGTCCTGGCATGATAATTATTTTAATAGGATCACGCTAAGATCAATCTATCATAAATGCAAATAAGTTAGAAAATGCATGTATACGGTGTACTATAAAACTATTTGTAAAAGATCAGAAACCTTTATACTTGTATACTACATTTATATCCCTTTATTTTGCAGAAGGAACACAGAAATCAACTTGCTGTGTTTTTCAGTAACCTATCATTTTAATACTGTAAGACTCTGAAATATGTGGTAATGAAATAAATGGTGGTTAAATGTGAGAGATTGACATCACTTTAGACCAACACCTTCTGTTTATTCAGAGGGCCAGTACAGTATAGGATGATGGAAAGCTTAAGACTTCAAGTGGGTAATGCAGTCACCACTCCTGTCTCTAGGGCCTCTTTTCAGCAAAGACTTACAATTTTTGCTGCATTGTGCCAGTGTGACATTAACCACTGTATGATTAGGACTCTCCAAACTAATTTAATTGCTGTGATGTAGACATGCAAACAGTAAAGCTTTAAAACGATTTTAATTACAATACAAAATGACATACTTAGTCTATGGTGTTTTTGTATTCGTAATATCTTTATCAAGCTTACAGCATATGTGTCAGATTTACAACTGTTCAGATTTCTGCATACACTTTATAATGTGGTGTTGTGCATCTCTTTAGTGACTAAGTAGCGCAGGAAAACAAAACTGAGAAAAAACCTCATTGAAAACCTAGATTCATAGCTCCATGGAATTGTTTCTGTGGTGACAGTAACATCATTATTTGTGTTGTTTTCTATAGCATGTCCCGATTACATGTACTGATAACAGTATCAGCACAATAAGAAATGCTCCCCACCTTCATCATTACAATCTCTGACATAAATATATCTAATTTCATTGGCATCCAACATTAGTAAAACCTGTTAAGATCCCATTCAACTAATAGTGACTCATTAGGACCCTTAAAGTGAAAGAGTTGTAGTAAAGGGTAAATGTCCTAACAAAATTAGAACAAATGCTTCTTCATGACTTATAACACATATACTTAAAATTACTTAAATATAACTCAACTTTATGAAACAAAGGCAGTTGTGTTTACGTGTTTAGTTGATTAAGACAATCACTCTTTTTTTCTAAAATTGGAGATGAAAGGAAAATGAGTTTTAAAAGTCACACATGGCTGTAATTTAAGATTTGTTTTCAACCTCATTGTTCGTAACAGTTGAAAGAAACCTGCATTGAAAGTTTATTAACTAGGCCATTGCCTGAGGCAGTAGGTTTCATTTATTATAACTGTCTTGACAACATTCTTCTTTCTTTTTAAAGTTAAAGAGCAAGATAATACCTTACAAAAATAGAGCCTTCGACACTTTAACAAAATCAAGTTTCAAGTCATCAGATCATTTGGAGCCCTCATGGTGCTTACCATACAACCTTTAGTAAAAAAAATAAAAAAAGTACAGGTACATTTATTCAAAACATTTTTTTGAAGGAGGTTCATTGAGATTCAGTCCAATTCAGTCCTGAAATCATTCCTTTCACCAATTTGAATCAGATATTTATGTATATACATATCAGTGTGGCTACAGTTCAGGTATTCAAGAATCATGGTCGTTTTTGGAAAATCTAGTTTCTGAAAAATAATTCACATTTCAAAAGTCATGAGAACACACTTTTCAGAAAACGTAATGCAATATTGTTGTTGGTTTAACTTTTTAAAGTCAAGTAAACACAGAAAAGTTGTTTTCCAAAAACAGCAACATGTAAAACAGTAACAGTAATTAACTTTATCAAAAACAAAAGCTGTGAGTGGACAATAGCTGTCATTTGTAATTGTGTGTAAGTAACTAATTTACATAACCTGGCATTGTATTGTAAAGTGTTAAATGGGCACTAGAGTGGTGTAGAAAACCTAGAATATCTAGGTTAAGATGATCCTTGTGGACAGACCTGAACTGTTTTATCATGGAACAACTAAAATGCACTGATACATATTTTTTAAGTTTACTCACTCTGAACAGCTGCACATACATTTGGTTTGTTAATTGTGTTTGACCATTTAATTGTGTTGATCATTTTTATTTATTCATATGTTATCTATCAGCCAATCAAGTCACTCCATTCACAAACAACTCCATTTTTACAAAACAGTTGAATTTAAAATTCATACTAAATACATGTTTCTATTAGCCTTGCTCCTAATTAAAGACAGTTTATAATACATTAAACTGAGCCGTACGTCATTTAAATGACAATATTGGGTGACAACTAATCGATTGCAAATTCATTGTTCTCTTAAACCCAAAGTGTTCATTAGAGAGACTCAGCTGTAGATATTGACTTATTTTTATTTATCCAGAGTCTATCAGCTGAAATGCCACTTCTCATTTCCATTGTGGTTCTGACTGTTCAGTTCTACTGCTTGGTTGGTTGAAGGCACATATGAATTTACATGCCCCAGGCCAACACAATAAGTAAGTGCCACAGCTGGGATTCCGGATCCCAGTCCTCAGCATTAACCTATTGGGCACTGACTTGATAAAATGTGTTTGCATTAAAAAAAACAAAACATGCTATAGCAAATCCTTGAGCTATAAGTTTATTTTTTTCCCTCATTTAGAAACAGTTGACTCATGTATGTTTTAGTTAAGTGAACAACGACCTTCAGCAGAATGTGGAGGCCACACTCATTATATAGAACACCAAAGCTAGGTTATGGGATGAACAATATTTCTGCAGACATATTGAATAGAATGAGCAGACCGCAAACAAGTCTGGCTATTAAATCCTGTCATGATGTATACTGTACATCAATATTGAACTGATGTCTTTTAAAATGCAAACAATGTTTTAAATGATGTGCCCCTTCATTTCAGCTAGAGAATCCGCTTCACGCCATCTGCCTATCAGATGGTTAGAAACCAGGACTGCGTATTAATGCCACATGTTCGATCCTCGTGTACTGGCTAGATTCATACTGCTAATAACTGCACTTGAGTCATGTCACTGAAATGTGTGTGACAGCTAAGCGATGAGATATTTATGAAGCTGCCTGTCCCTCATAATAAACAGAGATGAAAATAACCGGCATACACTGGTTAGCAAAGGGCAGCATTTAAACATAAAAGTGATTAAAACTCAAAAAGGTTCCATATAGGGTCATCTGTCATGTCCATATTTTAAAAGCTTTCTTTCTTTCAAGTCAGGAAAACCTTAATACCCCCTTTCAATAAATTAATTTAACCCTCAGGTAATTCAAGTAACAATAGTGTGTTACCTCCTGGTAACAAATCTCTATGGATGAGGTTTCAGTTAGCTGTACAACATTAGCACTGTACTGTAAGTATAAGTGTCAACACTTTAAAATGTTTGTAATATGTACTTCCATGAAAGAACACAGTCAGCACTGAAACCATGTCCCTGGGAAAGCAATGATTGGTTATCGACAGAGCACGGAGGAGTTGTAAAAAAAAAAATCTAAGACAGTTCTTAAGCCTGAAAAAACACACTTTAAGCCATTTAATTTACCTCCTTTTCAAGAACTCAAACTCCCACAAACTTCACGCTTGCCTTGACCAGAAAACAATGGTTGCTTTATTTATGACTGACGTGTTTTCAATGTCGGCAGCGTTTTTTCCATGCAAGCTCATTGAAATATCTGTAAAGAGCAATCAATAAATGAGCTTCCCTAATAGCTTCAAAAAGAACCATTAAAAAAGTAGATTAACATTTACCAGAACGTGTGTGTCTTCTATATAGGAACGTTTGAGACCTTTGAAACGACATGTTGGGTAAGATTTACTGGAAATATTTAGTGGCCAGTCTTCATCTGTACTGCAATATTATTTATATCTCATACCTTGAATCACATCACAGAAAAGTACTGTAGTACAGTACTACCGAAATACAGCAGTTGAAGCAGTCACATTTTTATGCAAAAACTTTCTATATCAGTTTATCCCAGTGTATATCAATTTATTTTGGAAAGGCAATGTCGTTTTGAGGATTTTTTTTAACTGGTAGTGGTCAGCAAAACACAATTTATTGATTGATTTATTTATTTATTCATGTATCTTTCGGCTTGGCAAGTCAGAGAAATACAGTTTTAGAAGACTCATTAAGAGCTGGTACTGGCATTGTTAAAATTGTATTATATAAATTAAACAAAATACAAAGACCAAGTGTCTTTTTTATACTAATATATCGCTTACTGTTGCTGTCTATTTTAACATTGTAGCTTTGTTTAACAAAAAAAAAAATAGAATCTGCGTTTGGTGGATGTTTATGTGTTACGGTTCTGTAGCAGATGCTGAGTTTTGCAGAGGATTTCTTCAAGCTGCTCAGAGACTGCCTGGAGCACACCTTCATGATGTCAACATGTTCAAGTCAAGGTACTACCTTGGATCAGGTAAAAAGCACCTTTTTCCGTGATACCCGTATGCGTGCAGTCTATAGAAAAGTGTTGACGTCTAGAAGACTTAAGCTTGGCAGTCCCAGACAAACAAAAATCCTCAAAAAATCAGTACCTGCCCCTGGTTGTTGCTACAGTACTGTGAATATCCAAATCCAGTATTATTTTAAAATGAAACTACAGTGATAATACAAGGACGTAACAGTAAGTAGCAAGTTCATTACGAAAAAGACACAATGTTTTGTATCACTCAATCACCACTCGTATTAAAACAAAATATTTTAATTTGCCAACATAAGGGACTCCCAGCGCCTTAACCTTCCTAGTTTTAAATTGCATTCATTCAGCAGAGGGTGAACTACTGTTTCAAGGGTAGCTACAGTTATAAAGTGCTATGATGCTGAAGGTCAGAGGATCGTTGCCTTTTTGCACGCTTGAGATTTATTTTTGCTGCCTGATCAAACACTACATCACTGTGTGTTTTAATGTGCTTTTGCTCCCATGATAACTCTGTGACATCTGTAAGAGAATTCCTTTATTCTTCCAGAGGTACATTGTGAATAATATTGGTTATGTGGATGGGTTTTAGTCAGATAGGCATAGAGCCAGTAAATGCGAGTCGTAGTGAGCACACTAATGACTATACGGACACTCCAGAGTGTAGGTTTTGATATTGTTTTCTACCTCTTTCATGTTGAAATGCCATAGCTTCTTTCAAGTTGTTAGAAAGGAAAAATCAAAACTGTAGTGATATTTTAGGTTGCAAATCAAAGCCGGCCCTTTTTTATTATAAAATACAGAAGACCAGCCACATTATTAATGTTAAATCCAGTACGAATTGGAATTCAAGTGTTCTTTATTATATTTTAGTTTGTGTCTGGGTGGATAGAGGTTGAGAGGGTAGGTTTGAATTGCGTTAAGTATTCGGGGTAACACTTGTGTTTGTCTCATGTTTCCCTCAAACAAAACAGAGCAGTGGAGGAGAGTTGATGGCATAAAACGGGCAGTCATGGAACAACACATGAGAAAAGCAAGGGTCGCTGCCAGTACCACAAACAATCATATATAATAATAATAATAATAATAATAATAATAATAATAATAATAATAATAATAACAGAAAAATATCATTATTTCTGCAATTCATAGGCAACGAGTTTCACAAGCAAAACTCAAGACAATGTATTTATGATGAAGAAAGCCGTGTTTGAGACAATTAACCCATCTGCAGTTACATCATAGTTTGTTAGATTTTTTTAATGATTTTTTTAAACTGCTGCTGCGTGCATTTCCTTTCAGATATTTGGGATTTTTTAAGCCCACGTGTGTCATACTCCAAACTGTAGTATTTCATTATAGTTGTGTTCAGAAAACAAATCTTTTTTTTGGAATACATTTTGGAGCACTGCAGTAAATGCACAAAACCGACACACCGCGACGCTGTTATGATATCCAAACCAAATTAAAGGTAAAGAGGATATGTTCATCCTGCTCATCATGTCATTGTTGTGTTGGGCCACCAGGTCTCTCAGCCGCAGCAGCTGCAGCTGCCGCTGCCACAAACGCTGCCATTGCAGAGGCCATGAAGGTAAAGAAGATCAAGTTAGAAGTCATGAGCAGCTACCACAGCAGCAATAACCAGCATGGGGCAGATTCAGAGAACGGAGACCTGAATTCCAGCGTGGGTGAGTGATTCTCTGATATTTTCATTGACTAAATCCCCTAATTTGACCATTTTTTTCCAGTTTACTTACTTACCCTTTGTTAATCGAAGGTGATTTTGTACTCATGCAGTTGAGTCAAAACCAAATATACTATATGTATTTGACTGTGCAGTGCAGTTGGAGCTTGACCATAATACAAAATAAAACAATACAAAGTGCAAGATCCAATAAAACCAAAGGAAAACATGACAAAAAGAGGTGGAATTGTTTTGCACAGATCTGGCCTGTAATACTGTAACACCCAAATGCATCACATAAGTGCACAGTGCACAAGCAAAACTGAGAAACCTTAAGTTCAGGTAAATACAAAACAGTTTTCTGTTTTAAACTGTATCATCACCATATTTTTAAAGCTGGAAGTCATCTGCCTTCGTTTCATTTGTGACTCAGTTTTGTCTAAATCCAGATGATGCTATATCTGCTATATTTAGGACTGGTAAAAGGACTGTTTTGCAACTCGTTTATGATTGTTTATGTTCTTCACAAAAAGGTCGTTACAAAGGGGGACTTTAGTGAATATAACAAAACGACTACATTACCCAAGATCCTCGGATCCAGAAAATCGCTTGATAAGAGAAAGGAATGAGAACCATTTACTATGTTACGAAACCTGCAGGGTTTATAGTTGCCTCAATTCAACCTTAAAATGTAAACATTAGGGAATAAAAAATAGTTTCAATTTGAATCAAATTGTTGACGTCTGTTCCTTTATAAATAAATAGCACAGAACAACTGGTATACTCTTGGCGTATTTTTATCGATAACATTTTCATTTACCAGCTGAGTCGTTAGGGTTACTTTTAAAAGTTGTGCAGATATAGGGGAGAAATACATTTATTTAACAGGCCTGATTGCTTAAAATCTTGGCACCTGATCATTCATTTTGAGGGTACAGTAGTTCTAAAACCCAGGGCTAGGCACAGAACAAGTTTGAGGTGTGAGTTTTAATCCTTAATATATTTGTTTTGTGAATATCTTTCTCTCAGGGGATTTAAAAATTGCACATCTACCGGTTCACATTTTAGTCTGGAATGTGCTAATTTGTTCAACATATACGCAAATAATAAAATGAAAGGAAAAACAAATAAACAAATATACAGTAGAGGTAGTGTAAAGATTGGATGTACTGATTGCTTTTGGTTTTCAGTAAACTCACATAGTCATTTCATTTGTACATCCTGAAAAGAGAGCTGAAAGTTTTGGGTAATTGGACTCCCTGTTTTAGAAAAAAAACGCAGGATAGCAGGATTTAAAAAAATGAACAAAAAATACGTCTGTCATACAATGTATTTCACAGACACAGTTATTTAGCGAGTGCTGCACATTTATTCTGACAGATAGAAGGAACATTTTAATATTCAGGGGTCTAGTTATTGCTATGAAAATATGCCAGAATCTTTCAATGTAATGTGTTTTTATTATCCAGAAATGTGTGAACAGTTCTAGTATAATGTAGATGTATATTCTGGCCCATGTTTTACATTTGTATTACTTTACACATGACTGATTAGTCGAATGTTTGTTGAGTAATTATTCGTTTTTACATAAGGCGATTATTATCGACACCAAATATTCTGAAAACAAGATGTATTATAAATATGTTTAACAAAAAAATGCATGGGAAATGAGGTCATAACTGCGTGAAAAATGAGGCTAGGAGGTCACAGAAATCAAGATAAATGTGAATAAGAACAGCGGGGCTATGGCAATGAAGCTAATAAGAAACTGTTTTATCTGCTACAATTTAAATTGTAACCTTGAGCACACAGCCTCCCACTAGAATAATAATTCCAGTAAAACAGCCACTGAAGGTGTAGAAAGTGAGGCATTAGCACTCTGAGTAAAATATATGGCAGTGACACCTTTCTCCCCCATCCACAATCAATTGAATTCTTTTACTTTAATATTTACTTGCGCCGATGAGATGCTCGTCGGCATGGTGATGAACAGTCCGCCACTGGCATTTGAAGGTGACCTGTCACTTCGTATGGACAAATCTCTCGCTGGCAGAAATGTACAAAATAAATCATTAAAGCAGGCAGCCTCTCATTCCTGGATTTAAATCACCTCAGATTTATGATTTGAATTAATGCTTCGTTTGGTCAAAGAAATGGATGCCGAGACAAATGATGTGCAGTACTGAAGCCATCCAAATATTGATTACTGGATGTCTCCGCAATCTCTTGTTTATATCAAGCACTCTCTTGTGACAGGGTGGCCGATATGAGCCACACAGATGATAAGGAGGAAGAATATTGCAAGCTCTATTCGGCTAGCTGAGACAGACACAGAATACCTCGAAGCAATTACTGCCACACACATGTGTTTTATTCAGAAAAAAAGAAAAAAGAAAGAAAGCTCAACAGACATGTCAGTTTTACTGTGATTTAAAAACAACATTATTGATATTATTTAATGTTTAATTGTTATAAATACACATGATAATGTTATTGAAATACTCCTGCTCATGAACTAGAGTGAAATACTTTATTTCTATAGAAAACATAAAAGACCCAAATCTGTAATTTCTGGGTGAATGTTTTTTGCTTCCCCCACAGATCTCTGTCACTATGCCATGAGTTTGTGTCACTTTCCTGCTGTGTATTGTACTCTCTGCATGGCATGTCATGTGTAAACTTTCCTTTGAGTGCTCTTATTGTATTTAACTACCAGTGTAACGGTCAACACATTATGCTCTCAACATTTTTGAACATAAATCATTTACAGATATAGTTGTAACATGACTCGAGAGGAACTTTTTTTGACAGCAGCCCTTTCTGAGTCAGGCTACTGCAGTTAACAATACAAGCACCCTGATTAGCAGGAAATGAGGTCATGACTATTTAAAATCAAGCGTTCAAACAGCTGCTTCCAGAAAAACCTGTTTGCTGAGATGTGTATCAACAAAATATTAACAAAGGCTTAACATAATGTTCATAATGGCCCCATAGCTCAGTATGTATGTATATACACTATATAATACACTCAGTCAGCAGCCCAGGTGAGTACTGCACACACCTGTTCTTTATTTATTTTTATTTTTTTTAGGACTACTGAATTTAGCTGTTCTGACTATAGGAATAGAGTGGTCCCTCATGGGTAATTCTGTTGTCTTGACCGGTTAATATCTTTAAGGTACTGTAGTAAATGGAGTTGACTGAATGTGGGTAATATTACAGAGGCTTTGAGCTATGTTGAAATCATTTTAAAGACATTTTTTCTAAACCTGTCTCACCCCTTTATATTGACACTGTGTTAAAAATAATAGGAATGTGGCATTTTGTTTTCTGCTTAGACCACATCTCAATATGCAGCTGTAGCTACTTTATTCTCATTTTAACTTTAAACATAACATGAGTGCATTTTAAACATTGTCTCTAACTGTACGCAAAACGCAATGGTTTATTGAGCCTTCTTTTATTAACCCCTTCTATTTTCAGTTTTAGCTGACAAGTAATATTGTTTCTGGTTCTTACAGGAAATGCAGCAATTACTGCTCAGAACTAAACAAAAGCCTTCTTTTAAGAGATCTGCACCAATGAAAGAAAATAGTGACGAATTCCTTCTTATTTAAGTGACCTGAACAAAACCTATATTGTCACTAGTACAAACTGTGGTAATTTCCTTATTCCAGACACTTGTGCCTATTTCAAGAATATTATTTGTGTAGATTCAGGAAAACGTCAAGGAGACCTTGAGCATAAGAAAAGGAAACTGGTTTTCAAGCCATTGGGTGAAGTTACACAACTGATTCCTTACCTCAGCAATGTTAATGGACC
>CM060255.1:6263349-6280429 GCA_030684275.1 Acipenser oxyrinchus oxyrinchus | reverse complement strand
CTTTGAATGGAAAAATAAAAAGAGAAAAAGCAAGGTTCATGTATATATGAATCTATAAATGCTTCATGTACAGTATTGTACAGTACAACATCTACTGCACAATATAGCTCATGTATTGCTGTACTGCATATACCACCAGCAAACTTACCTTGGAACTATTACTCATAGCCCAGTCAGAGGATATTTTACAGTCAACTCTCATTACAACACATTTCAATAGACCAGCAAAAACATTTGTCTTATCATGGATTCTTATTATCAGGAGCCAAATAGCCATTATGACTACTGTACATTAATAATGTATTGTACATTGATATAACTGCACTTACAGTATCAACTGACTTGATACTGAGCTTTCATGTTTTACCTAATACACAGAAACTAACATTGGGCTGTAATTAAACTGCAAGTATTTAAATGTTTTTTTCTATTTTTTTATACACGCACAGAAATTCATTGGAAATTGCATAATTCTCAAATCAGATACAAACAAAAAAGCAATTAGTAGGCTACAATATAATTTAAACTAGAGTGGCAGTGTACAACAAGGTCGAAACAATTGCAGGAAAGATTCATAATTACCTTTTGGCCCAGAAAGCTGTATTGCGAAGAGTAAAAGAGTTGCCATATATGATACCCCGTTTCCCTGCCTTATGAGATTTCAAGTGCAAAAATAAAGTTTTACAGAGGTAGGCTGTGAACTGTGCATTATATGCAGAGTCACTTACAATAGGACATTGATTTAACATCTCATCCATAGGATGGAGCACAAGGAGGTTAAGTGACTTGCTCAGGGTCACAAACAGTGAGTCAGTCAGTGGCAGAGGTGGGATTTGAACGAGTGACCTTCTGGTTACAAGCCATGGACTTTAACCACTGGACCACACTGCCTCCATATTACTGTATTAAACACAAAAGAATGACAAAACCGATATTTATTTTTTTTGCAACAGAATAGTTAAAAGAATGTAAGATAAAAAAGTGAAGCCAAAATAGAACTCAAAGATATTTTTGTACATGAGGAAAAAAAAAGGAAAGATCCATCACTATCCCCATGATCTTGTCTTAGGAATATACAGGGTTTTTTATGGGCAGTCCAAGAATAAATACATCTGAATTTGTGGGTGTTGTTATTTGAACTATTTTCAAATCTTTTGAGTAAGTTAAAGAAACACTGCATGTACAGTTAGCCCTCTGTATCTGTGTTTGTGTTTTTGTCATGTGTTTGTTTGTTAGCAAAACTTTCCTGATAGAGAGGGACTTATTTGCAGTCAATCATAATTGACTGCTTTATAAAACAATAATAAAGTAATAAGTAACATTCCTATTAAAATATGTAATCAGTAAGGTTTTGTGTTACGGAAGCGGAATTGTGTAATTGCCTACATCATACTGTACTTTATGCCTTGAATAACATATAATTAACCTGATTAAATCCATATCAGTCCTTTATGTACACAGGCACTGTTGATGTTAAAATTAGCCGGTTGCTCTTCAAGTTAGCCTCCAGCGTGTTTTATTACAACTAATGGTGTCACAGAAAGACCTGCTTTCTCTTTTGTTCTTTCTTTGTTGCTGGATTTTTAACTCTGACAGTTTGAAAGGCGTGCTGCAGTCTTTCAGTAAAGCTGGTCTCGATTCACCACTTCCTGCCGTTTTTTTTTAATTGTGTCTGTTGAATAATTAGAGATCATCCCTAAATAAGCCTGTCAATTTTATACTTATTATATACAGTATGTGATATTTTATTATACATATATTACTTGTTAATACAAATATTTGTTTCCTTATTGTGAAACATATTGTTGACAAAATCATTTTAGTAATAGCTGTGCTCTTTATTCTTTGCCTTTCTCCAGGAGTCAGTAGCTACCAGATACGGTAGTTTTCAGCCCTAATGAGTTTGTTATATTACACACTCCTATTGATAAAGCACTCTGTTTTAGCCACAGCAGCATAGATTATTTAAGCTTCATTCCTTTACATATGACACATAACAACAACATAAGAAACATAAGAAAAAATAGACTGAAATAGATGTCATTGCTGGCATCAATTTCAACACAGTTTAATTGATTAAATATTGTATACAACAACCAGTGGCTCTCCCATTCTTTTCAGCATGCATGTATATTTTAATGTTAAAGTGTTCAGCTGGGCCCTGGCAATACACGCAGGACTTGTATGTGACAGGGCTGTTTGCTGTCCTGTGATGGCAAAACAATCGTGTTATACTCAAACAGGATGGTATGTATAATTTATTGTGGTCCAGTGTTAGAGCAATGCACATTTTTAAAGGAACACATCACAATCTCAATATCTGATCAGTCACAAAAAAGGTTACATCGACCATTGTCAAGCAAATCAGCAATTACAACATCTGTGCAGTAGCTCAATAAAGAAACACAGAACTGGCTACATATGCCTGTTAAGCAACTGCAAATAGCAGTAACTTCTGTTATAGCCTCTTTTTGATGATACTGTAGTATTAAACTGTATTAAATATTAAATATTATATGGAAAATGAAGGAGCATATATAAAAAAGTTAATCAGTAATCTTGCAAACTAGTCAAGCGGTGCCAAGGACTCATGTTTACAGTTCTTTACAAACCGAAATCTTGTTGTGCCTGCTTTTCTGCATGTAACATAAAGCGGTTTTTTCTGTTCAGTTACAAAACTCTTAAAGGCAAATGCTTTAAAATATGTAAGGAAATGATCTCAAACCAATCAAATTAAGTCTGAGACAGATGTCCATATAATAGACCGCTAGGCGATCCTGAGTTCCCCATTTTCTGTTTTATTTCATACAAACTTTGTTTGAGTGACATAGATATAACCTTTTTTAGACATTTATTTTGTATTCCTGATTATAGTATTTGCATTTTTAAATGTCATTATTTATAAAACAGCACAACAAAAGGTGCAGTAAAATGGCTAGTTTTAACAGAAAAGCCCCCAATGTTAAAATCTGTAAGACAACATACATTCAAAGGCAATCTGTTATTTGTACTTCACATTAAAAACAGTTAGTTTAAAATTGATCTAAATTATAGTCCAAAACTGCTTTAGTTTGATTTCTGCTGTCAGATATGGGAATGTTGAAAGCCTTGATACTAATGTGATTGTATCCCTTCTGTCTGCCTGCGACCCTCCTTAACATTGAGCAGGTGACCTCGATTAAACACAAATCAGGCAGAAAATGCCCTGCATGAAGCAGTGCACTGAATCAAGCAAATTATCAAATGGCAAAACCCATTCTGTGCTCTGGGCAATGTGAGCTGCCAGAACTTATGTATCAAAACTTCACTCACTGTAAGATTAATTTTATTTTGTTTTGTTTGTTTTAATTCCCCACAGCAAGCTTTGTTATAGCCATGGAAAGCTGTCTACTTCACTACTGTAGGTTCCTCGAAGCAGGCTTTCATTTCCTAGTCAGGGTTCATATCAGCTTCACAGGGACATATCTATATGCAAGTTTATGACAGACAGCCATGTCAGGCTTTTTGTTCTTCTACTAAATAACTGAAGCCCAGGTTTGTTAAAAGTATTTTAATCTTCTTTGGTTCCCATTTAACAAAACAAACAGCATCCAATGTATCCTTTGTAAAATAGTGTGCTCCTTAGAGCCTTGCTCTAGGGGTACTGTGATTCCTCATACATTACAGTGAGATCGCCCTTCTAAATGGTATTCTTTGCACTTAGCTGACACTGTACATGAATGGCATCTCCTTTAAAACAGAGGAGCTTTGGAAAGCATGGGCACAGATTCCAGCTCTGGGTAGGGCTCATATTTGTCTTAGATATAAACATTTATTAAATCCTTGATTCCCCCCTACACCCTCATAAGAAAAAAAACAAAAAAACAATTACAGTTCACATTAAGTATTAATTAATCATTGAGTGAATTGGAAACTTGGTGACTGAGACGTAAAAACAAACAAAAAAACAACAGTGGTTATAAAAGCATAATACAGAATGTTTTCAGAATTGTCTAGGGAAGTTACCTATCATTAGCATGAATTAATAATATCAGTAACAATTGCTCTTTGCTCACTAGCAAACTTAATTTAAAGGGATCAATAAAACATATTTGGTCTTCGGATACTAAAAGTAGCGTCCCTTAGTTGAGAAATGTCGATATTCCCCAAAGCAGATTCCTATACCCTCTTCTCTGAGCATGAGTTAATATTTGTATAACATGCAATTGCTTATCGTTATTTTCATTCAGACTGGCAGAATCTATAAAAACAAAAACAAAGATGTCTTTGTGTTGCATCTGCTGTATACCATTTTCACCCCATCCCAACGATCTGAGGGTGTTAGCATTTACTGGAATGTTTCTAATTTTGTATCTAAGGAAACAACCAAGTAATTAAAAATTATTTTAATAATATAAGAGACTGGGATTACTTTTTTTTAACTACAAACATTTAGATAAGCTTGGATTGAGTCAAAAAGTGACAATTAGATAATCTTACATCCAAGCAAGAATTATCTCCTGCATATTGTTTGGGAGCCTGTGGTAGAGTCCTGTTATACTTGCCTCAGGCAGCCGAGGAGAACACAAGAGACTGAGGTAGAGAGATTGACGTTGATACACCGACACAGGCACACGGGATTTATTCAATAAACACAAACAAAAAGTAAACAATAATGTCATGTGACGCTACCAGCAATGGTAGGAGGATGGTACAAGACTGTAACAAACAATCAAAATAAAACACAATATGACAAACTATAAATCAAAGGTGCCATGAAAACGGCAGGCCTTGCAGAAGCCCCGATCATAGTGATCGCTATGTTTTTAGACTGACGCTCCGCTGAGACACGCCCACCTGCCTGCTGGAACAGCTGATTGCTTTCAGCTGCTGCTCCACGCAGACAGGTGATCGTCCCCGTCGGAGCGCCACAGCAGTTAAGCAATTAAATCAATTTATTTACAACATTAACCCAAAAATACAATAAAACTACATATGTTTTTTTTTTAACCAGAGTGAATAAGGTATTCTTCAGTTTATTAGACTCTCTTCAAATTCTTTTCAAGCTTCTCACCTTTGTATTCGTGGTATCTCAGCAGAAAAGAGTGTCTCACTTGCAATTCTTAGGTGTCTAGTGTTCTTAGTTATCTCCCATTGATTTTCCATATTAATGAGATTGGCTGCAAAACCAGACATCTTATCAGTATGATTTATAGTTGTTTTAGGTATGCACCTGTTGCTGCATTCATACTTTATGTATTTGTTTGATCCCTTCCGTGTAAGTCTATTATGGCCTGGGCTCCCACTATATTACAATTACCTTCATTACCATATAACAGGCTTCTCAATATAATGCCCAAAAAACACTTGGAATTGTAATTAGGTTGAATTCAGACCTATATAGAAACACAGTTCTGAGTACTTGGAAATTTGTCATTTGAATTACCCTACCAGATTTGAATGGAAGCTGTGTTAACACATGCCTTTACTCTGATTTCAAGTTTCTGTTGTAGAGAATGCCTTCTTTTTTATGCTAATTATTTCTCTTAGCCCAACAGCTGAGTTGCATAGTGGTTAGAATTTAGTCTAACCTGTTTTTAAATACTCCTATCTTAGGGAAAGTCACTTCATATTTTTTTTTTAAAATGCTGTAAATGATTATTCATAGATTATTTATAGCACACACAATGTGATTGGTGGTTCTCCATTAGTGTTTCCTTGTAAAAACATTGGTAGGCCCCTATCACAATACATTCTTGTTGAGAACTGTTTTATGTCTTTTTAAAAACATTTTTAAGTATAGTCAGGACACACCACCAAACATATTAGTTTGATTTTTCAAACAATACATCATACAGCACTGCTTTTGATCCAGTCATTGACGCACTGGCTTGGGCAAGACGAACTAGGTTAGGAGAGGGAAAGTGCTATACCAGTGATCACGATAAAATACCATTACAGTAAAGCAAGCCTACCAGTGTTTGCACTATCCTACTGGCTTGCCAGTGAGGCAGGGAGTGAGAACATGGTACCCACCTTGCAGGTGAGGTCACAGCTCTGGGAATGAGCTTTAAATGAAAGTCTTGGCCTAATCTTCCGCCTCTGGAATGGGACTCAGCCATATTACACACAACTGCAAAATCAGCAGCTGAGGTAGAAATGAGCATGGCTTCTTCCCCAAGAGTAAAGAAGCTGAGAAGGCTAATAGTTTAAAGAAAGGAAAGGCAGAAAGTTGGTGGGAGGGAGGAGGGACAGATAAACCATCCATTAAGAAAAAGCAAATGGGGGTATGTCGCTGTATTGAATATAATATTGGGATTTAGATCTTTCATTATAATGTTACAGAGACCTGGATATACAGAGTAAACACTGTTTTAATTTTTTAACTGAAACCTCACAGTTTACAGGAAATATTTACAGCTCCCTTTCAATTCGAACTTGACCACCAACAACAACATTAGGTATGGGATATGACTGCCTATTGGTAGGTATTTTCTGAGCTCTCTATACCAAATCTTCCTGGGATGACGCCTCGGTCATGCCTACCGAGGGTTAAAACCATCATACTGAGAAAGCCATTTCTCTTTTAGCCTCTCAAGATGGTAAAGTAAGACTCTCTGTGTTGGTCTCTGAGTGTATTGTGAAAAGAGCTCGAGTCTACTGCAGTTCCCTTGCCTTTCAGGTGGAAAGCTGGCTTGCCGCTTTCACGGAATCAGTGACTCCTGATTTAGCCTTTTCCTTTCTTTCTTTACAGCAACCTGTGCACGCTCACATTGCAGGGTGCTGCTTGCCTATCTGTGGAACGGAGTCGACTGCCTGTGCAGTATTGATTTAAAGGAGTGAGTTTTGTCGCCTTTTACAGTCTTTCACTCATGTGGAGCATGTCCTCCACCGGGCTAGGATCTGCCTTACCTCGCTGTCAAACGACTTAGCTGGCTGCCGAGTGGCAGTTGGCCTATATATATATATATATATATATATATATATATATATATATATATATATATATATATATATATATATATACAGTCTATTGTTATTGTTGTTGACTAAATACCCTTGCTGGCACATCTGCAGTGCACACGCCAGATCTTGCTTGCCTGCGTTGTGAAACAGCTAGGTAAAATAAATAAATAAATAAATAAATGGCAGCAGGCCTTGTCCTCCACGAGCTGTATTTTTCCAGACCCGCTGGCTGCCCTGGCCTGCCCACCTCGGTGCGCCGGGCCTTCAAAAATAAATAAATAAATAAATAAAAATCAACAACAACAGCAGTGTGCACCCTTGTAATATTGTTGTAGTTGTATACATTGCCCGACTTGCTCGATGCACTTGGTGCATACGGTGTTCGGTGCACCCAGTGCGCCGGCGCGTAGTGCATTTGACGCCGCATTGTACTCGGTGCATTCGGTGCAAACGGTGCGCCGGTGCTTAGTACTCTGTGCATAGCGACTCAGTGCACACAGTGATCAGTGCACCCGTGCGCCAGTGCTAAGTGCACTCGGTGCGCCAGTGCTCGGTGCCCTTGGTACGATAGCACCCCAGTGAGCACAGTACCCACTGCACGCGCTGCTAGCTCCACTCAGTGCACTCAGTGCACATGGTACTCGGTGCACCCGGTGCGCTTAGTGCCTTGGTGCTTTGTGCATTTAAGGCATTCACTGCTTGGTGCACTCGGTGAGCATAGCACTCTGGGACACACGAGCCAATTGGCACACACAGTGCTTGGTGCACTCGACAACCATAACGAACGTTCTATTTCACGCCTGCACGTCTTGCAAGGCGAATATCCGACCCAGCGACAAACACCCACTCTGCGTGCGGTGCCTGGGGATCCAACATGCCATGGATGCCCTGGGCAGAGAGGACTTCTGCAACTTGTGCACAGCCTTTCAGCCCAGGGTGCGTCACAATAGGCTCAGAAGGGCCATGGGGCTAGACGCTCAGTCTCCCGCGGCAGCCCTCGGAGCCCCATCCCCGCTCCTCCAGCTCTCACAGAGCCCCTCACAGGAGATCCCCTGCGGTCAGGCTCCTGTGACGAGACCTTGAAGTCACTCCCCTTACCCCCCGCTCCTCTTGGGGTTGGCCCTCGTCAGCGCCGAGTATTTTGAAGTAAGCCGCCCGACTTGCTTCATTGGAAGGCGCAGAGAAGCTGGGCTTCGTAGAATTCCCCCCGGTTGACTCCACCATCGCAGCCTTGGTTAAGGCCCTGCCGGTGGGTGGATTGTCATGGGACCCTATTTGCCCAAACCTTCAATATAAGGTTACGGAGAAACATTTGAGGAGGACTTCTACAGTGCCCGCCTGGCTAACCCGCCTGGCTAACAGAGTACTAAACTATCTTGACAACTGGCTGATTTGTGCTCAGTCGCGAGAGGGAGCAGTAGCCCACACGGTGATTGTGACGCAGCATCTGGCGAGGCTGGGCCTCACCATCAACGATGCGAAGAGTCGGCTTATACCGGCGCAATGCACAACGCACTTGGGGCTCCGTTCCTGTTCCTTCTCCCTCTGGATGGCTCTGCTATACATTATCCCATACCTAATGTTATTGGTGGTCGTCTTCAAATTGAAAGGGAACGTTAGGTTACTTACCGTAACCTTGGTTCCCTGAAAGAGAAGATGACCACCAACCGCGAGATCGCATCGGTCGCCCTCACAGGTTTCGATGCAAAAAGAGAAATGGCTTCCTCAGTATGATGGTTTTAATCCCTCGATAAGCGGGACCAAGGGAGTCATGCCAGGAAGGGGCCTATCGGCAGCTCTGGTATAGAGAGCTCAGAAAATACCTACCAACAGGCAGGCATATCCCATATGTAATGTTGTTGGTGGTCATCTTCTCTTTCAGGGAACCAGGGTTACTGTAAGTAACCTAACTTTTTTTTTTGAATACCTTACAAGCAATTTCTTGTTCACAAGTATTGTAGAGGGTTATCTTTCTTTTTACACATTAGACACATTGTCCCCAAGTAAAAGGAAACATCCGTCTATCTGATTGTCCTTTATGACAGCTCCTCGTGTTAAAACACCTATTGTCGTCTTCGATTTAATGACAGAAGATCTGAAGTGTTTAATTTTTAATTGTGAGCTGATACCGAAACTTACTTTGAGTAGCTGAGGTTTGAAGCACTCAGCAGGAAAGACACGGCTTACTTATGAGACGTTTTCCTAATCGTCGAAGCTTTGTAGAGGTTTTGTAAATCCTTGTTCATTAGATGGGGCTTTGTGAACCTCCAGTTTGACGGGAAAGGCAGTACATGCCTGCATATTGTATTGCATTGTCTTCTAAATCATGCATGTACAACTCACAGTCTAGAGTAACTACAGGAACTAAACCATACTTATTTTTACTGAAGGCAGTGTAAAAGAAGTAGAGATGTTATCAGTGTGAGGCAGCACTTAATACTTTGTTCTGTTTCAGCAGCTGAAAGGAGATATTTAGTCGTCCTGTAATCTAATATCATAATGAGACAAGCAGACTTTTTAAGCCCTGAAATGTTCATTTAAATTACGAAATGATAGGTAAATTGATCAATGTGTCGAAACTTTAGCAGATTGAACGCAGCACAAGCACCATGTACTGTATTTGGCTTTGCTAATGTTTTGGGTTCATATTACAAAGAATCTTGATGCTGGAAAATAAAATCACGGCAAGTGCACTTTTTGAACTTGCAGACAGCAGGAAATCTGTCGACTGTTTTGGCTCGTTTGATTATGAATTCAGGGGAAGTTTCTCTGGGGATTTAAGGTTCCACATGTTAAAACACTAGTAAAACAACGACTTATCAATGGACTTTTAACACATGCTTTTCTGACAGGACGACCCTTTAATGATAAGCAGACAGCATTGGATCCTCAAGAACCACATCCAATTCTGTGTTATGATATATGGGCTAAACCAGATCAAAAGCATTTTTGATCTCCCAATTACTCTCAGAGAAAGGGAACAGTGTTAAAAATAGAAAGGATGGCAAACTAAGTACTGTACAGTACATACTGATATCACTGCATTTGGTCCAGTACTACTACATAATCTCATGCAAATTTCTTGAGGACTTGCATTATATGCTTACAGATATTTCCCTGTAGGGTTTTTTTCCCCCGAAGCTCAATTTGTTTCACTGTAAAAAAAAAAAAAAATAGTATTGTCTGTGTTGTCTTCTTACAATGTAGCTCATAATACATTAGGACACTACAATTGGGGCCTCTGTGAGGTGGAATGACCCATATAAAACTAAAATGAATCACAAATGCAGGCATATAATTGTATTTGTTTTTACTAATAAGGTCACAGCAGGGTTACTAGGGTGGAGCAGCCTTTTCTCTTCTGGAGAACTGGTACAGATGTATAAATAATGATATATTGTTCAACAGGTTGTTGCCAAACTCATTTTGACAAGCTAGGTTACTGTGTAATTTCCTGATATTTAAACAATACTTTATACACAATGTGCAACAGCTGTTTAAAGTACACTGAGCACATTGAAATACACTTTTATGGATTTAGAATGATTGTATTGTGATAAGATTAGTAATTATTTGTGACTCGCAATAGCTTTTTTCTTTTTTTACTTTGCACAAAGTTCAACAAACAATATATTTGTTCAACTGTTTATACAGTCTTTTTACCATCTCATTCACACACTATCATCACAATAATAAGTATAGTTTAATAATACTGTATGCAGTGGAAAAATAAAAAGGGTGAAATAACTGGCTACTAGCTACACGTTCTAACAATATATAGGAAGCTTATATGGGGAAAAAACAAACTACAGTACAGTTAAAGTGTGTTTAGCTATAGCTGTGCCCTGTACTTAATGCTTCAAATGTTTTACATATCTAAAACAAAGAAATGACCAGACACATAATTTAGCCACTATTATGCTGTCTAGGATGCACAAAATTGAGTTAATTCTATGGATCATGAGGTTCAATAAACCTCTGCTGAAACACTGTGCATTGAGTTGGCCTATGCCAAGCCATGTTTTAACATAATCTTCAGATTTAAACAGTACCAATGGTGGGCCGACTAATCTGATGAACAGGAGCGAGGACACTGTTATTGTTAGGAGTGCTAGATTTTCGGCATTTTGTGGTTTCGGGTGAGTAACTTCCTTACTCATAGAAGTCACATCCTGAAACATATCAATACAGTACACTTTTGTCATTCAATTCTTGGAACAGGAAAGCATGTTTTCTATTGTAAATGTTATCTATATATAGTTATTTTTTATATATCAGTCATCATTTTTTTATTGTGCAGTAATAATAATTAAGCTATTGCCTATTTCTTATCGACCTTGGTCCTGAGACCAAGTTTAAGAGACAATGATGTGTGGCTGTGAAACATGTTATTTGCTTTACATGAGACCAAAAAAACATACAAAATATGAGACCAGTATTTGGGACCCCAAAATATTGAACGTTCAGTATTCTGAACGTCCACACCCGAGGGCTCACTGGCTGATGGTAGCGTAGCCAATTCCAAATTAAAAATGTTCGGTATACTGAACAAAATATAAAGTGCACTCCAGCAATCTACATCTCCCATGTTAAACATACTTGGTCAGGATTGGTTGTCAGTTATACAATCTGTTGTGATATCATAGTTTATATTATTTCAGGACTGATAACAATCCACTCAAAGAGCCCTGACCACACGTAGACCTCTGCATGTCATTATTACCACTCCATGCATAACATTAGTCTCTTTAGCTCATTGGGATGTAAGAGGGCAGGTGTTTTTCTCAGCAGCTTTGTTAGATATGTAAACCAAGATTCAGAGCTGCCCCCCAGAAACAGATATATATATATATATATATATATATATATATATATATATATATATATATATATATATATATATATATACACACAGTATATATATTGTAACATTTCAGATATGAACTGGTAATTCTTTATCTCCTGGGTTCTAAAGTCAGTCTTTGTGTACTGATGTGTCGTTAACCTGATTTTAATTTAATTACACAATTATTAAGAAAGGGCACATACATTCGCTATGTGTTATAAGAATGTTCTGACACTGCACAGGTATGGAGCAGCAAGCATGTTAATTAGTAATGAGTGAACAATCTGACAATATGCAGAGGCATGACAGCGTTAAGACAGTCTGCTGCTGGTTCCTTTGCATATTAATAGACCCCTCATTATTATTTAATATGACAGCAGCTCCAACCGCAGTGGCTAGTACTAAGACTGGATCCCCATTAGTTGTAACATGGATTCGCTATGACAACACATTGCTTTATTTGTTTCAAAATGAAATTGTGTTGATAGTGAAAATATTTGTTACGACCTTGGTAGTGCAACATGATAGGAATTAGTTTGTCTACATTTCTAGATTATGTGAACATGAGAACTCCTTGTATCTGTTGATACATGTGTCTTAATGAGTCCTCTTCAGTCCTGTATTTCATCATTCTTCTCTGGTACCCATTTCTCTGTGTTTAGGTTATAAACCATTGAAGATTTAAGTTCTCATGCAAATTATTTGTCATTTCATATAGGGTTTTATTGGGTGATTTCATAAATATTCTAACCCTTAAAAGGACACTGTCAGTAGAGCTGGAACCAAAAACAACCCTTTAAACAAAGTTGAACCGAGAATTATGTGTGTTTTTTTTTGTATTCAATATACATTTAAAGGCCAACAAATAAGATAAATCCTAGCAACCAAAAAAAAGGTGTGTTCTATTGAAATTAACGGAATGAGCTCGATCGACAGCGCAGGTATCAATGTCACGGCCTGTCATCCATTTGACAGTGGCACTTCAATGACAACACAAAAATGATCTTTTCTGTTTAGTTGCCGATAAAATGTTTCTGTAAAGACCATTTGGATGAAATAAATCATGGAAACTCTTTATTTTACATTGTCTTATGCTAGTTATATATGCCAAGATAAAACTATTGACTCCCTAAAATGTATGTGGTATATATTTAGCAGATATATATAGCAGATATAACACTGTATTTGATATACTACCTCTTCAGAACCGACTAAAATAAGGATCAGTCTTCAATTACCTTTTATATGTAAAGACATTTTAGACTCCAAATGTTGACTTAATTTAAATAAAGTTGCATACTGATCTTTAATTTTGTAGCAAATGCTGAATAAGTCAAATAAGCCTTTTCTATTATTTTAGTGGCAGGATTCCACCCACTCTTCTACAGATTCCACTCTGACACGGATGATATTTTAAAGGATAGTGACAAATGTCGGCAGACAACAGGTAAATGTTATTTGTTTTCATTTTATCTGAATATAACATGCTACATTTTTCTGAATTGCAGTTTTTATATCTGACACATTTGCATTTGTTTGCTGACATTTTGTAAGGATGTGAACACATTGTTTATATTAGTCCTGGCATGATAATTATTTTAATAGGATCACGCTAAGATCAATCTATCATAAATGCAAATAAGTTAGAAAATGCATGTATACGGTGTACTATAAAACTATTTGTAAAAGATCAGAAACCTTTATACTTGTATACTACATTTATATCCCTTTATTTTGCAGAAGGAACACAGAAATCAACTTGCTGTGTTTTTCAGTAACCATTTTAATACTGTAAGACTCTGAAATATGTGGTAATGAAATAAATGGTGGTTAAATGTGAGAGATTGACATCACTTTAGACCAACACCTTCTGTTTATTCAGAGGGCCAGTACAGTATAGGATGATGGAAAGCTTAAGACTTCAAGTGGGTAATGCAGTCACCACTCCTGTCTCTAGGGCCTCTTTTCAGCAAAGACTTACAATTTTTGCTGCATTGTGCCAGTGTGACATTAACCACTGTATGATTAGGACTCTCCAAACTAATTTAATTGCTGTGATGTAGACATGCAAACAGTAAAGCTTTAAAACGATTTTAATTACAATACAAAATGACATACTTAGTCTATGGTGTTTTTGTATTCGTAATATCTTTATCAAGCTTACAGCATATGTGTCAGATTTACAACTGTTCAGATTTCTGCATACATTTTATAATGTGGTGTTGTGCATCTCTTTAGTGACTAAGTAGTGCAGGAAAACAAAACTGAGAAAAAAAACCTAATTGAAAACCTAGATTCATAGCTCCAGGAATTGTTTCTGTGGTGACAGTAACATCATTATTTGTGTTGTTTTCTATAGCATGTCCCGATTACATGTACTGATAACAGTATCAGCACAATAAGAAATGCTCCCCACCTTCATCATTACAATCTCTGACATAAATATATCTAATTTCATTGGCATCCAACATTAGTAAAACCTGTTAAGATCCCATTCAACTAATAGTGACTCATTAGGACCCTTAAAGTGAAAGAGTTGTAGTAAAGGGTAAATGTCCTAACAAAATTAGAACAAATGCTTCTTCATGACTTATAACACATATACTTAAAATTACTTAAATATAACTCAACTTTATGAAACAAAGGCAGTTGTGTTTACGTGTTTAGTTGATTAAGACAATCACTCTTTTTTTCTAAAATTGGAGATGAAAGGAAAATGAGTTTTAAAAGTCACACATGGCTGTAATTTAAGATTTGTTTTCAACCTCATTGTTCGTAACAGTTGAAAGAAACCTGCATTGAAAGTTTATTAACTAGGCCATTGCCTGAGGCAGTAGGTTTCATTTATTATAACTGTCTTGACAACATTCTTCTTTCTTTTTAAAGTTAAAGAGCAAGATAATACCTTACAAAAATAGAGCCTTCGACACTTTAACAAAATCAAGTTTCAAGTCATCAGATCATTTGGAGCCCTCATGGTGCTTACCATACAACCTTTAGTAAAAAAATAAAAAGTACAGGTACATTTATTCAAAACATTTTTTTGAAGGAGGTTCATTGAGATTCAGTCCAATTCAGTCCTGAAATCATTCCTTTCACCAATTTGAATCAGATATTTATGTATATACATATCAGTGTGGCTACAGTTCAGGTATTCAAGAATCATGGTCGTTTTTGGAAAATCTAGTTTCTGAAAAATAATTCACATTTCAAAAGTCATGAGAACACACTTTTCAGAAAACGTAATGCAATATTGTTGTTGGTTTAACTTTTTAAAGTCAAGTAAACACAGAAAAGTTGTTTTCCAAAACAGCAACATGTAAAACAGTAACAGTAATTAACTTTATCAAAACAAAAGCTGTGAGTGGACAATAGCTGTCATTTGTAATTGTGTGTAAGTAACTAATTTACATAACCTGGCATTGTATTGTAAAGTGTTAAATGGGCACTAGAGTGGTGTAGAAAACCTAGAATATCTAGGTTAAGATGATCCTTGTGGACAGACCTGAACTGTTTTATCATGGAACAACTAAAATGCACTGATACATATTTTTTAAGTTTACTCACTCTGAACAGCTGCACATACATTTGGTTTGTTAATTGTGTTTGACCATTTAATTGTGTTGATCATTTTTATTTATTCATATGTTATCTATCAGCCAATCAAGTCACTCCATTCACAAACAACTCCATTTTTACAAAACAGTTGAATTTAAAATTCATACTAAATACATGTTTCTATTAGCCTTGCTCCTAATTAAAGACAGTTTATAATACATTAAACTGAGCCGTGCGTCATTTAAATGACAATATTGGGTGACAACTAATCGATTGCAAATTCATTGTTCTCTTAAACCCAAAGTGTTCATTAGAGAGACTCAGCTGTAGATATTGACTTATTTTTATTTATCCAGAGTCTATCAGCTGAAATGCCACTTCTCATTTCCATTGTGGTTCTGACTGTTCAGTTCTACTGCTTGGTTGGTTGAAGGCACATATGAATTTACATGCCCCAGGCCAACACAATAAGTAAGTGCCACAGCTGGGATTCCGGATCCCAGTCCTCAGCATTAACCTATTGGGCACTGACTTGATAAAATGTGTTTGCATTAAAAAAAACAAAACATGCTATAGCAAATCCTTGAGCTATAAGTTTATTTTTTTCCCTCATTTAGAAACAGTTGACTCATGTATGTTTTAGTTAAGTGAACAACGACCTTCAGCAGAATGTGGAGGCCACACTCATTATATAGAACACCAAAGCTAGGTTATGGGATGAACAATATTTCTGCAGACATATTGAATAGAATGAGCAGACCGCAAACAAGTCTGGCTATTAAATCCTGTCATGATGTATACTGTACATCAATATTGAACTGATGTCTTTTAAAATGCAAACAATGTTTTAAATGATGTGCCCTTCATTTCAGCTAGAGAATCCGCTTCACGCCATCTGCCTATCAGATGGTTAGAAACCAGGACTGCGATTAATGCCACATGTTCGATCCTCGTGTACTGGCTAGATTCATACTGCTAATAACTGCACTTGAGTCATGTCACTGAAATGTGTGTGACAGCTAAGCGATGAGATATTTATGAAGCTGCCTGTCCCTCATAATAAACAGAGATGAAAATAACCGCATACACTGGTTAGCAAAGGGCAGCATTTAAACATAAAAGTGATTAAAACTCAAAAAGGTTCCATATAGGGTCATCTGTCATGTCCATATTTTAAAAGCTTTCTTTCTTTCAAGTCAGGAAAACCTTAATACCCCCTTTCAATAAATTAATTTAACCCTCAGGTAATTCAAGTAACAATAGTGTGTTACCTCCTGGTAACAAATCTCTATGGATGAGGTTTCAGTTAGCTGTACAACATTAGCACTGTACTGTAAGTATAAGTGTCAACACTTTAAAATGTTTGTAATATGTACTTCCATGAAAGAACACAGTCAGCACTGAAACCATGTCCCTGGGAAAGCAATGATTGGTTATCGACAGAGCACGGAGGAGTTGTAAAAAAAAAAATCTAAGACAGTTCTTAAGCCTGAAAAAACACACTTTAAGCCATTTAATTTACCTCCTTTTCAAGAACTCAAACTCCCACAAACTTCACGCTTGCCTTGACCAGAAAACAATGGTTGCTTTATTTATGACTGACGTGTTTTCAATGTCGGCAGCGTTTTTCCATGCAAGCTCATTGAAATATCTGTAAAGAGCAATCAATAAATGAGCTTCCCTAATAGCTTCAAAAGAACCATTAAAAAGTAGATTAACATTTACCAGAAC
>CM060255.1:6242411-6262849 GCA_030684275.1 Acipenser oxyrinchus oxyrinchus | reverse complement strand
CTTTGAATGGAAAAATAAAAAGAGAAAAGCAAGGTTCATGTATATATGAATCTATAAATGCTTCATGTACACAATATAGCTTGTGCATTGCTGTACTGCATGTAACACCAGCAAACTTACCTTGGAACTATTACTCATAGCCCAGTCAGAGGATATTTTACAGTCAACTCTCATTACAACACATTTCAATAGACCAGCAAAAACATTTGTCTTATCAGGGATTCTTATTATCAGGAGCCAAATAGCCATTATGACTACTGTACATTAATAATGTATTGTACATTGATATAACTGCACTTACAGTATCAACTGACTTGATACTGAGCTTTCATGTTTTACCTAATACACAGAAACTAACATTGGGCTGTAATTAAACTGCAAGAAATTCATTGGAAATTGCATAATTTTCAAATCAGATACAAACAAAAAAGCAATTAGTAGGCTACAATATAATTTACACTACAGTGGCAGTGTACAACAAGGTCGAAACAATTGCAGGAAAGATTCATAATTATCTTTAGGCCCAGAAAGCTGTATTGCGAAGAGTAAAACAGTTGCCATATATGATACATGTTTCCCTGCCTTATGAGTTGCCAAGTGCAAATAAAAGTTGAATTCATTGAAAGCACTGTAATGTACTGTAAGTAATCGCCTCCAAGTAAATGACCACTTTGTCACCCCTGGGTCACTAGTTGTTAATTGCTATTAAAGTAGCTAACCTTGTTTGTGTGGAATATAATAATAATAGTAATAATAATAGCTTTATATAGCGGACCACCATGACAAAGCACTTTACAGAAGGCTGTGAACTGTGCATTATATGCAGAGTCACTTACAATAGGACACTGATTTAACATCTCATCCATAGGATGAAGCACAAGGAGGTTAAGTGACTTGCCCAGGGTCACAAACAGTGAGTCAGTCAGTGGCGGGATTTGAACCAGTAACCTTCCGGTTACAAGCCATGGACTTTAACCACTGGACCACACTGCCTCCTATATCACTGTTTTAAACACAAACGAATGACAAAAACGATTTTTTTTTTCCAACAGAATATTTAAAAGAATATAAGATCAAAAAGTGACCCAAAATAGAACTCGAAGATATATTTGTACGTGAGGAAAAGAAGAAAGATCCATCACTATCCCCATTATCTTGTCTTAAGAATATACAGGGGTTTTTTTGTTTTTTTTATGGGCAGTCCAAGAATAAATACATCTGGATTTGTTGGTGTTGTTATTTGAACTATTTTCAAATCTTAAGTTAAAGAAATACTGCATGTACAGTTAGCCCTCTGTATCTGTGTTAGTGTTGTTGTCATGTGTTTGTTTGTTAACAAAACTTTCCTGATAGAGAGGGACTGCTTTTCATTCAGTCATAATTGACTGCTTTATAAAACAATAATAACATAATAAGTAACATTCCTGTTAAAATATATAATCAGTAAGGATTTGTGTTACGGAAGCGGAATTGTGTAATTGCCTACATCATACTGTACTTTATGCCTTGAATAACATATAATTAACCAGATTAAATCCATATCAGTCCTTTATGTACACAGGCACTGTTGATGTTAAAATAAGCTCATTGCCAGAAGAATCAACAATAACCGGTTGCTCTTCAAGTTAGCCTCCAGCGTGTTTTATTATAACTAATGGTGTCACGGAAAGACCTGCTTTCTCTTTTGTTCTTTCTTTGTTGCTGGATTTTAACTCTGACAGTTTGAAAGGTATGCTGCAGTCTTTCAGTAAAGCTGGTCTCGATTCACCACTTCCTGACCTTTTTTTTTGTTTAATTGTGTCTGTTGAATAATTAGAGATCATCCCTAAATAAGCCTGCCAATTTTTTATATTAGCTCCAGTCTTGAAAAAAAAATACTAGTGGTAAGCAAACTTATTATATACAGTATGTGATATTATATTATACATATATTACTTGTTAATACAAATATTTGTTTCCTTATTTTGAAACAAATATTTGTTGACAAAATCATTTTAGTAATAGCTTCCAGTTAGAAAAAAAGCTGTGCTCTTTATTCTTTGCCCTTCTCCAGGAGTCAGTAGCTACCCCAGATACGGTAGTTTTCAGATGCAGTCCTAATGAGTTTGTTGTATTACACACTCCTATTGATAAAGCGCTCTGTTTTAGCCATGGCAGCATAGATTATTTAAGCTTCGTTCCTTTACATACGCCACATACTAACAAGCGTAAAAAACATAAGAAACAATAGATTCAAAGTCTGTGACACACAGACTGGAGTGCCCTACTATTCTTATCAGTAATGCACTTTTTATTCAGCATTATATGTTAAGAAAAATACTTAAAATAAGCTTCTCTTTGAATTGAATAGTAAAGGCAAGCTTTTTTCCAAGTCTTTCTCATCCCTGTCCCTGCACGAAACAGGAAATGTCTAGTTGAACTAACATTTCATTAATTTTGTTTTAGTGTTTCATATCCAAACTTTTTACATTTATAACTATTTGCAATATGTTCTATGCATGGGATGGCATCTATACTCGTGTACTGGAGCTGTTACAAATCCTTAACAGTGATATTTTGATGTTTTAAAACGTCATTTCTTAATACGTCATTGAGGGCATCAATTTCAATACAGTTTAATTGATTAAATATTGTATACAACAACCAGTGGCTCTCCCATTCTTTTCAGCATGCCTGCATATTTTAATGTTAAAGTGTTCAGCTGGGCCCTGGCAATACACGTAGGACTTGTATGTGACACGTGTTTTCTCACCCGGGCTGTTTGCTGTCCTGTGATGGCAAAACAATCGTGTTATACTCAAAAATGATGGTATGTGTTATTTATTGTGGTCCAGTGTTAAAGCAATCCACATTTTTAAAGGAACACATCACGATCTCAATATCTGATCAGTCACAAAAAGGGATACCTCGACCATTGTCAAGCAAATCAGCAATTACAACATCTGTACAGTAGCTCAATAAAGAAATACAGAACTGGCTACATATGCCTGTTAAGCAAATGCAAATAGTGGTAACTTATGTTATAGGCTCTTTTTGCTGATACTGTAGTATCATAAGGGATAAGGTGCTTCAAAGGCGCTTCAATGTACTGGTTTGAAATATTATATGGAAAATGAAGGCGCTTATATAAAAAAGTTGAGTTTCTTAATCAGTAATCTTGCAAACTAGTCAAGTGGTGCCAAGGACTCAAGTTTACAGTTCTTTACAAACCAAAATCTTGTTGTGCCTGCTTTTCTGCATGTAACATAAAGCAGTTTTTCTGTTCAGTTACAAAACTCTTAAAGGCAAATGCTTTAAAATATATAAGGAAATTATCTCAAACCAATCAAATTAAGTCTGAGACAGATCTCCATGTAATAGACCTCTAGCTCATGCTGAGTTCCCCATTTTCTGTTTTATTTCATACAAACCTTGTTTGAGTGACATAACTGTAACCTTTTTTAGACAATTACCTTGGATTCGTGATTACAGTATTTACATTTTTAAATGTAATTATTTATAAAACAACACAACAAAAGGTGCAGTAAAATGGCTAGTTTTAAAAGAAAAGCCCCCAATGTTAAAATCTGTAAGACAACATACATTCAAAGGCAATCTGTTATTTGTACTTCACATTAAAACAGTCAGTTTAAAATTGATCTAAATTATAGTCCAAAACTGCTTTAGTTTGATTTCTGTTGTCAGATATGGGAATGTTGAAAGCCCTGATACTAATGTGATTGTATCCCTTCTGTCTGCCTGCGACCCTCCTTAACATTGAGCAGGTGACTCGATTAAACACAAATCAGGCAGAAAATGCCCTGCATGAAGCAGTGCACTGAATCAAGCAAATTATCAAATGGCAAAACCCATTCTGTGCTCTGGGCAATGTGAGCTGCCACAACTTATGTATCAAAACTTCACTCACTGTAAGATTAATTTTATTTTGTTTTGTTTGTTTTAATTCCCCACAGCAAGCTTTGTTATAGCCATGGAAAGCTGTCTACTTCACTATTGTAGGTTCCTCGAAGCAGGCTTTCATTTCCTAGTCAGTGTTCATATCAGCTTCACAGGGACATATCTAAATGAGAGTTTATGACAGTCAGCCTTTTTGTTGTTCTACTAAATAACCGAAGGCCAGGTTTGTTAAAGGTATTTTAATCTTCTTTGGTTCCCATTTAACAAAATAAACAGCATCCAATGTATCCTTTGTAAAATGGTGTGCACCTTAGAGCCTTGCTCTAGGGGTACTGTGATTCCTCATACATTACAGTGAGATCGCCCTTCTAAATGGTATTCTTTGCTCTTAGCTGACACTGTACATGAATGACATCTCCTTTAAAACAGAGGAGCTTTGGAAAGCATGGGCTCAGATTCCAGCTCTAGGTAGGGCTAATTTTTGTCTTAGATATAAACATTTACTAAATCCTTGATTCCCCTCTACACCCTCATTAGAAAAAAAACAAACAAACAATTACACTTCACATTAAGTATTAATTCATCGTTGAGTGAATTGGAAGCTTGGTTATAAAAGCATAATACAGAATGTTTTCAGAATTGTCTAGGGAAGTCATCTATCATTAACATGAATTAATAATATCAGTATCAATTGCTCTTTGCTCACAAACAAACTTAATTTAAAGGGATCAATAAAACATATTTGGTCTTCGGATACTAAAAGTAGTGTCCCTTAGTTGAGAAATGTTGATATTGCCCAAAGCAGATACCTATACCCACTTCACTGAGCATGAGTTCATATTTGTATAACATGCAATTGCTTATCGTTATTTTCATTCAGACTGGCAGAATCTATAAAAAAACAAAAACAAAGATGTCTTTGTGTTGCATCTGCTGTATACCATTTTCACCCCATCCCAACGATCTGAGGGTGTTGGAATTTACTGGAATATTTCTAATTTTGTATCTAAGGAAATAACCAAGTAATTAAAAATGATTTTAATTATATAAGAGACTGGGATTACTTTTTTTTTTAACTACAAACAGTTAGATAAGCTTGGTTTAAGTCAAAAAGTGAAAATTAGATAATCTCTGTCATTACATCCAAGCAAGAATGATCTTCTGCATAAATCTGTTTGGGGGCATATATATATATATATATATATATATATATATATATATATATATATATATATATATATATATATATATATATATATAACCAGAGTGAATAAGGTATTCTTCAGTTTATTAGACTCTCTTCAAATTCATTTCAAGCTTCTCATCTTTGTATTCGTGGTATCTCAGCAGAAAAGAGTGTCCCAATTGCAATTCTTAGGTGTCTAGTGTTCTTAGTTATCTCCCATTGATTTTCCATATTAATGAGATTGGCTGCAAAACCAGACATCTTATCAGTATGATTTATAGTTGTTTTAGGTATGCACCTGTTGCTGCATTCATACCTTATGTATTTGTTTGATCCCTTCCGTGTAAGTCTATTATGGCCTGGGCTCCCACTATATTACAATTACCTTCATTACCATATAACAGGCTTCTCAATATAATGCCCAAAAAACACTTGGAATTGTAATAAGGTTGTATTCAGACCTATATAGAAACACAGTTCTGAGTACATGGGAATTTGTCAGTTGAATTACCCTACCAGATTTGAATGGAAGCTGTGTTAACACATGCCTTTACTCTGATTTCAAATTTTTGTTGTAGAGAATGCCTTCTTTTTTATGCTAATTATTTCTCTATGCAACTCATAATTAATTATTATGAGTTGCATAGTGGTTAGAATTTAGTCTAACCTGGTTTTAAATACTCCTATCGTAGGGAAAGTCACTTCATAATTTTGTTGTTGTTTTTTTTTTAATGCTGTAAATGATTATTCATAGATTCTTTGTAGCACACACAATGTAATTGGTGGTTCTCCATTAGCGTTTCCTTGTAAAAACATTGGTAGGCCCCTATCACAATACATTCTTGTTGAGGACTGTTTTATGTCTTTTTAAAAACATTTTTAAGCTTAGTCAGGACACACCACCAAACATATTAGTTTGATTATTCAAACAATGCATCATACAGCACCACTGCTTTTGATCCAGTCATTGACGCACTGGCTTGGGCAAGACGAACTAGGTTAGGAGAGGGAAAGTGCTATACCAGTGATCACGATAAAATATCATTACAGTAAAGTAAGCCTTCCAGTGTTTGCACTATCCTACTGGCTTGCCAGTGAGGCAGGGGGTGAGAACGTGGTACTTTACCTTGCAGGTGAGGCGACACCTCTGGGAATGAGCTTTAAATGAAAGTCTGGCCTGGTCTTCCAACTCTGGGATGGGACTATCTCAGCCATACTACACACAACTGCAAAATCAGCAGCTGAGGCATGGCTTCTTCCCCCAGAGCAAAGAAGCTGAGAAGGCTAATAGTTTAAAGAGAGGAAAGGCAGAAAGGTGGTGGCAGGGAGGAGGGACAGATAAACACAGGTAGGAATGGACAAGCCATTAAGAAAAAGCAAATGGGGGTATGTTTCTGTATTAAAAATAATATTGGGATTTAGATCTTTCATTATAATGTTACAGAGACCTGGATATACAGAGTAAACACTGTTTTAATTTTTTAACTGAAACCTCACAGTTTACAGGAAATATTTACAGCTCCCTTTCAATTCGAACTTGACCACCAACAACAACATTAGGTATGGGATATGACTGCCTATTGGTAGGTATTTTCTGAGCTCTCTATACCAAATCTTCCTGGGATGACGCCCTCGGTCATGCCTACCGAGGGGTTAAAACCATCATACTGAGAAAGCCATTTCTCTTTTCGCCTCTCAAGATGGTAAAGTAAGACTCTCTGTGTTGGTCTCTGAGTGTATTGTGAAAAAGAGCTTCGAGTCTACTGCAGTTCCCTTGCCTTTCAGGTGGAAAGCTGGCTTGCCGCTTTCACGGAATCAGTGACTCCTGATTTAGCCTTTTCCTTTCTTTCTTTTACAGCAACCTGTGCACGCTCACATTGCAGGGTGCTGCTTTCCTATCTGTGGAACGTGAGTCGACTGCCTGTGCAGTATTGATTTAAAGGAGTGAGTTTTGTCGTCTTTTACAGTCTTTCACTCATGTGGGAGCATGTCCTCCACCGGGGCTAGGATCTGCCTTACCCTCGCTGTCAAACGACTTAGCTGGCTGCCGAGTGGCAGTTTTAATATATATATATATATATATACAGTACTGTGCAAAAGTTTTAGGCAGGTGTGAAAAAATGCTGTAAAGTAAGAATGCTTTCAAAAATAGACATGTTAATAGATTATATTTATCAATTAACTAAATGCAAAGTGAGTGAACAGAAGAAAAATCTAAATCAAATCCACATTTGGTGTGACCACCCTTGCCTTCAAAACAGCATCAAGCATCAATTCTTCTAGGTACACTTGCACACAGTTTTTGAAGGAACTCGCAGGTAGGTTGGCCCAAACATCTTGGAGAACTAACCACAGTTCTTCTGTGGATTTAGGCAGCCTCAGTTGCTTCTCTCTCTTCATGTAATCCCAGACAGACTCGATGATGTTGAGATCAGGGCTCTGTGGGGTCATACCATCACTTCCAGGACTCCTTGTTCTTCTTTACGCTGAAGATAGTTCTTAATGACTTTCGCTGTATGTTTGGGGTCGTTGTCATGCTGCAGAATAAATTTGGTGCCAATCAGATGCCTCCCTGATGGTATTGCATGATGGATAAGTATCTGCCTGTACTTCTCAGCATTGAGGAGACCATTAATTCTGACCAAATCCCCAACTCCATTTGCAGAAATGCAGCCCCCAAACTTGCAAGGAACCTCCACCATGCTTCACTGTTGCCTGCAGACACTCATTCGTGTACCGCTCTCCAGCCCTTCGGCAACAAACTGCCTTCTGCTACAGCCAAATATTTCAAATTTTGACTCATCAGTCCAGGGCACCTGCTGCCATTTTGCTGCACCCCAGTTCCTGTGTTTTCGTGCATAGTTGAGTCAGCTTGGCCTTGTTTCCACATCGGAGGTATGGCTTTTTGGCCGCAAGTCTTCCATGAAGGCCACTTCTGACCAGACTTCTCTGGACAGTAGATGGGTGTACCAGGGTCCCATTGTTTTCTGCCAATTCTGAGCTGATGGCACTGCTGGACATCTTCCGATTGCGAAGGGAAGTAAGCATGATGTGTCTTTCATCTGCTGCAGTAAGTTTCCTTGGCCGACCACTCGCGCTCACGGTCCTCAACGTTGCCCGTTTCTTTGTGCTTCTTCAAAAGAGCTTGGACAGCACATCTGGAAACCCCTGTCTGCCTTGAAATTTCTGCCTGGGAGAGACCTTGCTGATGCAGTATAACTACCTTGTGTCTAGTTGTTGTGCTCAGTCTTGCCATGGTCTATGACTTTTGACAGTAAACTGTCTTCAGCAACCTCACCTTGTTAGCTGAGTTTGGCTGTTCCTCACCCAGTTTTATTCCTCCTACACAGCTGTTTCTGTTTCAGTTAATGATTGTGTTTCAGCCTACATATTGAATTGATGATCATTAGCACCTGTTTGGTATAATTGTTTAATCATACACCTGACTATATGCCTACAAAATCCCTGACTTTGTGCAAGTGTACCTAGAAGAATTGATGCTGTTTTGAAGGCAAAGGGTGGTCACACCAAATATGGATTTGATTTAGATTTTTCTTCTGTTCAATCACTTTGCATTTAGTTAATTGATAAATATAATCTATTAACATGTCTATTTTTGAAAGCATTCTTATTTTACAGCATTTTTCACACCTGCCTAAAACTTTTGCACAGTACTGTATATATATATATATATATATATATATATATATATATATATATATATATATATATATATATATACAGTCTATTGTTATTGTTGTTGACTAAATACCCTTGCTGGCACATCTGCAGTGCACACGCCAGATCTTGCTTGCCTGCGCTGTGAAACAGCTAGGTAAAATAAATAAATAAATAAATAAATGGCAGCAGGCCTTGTCCTCCACGAGCTGTATTTTTCCAGACCCGCTGGCTGCCCTGGCCTGCCCACCTCGGTGCGCCGGGCCTTCAAAAATAAATAAATAAATAAATAAAAATCAACAACAACAGCAGTGTGCACCCTTGTAATATTGTTGTAGTTGTATACATTGCCCGACTTGCTCGATGCACTTGGTGCATACGGTGTTCGGTGCACCCAGTGCGCCGGCGCGTAGTGCATTTGACGCCGCATTGTACTCGGTGCATTCGGTGCAAACGGTGCGCCGGTGCTTAGTACTCTGTGCATAGCGACTCAGTGCACACAGTGATCAGTGCACCCGTGCGCCAGTGCTAAGTGCACTCGGTGCGCTCAGTGCTCTGTGCCCTCGGCACGATAGCACCCCAGTGAGCACAGTACCTGCTGCTCGGTGCACGCCGCCAGCTCCACTCAGTGCACTCAGTGCGATGGTACTCGGTACACCCGGTGCACATAATGCCTTGGTGATTGGTGCATTTAGGGTACACTGCTCGGTGCACTCGGGTGAGCATAGCACTCGGGACACACGAGCCAATTGGCGACACAGTGCTTGGCGACTCGACAACCATAACGAGCATTCCATTTCACGCCTGCATGTCCTGCAAGGCGAATATACGGTACCTGGGGTCCAACACGCCACGGAGGCCCTGGGCAGAGAGGACTTCTGTGACTTTTTGCACTGCATTTCAGCCCAGGGTGCGCCACAATAGGCTCAGAGGGGCCATGGGGCTAGACGCCAGTCTCCAGCGGCAGCCGCCAGCAGCCGCCGGAGCCCCATCCCTCTCCTCCAGCTCTCACAGAGCCCCTGGAAGGGGATCCCCTGTGCTCAGGCTCCTGTGACGAGACCTCGTGAGTCGCCTCCCCTACCCCCAGGATGAGAAGGGTGAAGTGCTCAAAGCAGACGAAGAACATCATTTATCTCAAGAAGCTTACTCAGGTCCTTGAGCTAGGCAGCAAGCTCCTGCGTCACCGTAGAGGCCCCGCCACCGCCTGCACCCGATTCGCCCCTTGGGTCTTCCATGGAAGCCCAGGTTGAGCCGAGCCACAGCCCTTGATGGTGGAGGAGGACACTCCTTCCCCATGGAGGTGGAGGAAGAGGAGGAGCTGGCACCATCGACTGTGGCGGAACTTAGCGCCTTGGAGACTAGTTTACCGCCATTACCCAGCTCCATGCCGGCATTAATCGGGTGCAGCGGATTTTTGCAGATCCCCTGGCGACACCAGCAGAGCCCCGCCGGTCCGTGTTTTGGACGCAGGCAGTAGCTCCCACAGCACAGCCATTCCCACCGTTCCCTGATTTTATGGAGGAGGTACACTCCTTTTGGGATTGGCCCTCATCAGCCGAGTATTTTGAAGTAAGCTGCCCGACTTGCTTCATTGGAAGGCGAGAGAAGCTGGGCTTGGTAGGATTCCCCACAGTTGACTCCACTTTCAAGGCCGGTGGGTGGATTGTCAAGGGACCCTATGTGCCCGAACCCTCAATATAGGGTTACAGAGACACATTTGAGGAGGGCTTATACAGCGAAGCGCAGGTGACCCGCCTGACTAACAGAGAACTAAACTATCTCGACCAATGGCTGATTTGTGCTCAGTCATGAGGGAGCAGTGGCCCACACGGCGATTGTGACCTAGCATCCCAGGAAGGGCCTATCGGCAGCTCTGGTATAGGGGCTCAGAAAATACTTTCCAACAGGCAGGCATATCCCATACGTAATGTTGTTGGTGGTCATCTTCTTTTAGGGAACCAGGGTTACGGTAAGTAACCTAACATTTTTTTTGAATACCTTACAAGTAATTTCTTGTTCACAAGTATTGTAGAGGGTTCTCTTTCTTTTTAGACACATTGGACATTAGACACATTGTCCCCAAGTAAAAGGAAACATCCGTCTATCTGATTGTCCTTAATGACAGCTCCTCCTGTTAAAACACCTATTGTCGTCTTCGATTTAATGACAGAAGATCTGAAGTGTTTAATTTTTAATTGTGAGCTGATACCGAAGCTTACTTTGAGTAGCTGAGGTTTGAAGCACTCAGCAGGAAAGACACGGCTTACTTATGAGACGTTTTCCTAATCGTTGAAGCTTTGTAGAGGTTTTGTAAATCCTTGTTCATTAGATGGGGCTTTGTGAACCTCCAGTCTGACGGAAAGGCAGTACATGCCTGCATATTGTATTGCATTGTCTTCTAAATCATGCATGTACAACTCACAGTGTAGAGTAACTACAGGAACTAAATCATACTTATTTATACTGAAGGCAGTGCAAAAGAAGTAAAGATGTTATCAGTGTGAGGCAGCACTTAATACTTTGTTGTGTTTCAGCAGCTGAAAGGAGATATTTAGTCGTCCTGTAATCTAATATCATAATGAGACAAGCAGACTTTTAAGCCCTGAAATGTTCATTTAAATTAGGAAATGATAGGTAAATTGATCAATGTGTCGAAACATTAGCAGATTGAACGCAACACAAGCACCATGTTCTGTATTTGGCTTTGCTAATGTTTTGGGTTCATATTACAAAGAATCTTGATGCTGGAAAATAAAATCACGACAAGTGCACTTTTTGAACTTGTAGACAGCAGGAAATCTGTCGACTGTTTTGGCTCGTTTGATTATGAATTCAGGGAAGTTTCTCTGGGGATTTAAGGTTCCACATTTTAAAACACTAGTGAAACAACGACTTGTCAATGGACTTTTAACACATGCTTTTCTGACAGGACGACCCTTTAATGATAAGCAGACAGCATTAGATCCTCAAGAACCACATCCAATTCTGTGTTATGATGTATGGGCTAAACCAGATCAAAAGCATTTTTGATCTCCCAATTACTCAGAGCAAAGGGAACGTGTTAAAAATAGAAAAGATGGCAAACTAAGTACTGTACAGTACAAACTGATATCACTGCGTTTGGTCCAGTACTACTACATAATCTCATGCAAATTTCTTGAGGACTTGCATTGTATGCTTACAGATATTTCCCTGTAGGGTTTTTTCCCCAAAGCTCAATTTGTTTCACTGTAAAAAAAAATTTAGTATTGTCTGTGTTGTCTTCTTACAATGTAGCTCACAATACATTAGGACACTACAATTGGGGCCTCTGTGAGGTGGAATGACCCATATAAAACTAAAATGAATCACAAATGCAGGCATATAATTGTATTTGTTTTTACTAATAAGGTCACAGCAGGGTTACTAGGGTGGAGCAGCCTTTTCTCTTCTGGAGAACTGGTACAGATGTATAAATAATGATATATTGTTCAACAGGTTGTTGCCTAACTCATTTTGACAAGCTAGGTTACTGTGTAATTTCCTGATATTTAAACAATACTTTATACGCATTGTGCAACAGCTGTTTAAAGTACACTGAGCACACTGAAATACACTTTTATGGATTTAGAATGATTGTATTGTGATAAGATTAGTAATTACTTATTTGTGACACGCAATAGCTTTTTTAATTTTTTTACTTTGCACAAAGTTCAACAAACAATATATTTGTTGAACTGTTTATACAGTCTTTTTTTACCATCTCATTCACACAGTATCATCACAATAATAAGTATAGTTTAATAATACTGTCTGCAGTGGAAAAATAAAAAAGGGTGAAATAACTGGCTACTAGTTACACGTTCTAACAATATATAGGAAGCTTATTAGGGGGAAAAAACAAACTACCGTACAGTTAAATTGTGTTTAGCTATATCTGGGCCCTGTACTTAATGCTTCAAAGAAATGACCAGACACATAATTTAGCCACTATTATGCTGTCTAGGACGCACAAAATTGAGTTCACTCTATGGATCATAAGGTTCAAAAGGTTCAATAAACCTCTGCTGAAACACTGGGCATTGAGTTGGCCTATGCCAAGCCATGTTTTAACATAATCTTCAGATTTAAACAGTACCAGTGGTGGGCCGACTAATCTGATGAACAGGAGCGAGGACACTGTTGTTGTTAGGAGTGCTAGATTTTTGGCATTTCGTCGTTTGGGGTGAAAAACAAACTACTAACTTCCTTACTCTGCAGTACATTTTTGTCCTTCAATTCATGGAACAGGAAAGCATGTTTTCTATTGTAAATGTTATCTATATATAGTTATTTTTTATATATCAGACATATTTTTTTTTATTTTTTATTGTGCAGTAATAATAATTAAGCTATTGCCTATTTCTTATCGTCCTTGGTCCTGAGACCAGGTTTAAGAGACAATGATGTGTGGCTGTGAAACGTGTTATTTGCTTTACATGAGACCACAAAAACATACAAAATATAAGACCAATATTTGGGACCCCAAAATATTGAACGTTCAGTATTCTGAACGTCCACACCCGAGGGCTCACAGGCTGATGATAGCGTAGCCAATTCCAAATTAAAATGTTCGGTATACTGAACAAAATATAAAGTGCACTCTCACCAATCTACATCTCCCATGTTAAACATGCTTGGTCAGGACTGGTTGTCAGTTATACAATCTGTTGTGATATCATGGTTTATATTATTTCAGGACTGATAACAATCCACTCAAAGAGCCCTGACCACACTTAGACCTCTGCATGTCATTATTACCACCTATGCATAACATTAGTCTCTTTAGCTCATTGGGATGTAAGAGGACAGGTGTTTTTTCAGCAGCTCAGTAGCTTTGTTAGATAAGTAAACCAAGATTCAGAGCTGCCCCCCAGAAACAGAATAAAATAAATATATATTGTAGCATTTCAGATATGAACTGGTAATTCTTTATCGCCTGGGTTCTAAAGTCAGTCTTTGTGTACTGATGTGTAGTTAACCTGATTTTAATTTAATTACACTATTATTAGGAAAGGGCACATGCATTCGCTATGTGTTATAAGAATGTTCTGACACTGCACAGGTATGGAGCAGCAAGCATGTTAATTAGTAATGAATGAACAATCTGACAATATGCAGAGGTATGACAGCGTTAAGACAGTCTGCTGCTGGTTCCTTTGCATATTAATAGACCTCTCATTATTATTTAATATGACAGCAGCTCCAAGCGCAGTGGCTAGTACTAAGACTGGATCCCCATTAGTTGTAACGTGGATTCTCTATGACAACACATTGCTTTATTTGTTTCAAAATGAAATTGTGTTGATAGTGAAAATATTTGTTACAACCTTGGTAGTGCAACATGATAGGAATTAGTTTGTCTACATTTCTAGATTATGTGAACCTGAGAACTGCTTGTATCTTGTATCTTGTATCTGAGTCCTCTTCAGTCCTGTATTTCATCATTCTTCCTTGGAACCCATTTCTCTGTGTTTCAGGTTATAAACCATTGAAGATTTAAGTGCTCATGCAAATTATTTGTCATTTCATATAGGGTTTTATTGGGTGATTCCATAAATATTCTAACCCTTAAAAGGACAAAGTTGAACCGAGAATTATGTGTTTTTTTTGTATTCAATATACATTTAGAGGCCAACAAATAAGATAAATCCCAGCAACAAAAAAAAGTGTGTTCTATTGAAATAAACGGAATGAGCTCGATCGACAGTGCAGGTATCAATGTCACGGCCTGTCATCCATTTGACAGTGGCACTTCAATGACAACAAAAAAATCATCTTTTCTGTTCAGTTGCTGATAAAATGTGAATGTTTCTGTAAAGACCAGTTGGATGACAGAAGTTATCAGATCAGGGAATAAATCATGGAAGCTCTTTATTTTACATTGTCTTATGCTAGTTATATGCCAAGATAAAACTATTGACTCCCTAAATATGTATGTGGTATGTATACAGTACTGTGAAAAAGTTTTAGGCAGGTGTGAAAAAATGCTGTAAAGTAAGAATGCTTTCAAAAATAGACATGTTAATAGATTATATTTATCAATTAACTAAATGCAAAGTGAGTGAACAGAAGAAAAATCTAACTCAAATCCATATTTGGTGTGACCACCCTTTGCCTTCAAAACAGCATCAATTCTTCTAGGTACACTTGCACTAAGTCAGGGATTTTGTAGGCATATAGTCAGGTGTATGATTAAACAATTATACCAAACAGGTGCTAATGATCATCAATTCAATATGTAGGTTGAAACACAATCATTAACTGAAACAGAAACAGCTGTGTAGGAGGAATAAAACTGGGTGAGGAACAGCCAAACTCAGCTAACAAGGTGAGGTTGCTGAAGACAGTTTACTGTCAAAAGTCATAGACCATGGCAAGACTGAGCACAGCAACAAGACACAAGGTAGTTATACTGCATCAGCAAGGTCTCTCCCAGGCAGAAATTTCAAGGCAGACAGGGGTTTCCAGATGTGCTGTCCAAACTCTTTTGAAGAAGCACAAAGAAACGGGCAACGTTGAGGACCGTGAGACGCAGTGGTCGGCCAAGGAAACTTACTGCAGCAGATGAAAGACACATCATGCTTACTTCCCTTCGCAATCGGAAGATGTCCAGCAGTGCCATCAGCTCAGAACTGGCAGAAAACAGTGGGACCCTGGTACACCCATCTACTGTCCGGAGAAGTCTGGTCAGAAGTGGCCTTCATGGAAGACTTGCGGCCAAAAGCCATACCTCCGGCGTGGAAACAAGGCCAAGCGACTCAACTATGCACGAAAACACAGGAACTGGGGTGCAGCAAAATGGCAGCAGGTGCTCTGGACTGATGAGTCAAAATTTGAAATATTTGGCTGTAGCAGAAGGCAGTTTGTTCGCCGAAGGGCTGGAGAGCGGTACACGAATGAGTGTCTGCAGGCAACAGTGAAGCATGGTGGAGGTTCCTTGCAAGTTTGGGGCTGCATTTCTGCAAATGGAGTTGGGGATTTGGTCAGAATTAATGGTCTCCTCAATGCTGAGAAGTACAGGCAGATACTTATCCATCATGCAATACCATCAGGAGGCATCTGATTGGCCCCAAATTTATTCTGCAGCATGACAACGACCCCAAACATACAGCGAAAGTCATTAAGAACTATCTTCAGCGTAAAGAAGAACAAGGAGTCCTGGAAGTGATGGTATGGCCCCACAGAGCCCTGATCTCAACATCATCGAGTCTGTCTGGGATTACATGAAGAGAGAGAAGCAACTGAGGCTGCCTAAATCCACAGAAGAACTGTGGTTAGTTCTCCAAGATGTTTGGGCCAACCTACCTGCCGAATTCCTTCAAAAACTGTGTGCAAGTGTACCTAGAAGAATTGATGCTTGATGCTGTTTTGAAGGCAAAGGGTGGTCACACCAAATGTGGATTTGATTTAGATTTTTCTTCTGTTCACTCACTTTGCATTTAGTTAATTGATAAATATAATCTAATAACATTTCTATTTTTGAAAGCATTCTTACTTTACAGCATTTTTTCACATCTGCCTAAAACTTTTTCACAGTACTGTATATAACACTGTATTTGATATACTACCTCTTCAGAACCCACTAAAATAATGATCAGTCTACAATTACCTTTTATATGTAAAGACTTAATTTAAATAAAGTTGCATACTAATCTTTAATTTTGTAGCAAATGCTGAATAAGTCCAATAAGCCTTTTCTATTATTTTAGTGGCAGGATTCCACCCACTCTTCTACAGATTCCACTCTGACACGGATGATATTTTAAAGGATAGTAACAAATGTCGGCAGACAACAGGTAAATGTTATTTGTTTTCATTCTATTTGAATATAACATGCTACATTTTTCTGAATTGCAGTTTTTATATTTTATACATTTGCATTTGTTTGCTGACATTTTGTAAGGATTTAATCACATTGTTTATATTAGTCCTGGCATGATCATTATTTTAATAGGATCACGCTATCTATCATAAATGCAAATAAGTTAGAAAATGCACGTATACTGTATACTATAAAACTATTTGTAAAAGATCAGAAACCTTTATACTTTTATACTACATTTATATCCCTTTATTTTGCAGAAGGAACACAGAAATCAACTCGCTGTGTTTTTCAGTAACCTATCATTTTAATACTGTAAGACTGAAATATGTGGTAATGAAATAAATGGTGGTTAAATGTGAGAGATTGACATCACTTTAGACCAACGGCTTCTGTTTATTCAGAGGGCCAGTACAGTATAGGATGATGGAAAGCTTAAGACTTCAAGTGGGTAATGCAGTCACAACTCCTGTCTCTAGGGCCTCTTTTCAGTAAAGACTTACAATTTTTGCTGCATTGTGCCAGTGTGACATTAACCACTGTATGATTAGGACTCTCCAAACTAATTTAATTGCTGTAATGTAGACATGCAAATAGTAAAGCTTTAAAACGATTTTAATTACAATACAAAATGACATACTTAGTCTATGGTGTTTTTGTATTCGTAATATCTTTATCAAGCTTACAGCATATGTGTCAGATTTACAACTGTTCAGATTTCTGCATACACTTTATAATGTGGTGTTGTGCATCTCTTTAGTGACTAAGTAGCGCAGGAAAACAAAACTGAGAAAAAACCTCATTGAAAACCTAGATTCATAGCTCCATGGAATTGTTTCTGTGGTGACAGTAACATCATTATTTGTGTTGTTTTCTATAGCATGTCCCGATTACATGTACTGATAACAGTATCAGCACAATAAGAAATGCTCCCCACCTTCATCATTACAATCTCTGACATAAATATATCTAATTTCATTGGCATCCAACATTAGTAAAACCTGTTAAGATCCCATTCAACTAACAGTGACTCATTAGGACCCTTAAAGTGAAAGAGTTGTAGTAAAGGGTAAATGTCCTAACAAAATTAGAACAAATGCTTCTTCATGACTTATAACACATATACTTAAAATTACTTAAATATAACTCAACTTTATGAAACAAAGGCAGTTGTGTTTACGTGTTTAGTTGATTAAGACGATCACTCTTTTTTTCTAAAATTGGAGATGAAAGGAAAATGAGTTTTAAAAGTCACACATGGCTGTAATTTAAGATTTGTTTTCAACCTCATTGTCCGTAACAGTTGAAAGAAACCTGCATTGAAAGTTTATTAACTAGGCCATTGCCTGAGGCAGTAGGTTTCATTTATTATAACTGTCTTGACAGCATTCTTCTTTCTTTTTAAAGTTAAAGAGCAAGATAATACCTTACAAAAATAGAGCCTTCGACACTTTAACAAAATCAAGTTTCAAGTCATCAGATCATTTGGAGCCCTCATGGCACTTACCATACAACCTTAAGTAAAAAAAAAAAAAGTACAGGTACGTTTATTCAAAACATTTTTTTGAAGGAGGTTCAATGAGATTCAGTCCTGAAAAGGATGTGTAAATCATTCCTTTCACCAATTTGAATCAGATATTTATGTATACACATATCAGTGTGGCTACAGTTCAGGTATTCAAGAATTATGGTCATTTTTTGGAAAATCTAGTTTTCTGAAAAGTAATTCTTTCAAAAGTCATGAGAACACCCGTTTCAGAAAACATAATGCAATGTTGTTGCTGGTTTAACTTTTTCAAGGCAAGTAAACACAGAAAAGTGTGTTTTTTCTTTTAAAAAAACTAATATTCTGAATTAGTTTTCCAAAAACAGCAACATGTAAAACAGTTAACAGTGAATTGCATTGCTAACTGTTTTACATGCACACAACAATAAACATACAAGTATTATATGCAAATAATAAAACAGTGATTAACTTTATCAAAAACTGGGAGTGGACAAAAGCTGTCATTTGTAATTGTGTGTAATTGACTAATTTACATAACCTGGCATTGTATTGTAAAGTGTTAAATGGGCACTAGAGTGGTGTAGAAAACCTAGATTATCTAGGTTAAGATGATCCTTGTGGACAGACCTGAACTGGTTTATCATGGAACAACTAAAATGCACTGATACATATTTTTTAAAACAGTTTACTCACTCTGAACAGCTGCACATACATTTGGTGTGTTAATTGTGTTTGGCCATTTAATTGTGTTGATCATTTTTATGTATTCATATGTTATCTATCAGTCAATCAAGTCACTCCATTCACAAACAGCTCAATTTTTACAAAACAGTTGAATTTAAAATGCATACTAAATACATGTTTCAATTAGTCTTGCTCCTAATTAAAGACAGTTTATAATTCATTAAACTGAGCCGTACGTCATTTAAATGACAATATTGGGTGACAACCAATCGATTGCAAATTCATTGTTCTCTTAAACCCAAAGTGTTCATTAGAGAGACTCAGCTGTAAATATTGACTTATTTTTATTTATCCAGAGTCTATCAGCTGAAATGCCACTTCTCATTTCCATTGCGGTTCTGTTCAGTTCTACTGCTTGGTTGGTTGAAGGCACATATGAATTTACATGCCCCAGGCCAACACAATAAGTAAGTGCCTCAGCTGGGATTCTGGATCCCAGACCTCAGCATTAACCTATTGGGCACTGACTTGATAAAATGTGTTTGCATTAAAAAAAAAAACAAGTTTATTTTTGTCCCACATTTAGAAACAGCGGACTCATGTATTTTTTAGTTAAGTGAACAACGACCTTCAGCAGAATGTGGAGGCCACACTCATTATATAGAACACCAAAGCTTGGTTATGGGATGAACAATATTTCTGCAGACATATTGAATAGAATGAGCAGACCGCAAACAAGTGTGGCTATTAAATCCTGTCATGATGTATACTGTACATCAATATTGAACTGATGTCTTTTAAAATGCAAACAAGGTTTTAAATGATGTGCCCCTTCATTTCAGCTAGAGAATCCGCTTCACGCCATCTGCCTATCAGATGGTTAGAAACCAGGACTGCGTATTAATGCCACATGTTCGATCCTCGTGTACTGGCTAGATTCATACTGCTAATAGCTGCACTTGAGTCATGTCACTGAAATGTGTGTGACAGCTAAGTGATGAGATATTTATGAAGCTGCCTGTCCCTCATAATAAACAGAGATGAAAATACCCGGCATACACTGGTTAGCAAAGGGCAGCATTTAAACATAAAAGTGATTAAAACTCAAAAAGGTCCCATATAGGGTCATCTGTCATGTCCATATTTTAAAAGCTTTCTTTCTTTCAAGTCAGGAAAACCTTAATACCCCCTTTCAATAAATTCATTTAACCCTCAGGTAATTCAAGTAACAATAGTGTGTTACCTCCAGGTAACAAATCTCCATGGAGGGGGTTTCAGTTAGCTGTACAACATTAGCACTGTACTGTAAGTATAAGTGTCAACACTTTAAAATGTTTAAACATCTCAATATTTCACTGTTTAAAGTAAACAGCTAACAAAATAATTCTAATAAATCTCACCTACTATATATTATTATCACTTCATAGTCAGCACTGAAACCATATCACTGGGAAAGCAATGATTGGTTATAGACAGAGCATGGAGGAGTTGTTATGGTAGTTAGAATTCTTGTTTAAAAAAAAATGTAAAACAGTTCTTAAGCCTGATTTTTAGTATGTATTTCTCCGAAAAATCTTAAAAAAAACAAACTTTCTGCCATTTAATTTAGCTCCTTTTCAAGAACTCAAACTCCCAGATTAACA
>CM060255.1:5843643-6241911 GCA_030684275.1 Acipenser oxyrinchus oxyrinchus | reverse complement strand
CAAATCCTCTCTGTAATTAGATAAGGGAATTGCGTGTATTATCAAACAGATGATGCTGCTATAATGAAACGATTGACAGGGAATTTAAGACTGTATACAATAGCCATTTAACTGTAGAAGTTACAGGCCTGGCGGCAGCATGAACTCTGTGGGGGGGCATCCACTTATTTAGGGCGGGCTCATTTTGGAAAAGACAAATCAATTAGCACATATTCTCTACTATTTTACTTCACTGTGGCAATAAATGGCAATAAAGAAATAAATAAATAATATGCAATATTATGAACTATCCACACAGCACGAATTACCACAGCTCTATCCATAAAAGTTTTTTTTTTCTTTTAAATTATTATTATTAGCGCATTAGCAACAACGGGGTGTCTGAATAACAATACTTGAAACGAATGCAATCATACAGTGAGCAGTCCCTCTACAGAGTTTGCAATAAACAGCTTCCCACACACACCACATTACTGTAAAGTAACGAATGTACATATAATGCTTACTTTCAACTGACTATTCATTACTGAACATAAAAAGCATACGACAAGGCGGCCCTACGAAGGGGTTTCCAAACACCAGAAGAAACAAGACATTATTATTATTATTATTATTATTATTATTATTATTATTATTATTATTATTATTATTATTGTTGTGCTTTGCTTTACTTTAATTTGATTTGATTAATGATTTCTCATAGATTTATTTTATTTAAGTGATAGTGGCCGTTGATGATGGCTCTACGTGTGATAGTTGACCATTGTTTTCTTTAAAAACACCTTAAAACCTAAATTTACCTTGAACTTGTACTGATTCGTCGGGTACCTTTCCGAACATTTTTTAAAATAAAAACAAGCATACATATAAAGAGAAAACAATGCATTTTTAATTAGTAAATCAATTTAAATGTTTTATTAACTTGTTAGGTTTTAAACCACTATTTATAATCTGTATATTACCTGAGGAATGAACAGAGCAATTACTGGACAGTCCGTGTAGGATGGAGTCTGAACTACCAATACACTCTCTCATTAAATACCTCTCTAAAATGCCTCCTAACCCACCATGTTTCTACCTTCAGCCAAAACCTTTCTCTCCTGAAGCTACATATGAATGGAGCAATATTACTGAACTGTCCGCGTCTCGCTTTGTTGTTGTTGAAAGATGCTGTGTCTGTGCTCCAGTCGAGCTGACAGTCTGTGATTGGCTCTCGGCAGTTGCAGGTACAGGATTGGTTGCTTTCGTCGATGCAAAGTATTGATTGGCTGGTTTTGGTCGATAATAAAATTAATTTGGACCAATTGTGTCTTTGTTTAGTATTTACTGTCCAAGTCAAAAAGAAAAAGCCAGCGCGGATTGATTTTAAATTCGATTCACAGTTAGTGCTGAGGCATTCCAGCAGGCATCTACCGCTAGAACTGGAAGCTGACGGTACTGAATCCATTTAGAATCTGAAACTGGGGGGGCACTGGACCTAAACTGGATGGGCCAGGCCCCCTAAGGCCCGCCCATAACGCCGGCCTGAGAAGTTATGTAGAAGAAATACTGCTTTTGACACGGGCTCCTGGTGAAAAGCTCTGTGAGAGGGCTAGGTGATTTACAAAGCAAGTCATGACAAGTGTCTCTGTGAAGAAAGGAACTAGAGTGGAAGAAGTGAGAGGTGATGGGAAGGTATCCATCTATTCAGGGGATCATCCTACTCATTCTCCCAGGCTTTCTTGCAGAAAGAGGCCAAGACTCAAGAGATGTAAGTGGATTGAGACCACAGCTGTAACCGTCGATGAGCTAATTGGTCCTTATCTCGCAGTCCCATTCATCTTCATTTTTTACCAATTACTGAGAATTATCTGTGTTCTCAGTTGGATATGAGAGTTAATCCTTTTTAGTTAAGCTGGTGGTACAGTTTGCAGATTTCAAATAGTAGGGGTGAACATGTCAGGGCACACAAGCTCTAGAACTCCACATTGTTACTCACTGTATGGATAGGGTTGCCAACTGTCCGGTTTTCGACTGGAAATCCGGTTTTAAGGGAATTTGTACAGTGTCCGGTCAGAACCACTGACCGGACTGCAAAAGTATGGTTCTTGCGAATCGTGGTGATATCCGGTTTTGAAAAAATGGAAAGTTGGCAACCCTATGTTTGCAATCAATAAACATTTCAATCCTGTGAAACAAAACAGCATTTTTTATAAGAGAAAAAGTAGTTTGAGCAGTATTTGAAAAAAGTGAGATGGTGAAACAACATGGAAGCAGCGTATAATTGGAAAAATGTTTTAATAATATACACATGCACATTGGTTTGTAGCAGGCAGACTGGCTCCAGACGGTTATATTAAAGGCTGAGTTTTTAGTTATTAATTACATCGTGCATTCATTAGTAAAACTGATGCAGCATTGGTTCATAGCGCAGCATGTGTCATATGGACCAAATTCCCAACAGTAGCCACACTTCACAGCTTAAATAAAAATGAGTGTTGATTTTAAAGAATCCTGCTGATGTACACTATGGTATGGTACTTATGGCTGATATCTAAATGTTTTCCTATGAGATCTTATTTCAGAAAATCCACATTTGTAAATGTTTTGATCACACTACACCCCCATCCCCCCAAACCTCTCAGAGAATATGTTTTAATGTCTGCATACTAAAGCCTAAAAACACTGTATAGCAAATGGATTGGAAGTGCCTCCTGCTCACTGATATGGATCTGCTCAGTCACACGCAGTACCAGCTGTCATCTTAGCTTTACTGCTGTGATTTAATTAGTCTGTTTATGTCCTTTCTAATAATATTTCCATCTCTATGAAAGGGCAAATGCAACATGGGCCTTTTTTTGTCTTCTCCACCACTGCAGAGTGAGGAATGTGGCCTGCATCTGATATGTTTGCATTGCCAGAGTTAAATCTGTGTTGTTGTCACTTCAAGCTGTTGATAAATTGTGCAGCCAAGAGCTAGAGCTATTTCCTCAGGGGTCAAGCAAGAGAGCGGTTAGGGACTGTACAGAAAGAAGAGGGGCAGGCCAAGAGTGTTTATACTTATTTGAAAGTAAAGTTGTCCTTACTCATCAGGTCTGATTTAGACTATCTGTAGTGTACATGTAAACACCTGTTGTAATTGCTGTACATCATTGTTATTCAGAACTAAAGACTTTTACCATCACAATAAATTACTCTGGTTTTAAATAGCACTCAGCAAATGCTTCTGGTTTTACAGCTGCTCTATACTATACATGCATTTGTAGATACTTACTTAATTAAAAAAATATGTACTGTAAATATACAGTTGTTTCCTGTCAAGGACATTTTATGCCACTTTATTTGCTGGCACAATTTTTCTTGACTTCTTTAGCATTCATTTTCTGATATGTTCAGTTCAGGAAGTGAGTTATTTTGAGAACTTTGTAGTGTGTTTTAATCTTCTCCAACAGAATACAAAGGAGAGCATATGCTTTGCAAAGTACCTTTTAATATATAAGTTTAATAAATACAAGGAAAATAAAAATAATGCAGAACTCTTCGGTTCTCTACGGTTCTTTTACACATATAAGCCCTATTGGAGGTTTTTGTATATATTTATATTCTTGAATAACAACAAGTTTACTGCACTGTGTTTACTTTTCTTTTTAAACAGCTGAAGAAGGGCTTTTGCCCGAAAAGTCCTGAAAATAAAATATTTTTTAATCTTTTAAACTTTTTGTGGACATCTTTTAAAAAACATGTTCTTTCATATATATATATATATATATATATATATATATATATATATATATATATATATATATATACAGAAGTCATATCCAGGAAATCTAAATCAATGTGGTGTTTATTCTCTCATATTTTAATAGATGCATTATAATGTGTTGCAGTGAGTATAATCAGTTGCAGTGAGTTTATGCAATTACACCAATATTTTCACTGCTGTCTGCTTTAGTTACCTCAGCTAAAGATGTTTGATATTTAAAAGAAATAACTGACCAGTTTAAATGTCACTCCCAATCAGCTCTGGGCTTAGTTTTTCATTAATTGGATACATTAATTTGGAAATGTTTGATTGCATGATGAGGCATTAATTTAACTGCCCCTTTTTACTAATCTCTGTCAGGATGAATTTACAGCTGGAACTGAGTGACCTTTGGAAGCTGAAATATAAGTGAAGAGATAAACACAATTTGAAAAGACAACGTCACTTTTCATACATGTAATAAATAACATTCAACTGTGCTCAGATGATCTGAGCATTGTTTGCAGTCCGTTATTGTTTTTTAAATAAAGTATCCATTATTTTTATTAACATGCAAATATAACGTTCATTATAATAATTTTGTTGCTCATTAATAGAACACCATCTCATCATGTAAGACTAAGATTAAGATATTTAAATAATAAAACACATTAGGGGTTTATATTATAGTAACAGTGGCTATTTCAGTACACAATTAGGTTATTATTTCATTCCCAAGGAAGATTGCCACATTTTGATGTATACTTGACAAGTTCTGGAACAGTAAAATCAGAACGACTTGGTGGGGCATTGCTGCCCATTTTAGCTAACTGACTCCTCAGTAATCCTTCCCCACAGTGCAGGGTGGTGCAGTGGCAGTACCATTTATTGCCAACACAGAACAACTGGGTGAGGCATTTACAGTCAGTGTTATCAATATGGCCAAAATAAGAACTTAGTTTTTAAAACCTAATAGGTCACACATTGAAAATGTGAATAAAGTGAATGACAATGATTTTAGCGCGGGTTGGTCATGCATTATTCGGGTAATATGAATAGATTATTTTTAAAAGGGGCAAAAGTAGTAACCTAATGTGCTCCTTTTGAATAATTCACTGATATTGGAATTAATCCAACTTTTTACTGTTGCTTCTTTTGAGAATCAGGCTGGTCTTCATTGCATTCCAGAAGTCTGCTACCAGATTGAATGTACCACACTTAGTTATTCTCTGTTCCTGGTGGATTTCATTATATACAATATAAACAATTTGTTTTTGAGCTGTAAGGAGGTGTTGTTATTGCGGTTTTGTTGCAAGGTACATTTTTTTCAGGATATCTACCAAATCCTGCAGCTTGATTGCTTTAACTCTCTTGTGCAGTGCAATTCTACACGTCTTTGAATTGATTCTTTATTCCTGCTCATTGTTTCTCATTGAGACATTTATCATCTTTGGATCAATAAGAAATGCTTTGGTATTTTCTCAATAGAATAATATGTGTTACATTGTTTTCTCAAAGGTTAAAACAGTTTTTTAATAGATTGAGTGAGTGTTTAACAAAAGTGATTTTCCATGTAGTGTTAATCACAGATCCTGATCCATTTCATATACAGATTTTTTAATATATATTGAAATATTGATTGGACTGTTGGCTAAAAGATTGACATTTTAAAATATGTTCATTTGAAGATAATGAAACAATAGATTTTTTTTAAAGCATGTTTGGTAATACATGGATGTAATATGTAATTTAAAGGTGTTGCCTGAACACTATACAGGTAGTTGTTCACCACAATATTTCAATACCTCCTTTAATGTCATTCCACTGATGTGGTGTGCATCCTTCTCTCTCTCTCTGTTGCATATTTGCACTCACACTGCATAATCTTGTTAAACTAAAATATCTAAGACTGTATAACTAAGACTTTTAAAAACACAATTTGATCAGATACTAATTTTGCAGAGCAATCAACAGCAAAAAATCGCTCATTACTTAGAGGTCCAAAATACAAATTACATAGCATGTTTTTATTTTAGAAATGAAGGCTGTTTTAAAATTGCATTAAATCATTTGAACAACACTGAGTAAATCTGTGAGGAATTCGAGTTCTGAATGGTCTGTTGATTTTTCAGTCAAAAGAAAACAGGTAAATGGCTTACAGGTAAATGGCTTATCAGTTATTGTGGCAAAGTGCCCCCCCTGTGTATTATATGTTACGTGTTGTGTGTAAATGTTGGTGTATAGTCATTGGTACACGGGATATAAGCGGGTCTGTGTTTCACATGTGTTTAAATTGTAGATTTGTATTTAGGCACAAGGAGGGCACAAATCACATCACGTGCAAGTAAAAAGTAATAATATGTGAGCACGGGGAATTGCACTTTAATTAATTCACGTGCAGTTGTACCGAGATTCCAATTGAATGATTGACTAGCAATCGAGTCTCGGTACAACTGCATAAAAGCTGTATGTTTTCACTCACTCGGGGTGGGGTGTTCTTGAGTGGAGAACGGGTGAGAGAGAGAGAGAGAGAGAGAGAGAGAGAGAGAGAGAGAGAGAGAGAGAGAGAGAGAGAGGAGAAAGAGGAGAAAGAAGAGAAAGAAATATTTATAACAATTGCTATCGCGTGCTGGTAGTACCAGCACGATACTTGTTTTATTTATTTACTCACCGTGTTTGTGTGTCTGTCCGTCCACCGTTTGTTACTGTTTAGTCCGTTTTGTTTATATATTTATTTTGGCGAAAGTGCCGTGTCCTGTTTTTTTGTGTTCTGTTATTTTGTTTATTAAATGCTGAGCGATCACGCTCAGCTTCACCAAAACCACAAGTCTCTGTCTGTTCTGTGTTTCCTGGCTCTGCCGTGACGTCACCGCTCAGTCGTCTTTGTCACAGTTATACAAAGATTATTGTGATTTAAAAAAAAAAGATATTGAAAGCAGTCTTTTGTGATTATCTAATGTTTACTATCAAACATAGGACCCTGTTTATGACGATGTAGCAAGTGATAAATTGATAATACTCTGTATTTCTATGATTCTTATGCAAACTTACAGTACGTGTATTAGTAATACACTTTATTTTTTATCATTGCATTCCCTTTTTTTGCAAACAATGTGTATCCATTTCCTAATCAAAAAAAATGACCCACTGACCAGCTGCAAATGGATTTACTCAAAAGCAATATGGAGGAAGGATATTTAGTGATTGATAATACTGTTTCGTGTATTTTATTTAAAAGCCTGACCAGAATGACAACCAGACTGCATTGACTGAAAGCAATCTTTTTAAAAGGGACTCTGCTAAGTATCAGACTAAAATGATTCCTCTGTCTGGTTGTGTGTCAAAGCCTGTGTGGTTTGTATTGATTGTTTTTGAATATATTGCACCCCTGATTGAAACAGCTGCTGGTAATGTCCTTTTCCGCACAACACCAGCTGTAGTTTATTGTGAATGATAAAGGACAAATTTAAACTGAAACCAATTCAAATACAGATTAAGGGCTCTAGTCAGTAATGCATGCTATAGGCCAGTGTCTTGGCATCCCAAGCCATCTGTAGACAGCTAATTATGTTAAGCAGCTTTGGGTTACCAGTCGTTCTAGACCCAGTTTTGCTCTGTGTGAATTCAAAGATTCATCATGATGAATCAAAAGTTTAACTTTAACTTAGTTTAATGCATACTGCACAGTGCAAAAATAAACTGTCGGCATAAGGTGAATTTACACTTGCACAAATATTCCAGAACAAGCGACCAGGATGTATTCTGGAAGATTTTGCTGACCTGTTGTCCTCTCGCTGAGGACATGTTCTGGAACGACTCGAGAAAGTTCTCAGAATGTTTCGGAAACCTTTCTAAACGATTCGGGAACCCAAGTTTAAACACAGCAATAATCTAGATCCCCTTTCACACTAACATGCTCTACAGGAGTCAGAACCTACCCGGGTCAGGACCCGGTAACATGCGTGTCAGCTACGCAATTTCATATTGCTTTTGATAAAGCAGGGTTGTTACAGGTGCTTTCATCCAAGTTTCTCTGGATTGAACCGTCGGCCCAAATGTTGAATGGAACACATGCTTCTTCAGCCGTGCTGCAATCTGGATCATGTCTCAAGCAACAAAATATGGCTAAACATAATAAACAAAAACATTCCTTGCGGAATTGAAACCTTCACTCAGGCGCGGCTGTTTGTTATTTCGGCCGTCATGCATTTTGTCTCGCTCAACCTGGGTCAAAGCATGTCGACCCACATCCTGAGGTGGGTTGCTAGGAATATATATATATATATATTTTCCTTTTTTTAGTACACTGTAATTATTATGTTAACCTAGATTTAAAGATAACTGTATTATATGGTATTGACTTTATTCACGGGGCAAACCTCTTAATCTTAAACGTGGTCTAACTGGGATTTCAGGATGGAACAGTGGTCATTAACATTGGCCAGTTTCAGATTTTGCTAATTACTATCTCAAGATAAAAGTAAAAAGAAAGAAAGAAAACTTGGCAAAACCAAACCCAAGAAAATGAGAATGTGTTTTAAATGCAGTATATTAATCTCTACCTGCAAAGTAAAAAGGCATTTTTTCTAAATTAAAGGCAGCTGAAATATCTGAATGGACATGTATTCCATAATGTTCAGGGAGGTCTATCTGACTAATTTGTGAGTGCTGATTTCTCCATTGTGGCAGACTCAAAAGTTAAACAGTTGACAGTACTTCATAATAACTTGTCATCAGTCTTTCATTTCTTTGCACTGCCCCATGAATTTTTTTTTAACCCGACTTGTTATTAACTCTACAGAAACACAATGAAATGTAATGCAGTATCATAGGCAGTTAATTAGTGATTTACTTTCCAAAAGCAGCAACTTTATATATTTTATTGACATTTATAGTTTTCAATATTCTGCTTTATTTGCCAATGTTGGTCTAATATCAGGACTCAAAACAATCTATGTGATTTCATCTTGTGAGGTATTTGTGACTTTGAAAGCCTTTTAAAATGATATTAATAAACCCTTATCACCTCCCAAAAGGAAGCTATGCACACAGAATGTATGGGGAGACTACTTTAAAGAGTTGCGAAGTGTTTCTCTTTATTCATTCCCAGTATTACTGGAACACAATCATTAAACCATCTGCTGAGGACAGCTGCTGGGCCTTTATCTTTTTTTGCTGAAAGCACAGCTGAATAAAACTTGCCTTTGTAGTCTGTCTTCCGTATAATTCTTATGACGGCTTAAATAGAAGACGTGTTGCAGCTTTAGAAGGTAGTATTTTCAATTTCAACAGAAGCAGAAACGTCCTTCTGTAATGCTCAATCTGAAAAACAATTGTGATGTTGAAGCCTGAAACCTATTGTCAGTACAAATTCTACTTTAACTTTATTGGTTCCATATAGTTACTATACAGTATGTTTAGAAGCTTTATAGATTTGAACATAATTTCATGACTAAATGACTAGTTTTAAACCTTATACGTGTCAATTAAACTTTATAGCATTTATATTTTCAAATCTGACATCAATAAAATACAGCATATTATATTTTATTTTATTTCAATATCATACCTGACTGAATGAGCTCTTAAGTTGATGGCAAACTATAATATTCTAGGGGACAGATTTTGAGGAAATGGGGTAAAACGTGAATGTCATGGCTTAACGTTTGCAATGGATTGCACCGTCTCCTTCATGTTGTGATTTTGAAGGGAGTTTGAGCTGGGCGCTGGTGAAATTCTGTTATCACTGACCAATGAAAAAAAGTGGGAGTCAGAAGCTGCTAGCAAATCAGGAGCAAACGACATTCCCTTTTATGATAGCCCTAGCCATTGCCTTTGGTGTGATTTTCATGAACAAAAGGCTGCTGTATTGCCATAGCACCATTTGCTAATACAGTATTGGCATATGTGCTAAAATACTGTATTAAAAAATGAGAAATTTAAAATTTAAACAGACCTTTATTCTGGCCAAAATACTGTTGTAATTGCAAATGGAAGTAACTTGAATGGTTGTATTATGTAAAATATGTACAGTAATAATCTTCAGAATTGATTGATTAATAGAAACTGAGAGGCACACATGTTGTTGTTGATATGCTGTGTCCTACTTTGAGAAGTAAACGTGATAGTTTGGGAGTGTACAGGAGTCATGTAGATGGGAACCTTTAGGTATTCAAAGAAATGATTATGTTTTAGCTGTGTGATTTCATATTTTTTGTCTTTTAATGACATAGATGATCTCAATGCATTAATGGAAGAGATTGTTATTATATTTTTGTATGCAACACCACTACTGTAGCTGTTTAATCAGTCTCCAATGTTGCATTCAGGTCACATGAATTTACAGCAACATCTGTTACAGCTTTTTGCTATTGGGTTTGTGGTTTAATTAGCACTGTATTTCACCAAATGCAGTTTTACTCCTGCAACAGACAGGGCAGCAAGTAAAAATAATTAAATAAGCAAAACGTTGCTTTAAGGAGGAATAGGGTTGAGCAGAAATAAATGAAAGAATTGTTAAATTGATATACTTTTTTTTTCAGAAGCACAATGAGCTTGTAATTACTAATTTTCTGTTTGTGAAGATGCTGAACCGTATTAAGACAAGATAAGATCCGTCAGCCATCTTGAAACACTGAGCTGTGTGCCAACATGACTTTTCTCACGTCAAATACATTTTGTAAAACTACACACCATTTCCAAATCCTAGCTGTGTTTTCAAAATCTTAATGTTGAATAAAATGCCGTCCTTGCATCCAGTCTAAAATGTACTGTGACGGGCGGGAGTTAAGTGCATGGATTTAATAAGGTATTCAAGTAAGTGACACTATATTTTAAGGGTGACACTCTTTTATGTTTTATTAACTGTTCTCAACTAGCTTACTAACACATGCACAAAGATTGTTCTTTTCTAATAGGTAGTTAATATATATTCATTTAAAAATATAGTGTGACCTTAAAGTGTTATAAGGATGTAACCTTAAACACTTCATCTATATTGATCAACAGGTTTATCTATCATTTCAACACATTAAAAAAAGTGTTAAAATTGCTTTTAGCCTATCTTATTCTTTGAACAATGTACTGTAATTGTGTTGTCTTTCAGGGTCTTAGGAGTATCAGTGGGCCATAAAATGATTACTTGCAGCACTGCCCACCCCTACCCATACCGCCCCACCGTCCTCTATGTTATTTTGGCGTAATGAGTTCATTAATCCATAGACTGTTTGGCCCAATAAATGTTTCCAGACATAATGCCAGATGAGCTCTTAGATGTAAAATGTAAACGTCTATATAGGAATTTAATGCATCGCCTTTGAGTCTTTACCAGAATGCGTGACATGTGACAGCATTTTATTATTGTAAGATTCATTACATTCTGGTTTTCAGATAATGTAAACACATCCATTTATTCTAATTAAGTACAACAGTAATTATCACCTAAAACAGATTTATTCAAATAAGGACTATTTTCTTAAAGAAAGAAATACAGGTTGTATTAAGTTCTGGAAACATGCCCTTTACTATATTATGGTCTCTTTTAAAACAAAACAAAACAAAAAAGAACTATATTAAATCAATGGAAAAAAGTAAACAAACAATAGTGTTGCAAATTAAAGCTGGAAAGTAATTTCAATAATCTGGAAACTGTGCTTTGGTTGTAGCAACCAATAATACATTCCTTAGGCATCTGCTCGTTTTATTTCACAGGCAAAAGCTAATCTTTTCTTTTTTTTTTTTTTGGTACTGTCTGTTACAGTATATCTTTCTTTTTTCCATTTAAGAGAAGGTAAATACCACAGACAGACAGCTTCATTAGAAGGCTTCAGACGAGCGGCAGGCGTTTTGTCGTTTAAATAGTAGGCTTTTACTGGAGGGCTCACCAGCGACCTCAGATCAATTACAGCTGACATTATTGTTTGTTGTGAGCTCTTTCAGGATATAAGACCTAAAGCGGGGCCAGTCTGAGCAATGCACAAAATGTAATTTCCCTCCTCTTTTGCTTTCAGCCTACACATGATAAATCATTCAGTTGAAGAGATAATAAAGCACCAAACGGGTGCTGGTTTAATTTTTGTCAGGGGAAATCTTCGCCACTTACTGGAATAATGTAAAAGGAAAAGGGGCTATCACTACAGAGCTAGATCAAACACCGTGCTGAGGTTTTTCATTCAATTGTTTATTTTATTTTATTTTCAGGAATGGAACCAGTTTGTGCTTGCATGCTAACTAATAAAAGATACAAAGAACTGTGAAAAAAAAAGTTATTGATCAAAGCAGAAAATTGCATTCATAGCCTTTAAAAGCACACGACATATCTACCAATGCAATATTATATTGCTGAGTATTGCTGAATAATGGGATGCCTGTGATGTCACTCAGTACTGGACAACATATTAATCAATTCTAAAATACACATACTATAAACCACCTAATTTCTTTCTCATCCCCTTTCTCCTTTATATTTTCATTATATTTTGATTGAATGTACTTGCAAGCTGCCCATGCACACTTCATCTCCCCTCCACCACCATGCAATGGTTTTCTCTTGCCCAGGTTTGTGGTGTGGTTGAACAGGCAGTGGCTCTGTGTTAGAGCAGCCCTAATACTCCTGTGGATTTGAAGCCAGGGGCAATGCAAATTGGATTGTACCTCCAACGTACTTAGTTTTTATACAGTATTCTCAATACAAAGAAACAACACTCAAGTAACCTTCAACATCACTCGAATCACCTGTGAAATATTGGCATTTCCAGAACTGGACCAATATGTTGGCAGTACCAGTAATACAGTATTAAAATAAAAAAAACAATGTTTTTCAATTTTTTTTAAAGGGTCCATAATTTAAGCATTTATGCAAAAATCTTATTTGTAATGACAATCCATCTGCACAGTCCAGGCAGCATAAAGGCACTGTCATTTGTGTATTCACAACACTTGCTGTTCTGTTTAATTTTCGCCTTCAAATTTGCATTCACAACATCCCCCAGAGGTAATATATGTGTTTGCAAACACCTACTCTTGGTTAAATATAAGAGTTAAGCGACGGCTCCACTAATTCTTATGATTATCAGTACACATTGGAATTTTTTAATTTGTTTAGTGGCCTGGTTTTATTAAAGCATTGGTGTAAATTAGCACCATATTGCAGAAAGACATCTGTGCATTGGTAAACATAACTAGCCCAACATGATTAACAAAGATTACACATATGACATGGTAGAACTTTAATTGCACACCACTGCCAGTTTACATTTTGAGTGAACCATGTAGAAGTTTGCCTGTAAAATATTGTAGGCTAATTAAAAGTTAAGCAGACCCTCAGAGATTTTAGCCACTAGAAAGAACTTTCTTGGTCAAGCACACATTTTCAAGCATCCTGTTCGAAGTATTGTTTCCTTTCACTTTTGAAGATCATAGAACAGGCTGTTGATTAAAGTTTAGAAGTTGAACATTGGAGTGATGATAACCAAATGAACTAGAAAGAGTCCTATTTTTTTTTCTCTAGAAACTGTATAATAACCATCATCATCCATTTGACCCATATTTAAGAATCTAAAAGCTGATATTAGTTTTAATAGACTAGCGCTCAAGGTCATTCATAGCTCATTAGTGAGCCTCAAATTCATAGCAATCTTCTGTGTTTACCGACTTGTTTTGTTTTGTAAGTATGACCCTAGGTTACTTAACCACAGCTTATATTTTATTTTGTGTAAGCTGACAAGGCCAACGCCATATACGAATCAACAGAAAGTCTATTTAGCACTACAGGCTTGGGAGAAATATCAGACATACAGTTACATTATACTGTATGGCAACTGCTGTGTCAGTGAAGTTATGACATTTCACTAGGCATAGTAATTACAACAATCTTGTACTTGAATTGCATTTATGGGTTAGTAGAATAGAAGATTAATGTCCCACTAACTGAAGGTAAACTAGTTGTTTTCTTATGGGAAATAAAAGCATCTCACTTAAGATAACAAATAGATACAGTACTCAGAAGTGAAAGAATAAATACGTACACAATATGATATAATAATCATATAAAACAATAAAAGATGGAACCTAGAAAATCATGAATAAAATATTAAAACATTAGAAATGTACGTAAAAACAAGCGCACAAATAGTGTTTGATGTATGTAGTCAATTTCAAATCGAGTCACAGAGGTGTTGTTTTATGGCAGCCCTGAATCTATTAAAATTGCTTAGAGACACAGTTGCATTCAGCAAGGCATTCTTTAACTTCAAGACACTAACAAGAGGAACTGGCAGAGACTTAGGTAATGTAGAATGAATGCCAATGCTGCCCCCTCAAACCAGATCAGTTGTGTAAACTGAACAAAAATGGGGAAGAGCACAGTTATTGTAAAAGCTCAAAAGGGTACCTAAGCAGGAATGTTGGATTAGGTCATTTGGGATTCTTCCGTCCTGATTTCAATCTCCAAGAGATTTGATGTTATTCAGTGGATTCCGTACAAAAGAAATGTAATTTAGTGTTACTTGTTTCTGAACAGTGTCTTGCAAAGCTGCACAATCATGTTGGCTTGTGATTTATGAAAGGCTCCACAGATAAACCCCAATGTTGTCTAAGCTTTTATGTATGTAATACTGGTTTGGAATGGAAAACACAGATTATCTTTGATTCAGAAGTTGGGAAATACTCAATTGTCTAGCTCATTCTGTGCAGCAGGTGGATATAAAAATATGCTGAATTTCGATTTTATCAGCTTGATATCACCCTGTATTAGTGAACCAGCTAGGCAGCACTATTGACATCTTCCGCAACATAGTACCTGAAGAAATGCCACAACATTCACATGAAGCAGAATAAAATGCAGAACTGAACCATGGGGAGCTCCTAATAAGCCTTGAGGAAAATGTGGGTATTTGTTGCCAATGCCATGTGAAGTGTGCATTAAAATCAATGAAGGTGGATGCCAATTATGCCAATGAATACAAGTTCAGAGGAAGGTAGTTGTGCAGCCTTTGTCATTGCAATTGTATAAATAAAAGAGACCAGCACCCCAAATCATGGGGTCAAAGGTAAAACCTGATCTGTGTCATAAACTTCAATTGAAATTGACTTAAATTGGGTCTATTTAAAACAAATGAAGAACATGAGACAACTAATTATTATTGTACTCACTAAATATCTTAGCAAAGCATTCGGTAGACTTGGCAAAGTTTTACCTTGGCCATGATCAGAGCATTTCATATCAAGACTATCTGCATAACAGGCTCATTGGATAGATAGCAATAGTTTCAACACAAAAGCACAACAACTTTATCTTTGCATCTCTCTCTCTCTCTCTCTCTCTCTCTCTCTCTCTCTCTCTCTCTCTCTCTCTCTCTCTCTCTCTCTCTCTCTCTATATATATATATATATATATATATAATCATATTAAACTGTCCAGCAAATAAGCATTACAAAATCTTCCCAAGTAAAATGTAATTGGTGTGAAAAAGGCCCAAATGCAAGCTTAGTATTAGACATCAATGGACTTAAGTTTTCAGATGGAGGCATGCAACACAGCTTCAAGATTGGCCTTGGCCTTGCCAAAACTAATTCATGCCCTGTTACTGGGACATTTTAATGTTTCCCATGCCTATCCCTGTCTCTTAAAAAAGTTAAATGCTCAAAAGATTGGCTAACAATCACTTATCATTTTGCTAAACCAAGCCTGGACTACTCTAAAGAAAACAAAAGGACAAGCACGTACAAGCACGTACATGTAAATAGCTTAAATGTGTGAATGAAACCTATTGCTCCTGCTGTTTAAATATGACTCAATCAATCAATGTTTATACAAAGTTAAGAGGCAAACCTTCAGTCATGACTGTGCTTGTCTGATTGCTGTTGCTATCCAAATCATAGATGGGTGAAACCTAAACACTAAATACTGAAGTTGTTGTAAATATGTAAATAATAGGCTATTAAGAGTGGGTTATCAAATCCATGCAATAGTAGGACATTTTAACACAACACATATACATAAAACCATGTTGAAATTGAGCACCCCATCATCATGAGAAGCTATAGCAGATCAATTACTGCATGTCTAAGGAATATTTATGTGTCATTCTTCAGCCTGTGCTGCAGAGAAAAAAACATTGTCTACACATTTTCTGTATGTAGTCTTTTCAATAACCCTATATTTACTTATGCAATGTGCATTTGCTTAATAAGTCTCTCTTAGCACCCTACAATGAGGATATTAAATGTGCGGCTTAAAATTAAAGCTGACAATTGCAAATGCAAACCAACCAACACAGTAATAAAATCAATGGTTACATTTCCCTTGGGGCCACTATTTACTGTGTGCAGTGCCATTTTCCTAATGGAAAGGCAGTTGTGCTTGTGAAAGCCTTGCAAGCACTGTTTTTCTCATCTTAACTAAAGTAGCTTGCACAAAGCAGTTCACTGTATAAACATATGGAAACTTTAAATTAAGATTTAATGTCGGCTCCTGCATCCCGAGAGCCTGGATGCTGTACACATGGGATGTACACCTGACAGTCTCACTTAAGGGATTCAGGATGTCCTTTTGATACATTTTATCCTTACTATTTTATATTGAGTTTTTACTTTTTTTTTAAGAATCTGATTTTACCCGGCTTTGAGCTTGTCCAGACAATCCTAAGTACTGGGACAGCCTTCACTGTAACCTTTCAACTCTTGACAGCTAGTTCAGCTCCTTCGTAGTGCAGAGTTCAAGCGCCACATCGTCACATGATTTCAATGGAATGAAGAATGCTGTTCAGTCCCAGACAAGTTAAAAGTCTGGTAAAGGCAGTGTTAGAGAACAATGGCAATAACTACAGAACCCCAAACCACTCACACTATAAAATATTAAGGGAAATATATGTATAAAAAAAACAATGAAAAGGTTTCAACAAGAGGTCAGTAATATCAAACATCACTTTTTTTGTAGGCATCCAATGAGTGTTATAAATATACTTGACATGTTTTATAAATATTGGAAATCTGTTTTTTTAATTATGAAGGGGAGTAGATTCGAAGATGTGGTCTTGGAGGACAACGGTGGCAATATCACTTAAAATATGTAACATCTTACTGTACATTGCTGTATAGTTAAGCTGATTTAACCACTCGAGTAAGCTCATTTTATCTTTAAGACATTTGTATTAACCTTTAGGCTGCAAATATGTTGATTGAAAAGAAATGACTGCAGGCTTAAAGTATGTTGTCTGACCTTTTAACTTATAAAACATAAGAACTCAACATTTTATTGACATAGTAAGAGGTGTCTCAGTTAGGCTTATGTATTTTAGATATTATTAAGAATATGTTTTATTGCAATGTTTACAAGACTAAGCATTAATGTGTATTTTAAGATAAAGATAGTCATGGGGATATTATAATGTACAGTTCTATATAAGGTGACTATATGGCTCTGTATTCAGCGGGACAGTTTGGGATAGTTCAGGCTTTTCAACTCACAACCCAATGCATTCTGGTAAGCGTAGTCCTGCTTCTCTTAAAGGTAAGAATGGTACCTGAGACAGGTAAAACGTAGCAGAATGCATTGGGTTGTGAGTTGAAAAGCCTGAACTATCCCAAACTGTCCCGCTGAACACAGAGCCATACGGTCACCTTATATAGAACTATACATTATAAAACACAAATGAAACGGCGCAATGGCCAAAATAAACAAAAAAACAAGTATCACGCTGGTGCGAAGCAGCGTGAATAGCAATTGTTATTTATTTATTTTTACCGTGTTCTCGTTCTCGCAAGATACGAATCCCAACTCGCATACAGTGCACCCGTTCTCCTTAAATACACCGTGGACTATAATTACACAATTACCCCGAAGCTCCCAACCGCACGTGAACAATTAAACAATAAACAGACACTTACTGTAACACAACACACGCACATGGATTTTCATTCAAGGACACATTCTTACAGAGATCAATTAACATACTGTAGCGATCCTGGTTAACGCAGACAGGCGCATCACACAGGGCAAGGCAATCCACACACAGGAGGAGGGCGGCCGTGAACCCGGGACCTCTCGCACTAAAGCATAGCGGTGATACAACTGTACAAAAGAGCCGGCTCCTTTGCAAGGAGCGTACATTGGACTTATGTCTTCGTGTGTGATTACGTCACCTACCGTCCCTGCTGCTGCCTTCCCCCGTGCACGCCACACTCTCCCCTGCCAGCCTCAAGTCCGCCCCAGAATTGCTCACCAGGCTACATTCCGACGAGTGCGTACCAGGTACCTGCATCCCAATTCTAACACCAAAAGCCGGCTCTTTTGTACAGCAGTATCGGTGCTATGCTTTAGTGTGAGAGGTCCCGGGTTCGCGCCTATCCTCCGCCTGTGTGTGGATCGCCCTGTGTGATGCGCTTGCCTGCGTTAACCAAGATCGCTACAATACATTCATACTTTTGTGAACACAATTTCCCAAATATAAACAAACACTGGCAAACGGGTTGTTTCGTTCGCTCTTTACAATAACAAACAACAAACAGTACACAACCACGCTATACAACACAGATTACAATAATAATACCCATCACCATAACAATCACAACAATATCTACAATAATAACACAAATATTTACAAGGAACAATGACACGTTCCCCATGAACAATGCAAATTAAATATATTTTGAAGAACTAGCTTTGTCGCAATGTGAGCATTTTAAAAGCGATTTTCTGCTAAAATACCTTGCGTTGTGCCATGTTTAGGGTTTAGGCAGATCATATTTTTTTTATTTCTTAGCAGACGCTCTTATCCAGGGCAACTTACAATTGTTACAAGATATCACATTATACATTATTTCACATTGTACAGATATCACATTATTTATTTTTTTGCATACAATTACCCATTTATACAGTTGGGTTTTTACTGGAGCAATCTAGGTAAAGTACCTTGCTCAAGGGTACAGCAGCAGTGTCCCCAACCTGGGATTGAACCCATGACCCTCCGGTCAAGAGTGCAGAGCCCTAACCACTATTCCACACTGCTGCCCCAATATTAGTTATTTTATCATATTAGTTATTTTAGGACTGTACCCTTTAAACTTGTTTGGCTCCAGTATGTAAGCTGTGAGAGAACAGGGCTTTGGAGCTGGAATTCTATACTATTTAGGAGCATGTATTACAGTACAAAAGTCATATACAGATTCAAAGAAACAGATCTAGATAGTTAAATAGCTTACTGCAAAGTGCAAGCCGCTTTACAAGGGAGACAGCATTCAAGGCACTGCATGATAAAGAAGCGCCATTTAAATGACAAAGACAAATTCATATCAGACCTTTTACTTAGGATTTGCTTTTTGTTGCTTTTCCACAAACCAGTCAGAGGCTCTTTGTATCTCTCTCTCAAAGGCTGCATATCACTCAGCCTGGCTTTTGTGTGCTTTTGAAAGGTAGATGTATGCAAGAATGACTCACTCAATTTGTTCCTTGTGGTGCGGTAAGTATTCTGCAATCACACAGCTTCTGTGTGAGCTTTTAATTGAGTCCAGCCGAGTGAGTTGTAATTGATACAGAATCACTGTTCTACAAGAGCTGCAATAACAAGGTGCTGCTAGCTTCTTCCACTTTAATCTACTTCCCTTTTTTTGTAGTATTCTCTTTCTGAATTTGCTCTTCTGTAGATCTGCATGCTATCTTTCTTATGGAAATCAATCCTTTTTTAAGTGAAGGAGAGAGAGAGAGAGTCCTTGTATCCCTCTTTTTCAAACACTGCCTCATTCACTTTAAAAGCCCTGCATTCAGACCCTGCTGCCCTTTATCCACTGGTATTTTGTTCAAAAGCAAGTAAAATTGTTTTGTGGATTAACACTCAGGGCATAGAGCATTTCCGTCAGGAAACCAAAAACTGAAGTTGATGTGAATTTAACGATTTAAAAAAAAAATTGAGTATCCTTTTTAAGGACACACATCAACCTTTGGCGATGACAGTAATAACAAATGAATTGCTTCAGATCCCTTTTCATCTCATGGCAGTTCAAAGTCAGCTAGACTCTGCAGTTGCAGCTATAAGGCACAGCTCCCTGATGTGCGCACCTCAGCTGTAACCTTATGGGTATGTCTTCCTATTATGTAAAATGGGCAAGTTTCTTTCTATACAACTATAATCACATTCCAGTTGCATTCCATTGAGAAAACATCTGAACTTGTGTACGATGGCCTAGTTATTTATTTTACACAATGTAGTCTCGTACACAAAAGTCTTACAGAGCAGATTAAACATTTTACATGAGCATGATGCCTCACATGATGTGTGATTGTGTGCATGTTATATATATATATATATATATATAAAATGCATGTTCTTTAATGTTCTCTATAAAGTATAACAATGATTAAAACTAATGTTTAGCACAGGAAGCAGGATTGGTCAAATGTTATCCATATGGTCATAACATTATTTGGCACTAGTTATTTGTGAAAGGATGAAAGTGCAGTTTCCACCTGAAAATAAGAAGATGCATCTTATAACTACATGAAATAGTTAAGCCAATGAGGCTCAGACAGCAGTTTGGATTGAATTGTGGGTCTACAGGTGTAGGGGCACTTATGTGAATAGGTGTGCACATTTAAACAGACTGCAGGAGGGCAGTGAACTTCATTCATAACTCGAAAACACTCAGTAATAGAATATGTAGAAACACTAATAGAAATATTGTAAAAATAAATCTTTAACAAACATTTCGACGAGAAGTCTTTCTCAGTGTCTTCAGGTTTCTTTTTGGGCATTTGTTAACCAAACGGATTAAACATCTGAAACATTAACTAGTTTATTTGTATAATTTAATATAATGATTACATTTTCTATCATTGAAATACCATGTTAAACACAGTTTAGTGAATATTGAGATGCAGATAAACACAGTTATTGCAAGCATAAGTGATTTATAATATATAAATGGCACAGTTATTTAATCATTATGAATAGGAAAATATGGGTTTGGGATTGTAATATATAAAATGAAAGAGGGGATTCTATCAAATTGTAGCAACATGCACGGATACAACATGCACGGATACACATACTATATAAATATGTTTAGTTATACTTTTGAGAGTTTGGCAGTAGCACTGTAACATTTTATGTTTGAACAATATGTATCCACTTAGTAGGTTTTCATTAGCAATACATTCAACAATGTATTATTCTTTGATTTCAAAGCTGTTGATATTCACGACAGTGTACTCCTATAGTAAAGTACAGAAACCACATTCATTTAGCCTGCATTTCAAGAACAGTTTATAAATACATTTGTTCAATTAAATATGTAAGAGCTGATGTTACTCCTTAGTCATATTATACATTTGATTGTTGTTGCTTTACAGCATACTTTGTATCTCAGTTTCCCTAACAGCTCAAAAATTTCAATATTAAAATTACTGATGCATACTGTATATCATAAATTATATACCTATCCAATGACATCTGTTTATGGTATGTTTTCAACAATGATTCCTGAACTTTATTAGTTCTTTATACTTCAATATAACAAATAAAGTTGACTATATCTGTTAATTGTTAGTTTGCTATTTGAAATTTGGAAAGTAGGACATTGGTGAATTAGTCCCAAATATGGTTAATTGGACTGTAGCTGTTTTCATCATCATCTAAGTATTTGGTCTGTTGTTGGTTTTAACTACTCATATGGGTAATTGCATTTATAATTGGCTTGCTTTTACACATTATTTTCACCACGTTAATTATTTATAATGAACTGATTAGCATAATTTGTTATGTTGTTCTTTATAGCATAATGAATGTGTCTTTTAAGTTTCTTAAACTTTGGACTTGTGGTTTTTCAGTTACTGGTGTTATTATGCAGTGTGTATAGCATAGAAGCCAATATAAACTTCTGTATTAAATTAAGAAATAATGTTTGTTGTTCTTGTATTTCGTCCACATATGATCAGTACCTCAAGTTCAAGCTAACAACTCAGACTGCCTTTTACATGCTCAAATTAATTACAATTGAGTTAGATGGTTCCAAATGTATTACCAATGCATTGCAATTTTAATCTCAAGCAGTGTCAGTATGAATACAGTTTAAAAAGAGTTGATGGATGAATGATATTAGCTGCAAATATATCATCACAATTTAATATTTTCATTACTAAACAATTCTAACCAGCTTGATACATTGAAAAACATAATTCATTTTTTTAAGACAGTCTGCATTTATAATTAGCCTAGCTCTTCAAGATTTGACACATTGTAAGAGAGTCAGCTGTGTTTTGAGCCACTTTTTTTAGTTGTGTAGTGTATTTTGTATTGTATTTGTCTGAAACTTCCCCTCGACGGTTTAAATATCTGGACATAATACAATCAGGATATCTGATTTTTTTTTTTATGGTACTTGGTTTCTTTGTCTAGTTCTTATTATACAACTATTGCATCATCAATGCTAGCACTACTTTTTAGTTTTCCATAAATAAAATATTGGAAATTTTTGCATCATACTGGATAGAGAAAATGCTGAGTTTTTCTGTCAATTATAAGGCATTGGTCTGGCAGTGCATTTTAGCTTATGGTACGACATGGGTTATTTCAATCAAGAGAGGTACTTGGGTTTTATCTCCAGTGGTATAAAGACATGAATGGCAATGTGTGTTGACAAAAAGGTACAAATGAAGGCCTGACATCACCACACATCCTAATGCACTTCATTGGTGAATCTTTCTCTTCAGGTAGCTGTGATGTTTCCTGGGATAAAGAGAAACTTCAGTCTCCCAATGCCCAAGGATTACAGGCCTCAGTTACCCATCCCAGCCTACCTGGACAGCATAAACGTTCAGTTAGTCACCCCCTTAACCCTCTCCAGCAGAACCACCTTCTACCAAATGGTAAGGGGACTAAATTAAACTTCCTATAACCCATGGCCTACACTGCTGGCAGAGCAGTCAGGATCAACTTTACTCCTTCAGTATAGCTAAGACTAACACTAGCTTGAACTGATAAACAAGCTTTTGAACACGCACAGGCTTGTCCACTCTAGTGGGCTTCGTAGAACGCAAGTGGAACACCATTCATTGCTTTATTCCCAATATGTTTTTTAGTGTTTTTTTTACAAAAAAAGTATTTTAAATACAGTATTTCAGTTGTCCAATGGTGTATCAAATTTTGATAGTTTTCTTTGGTTGTTTTCAATTACACACGTTTTTTTCTATGTAAACCTATACTAGACATGGAATCCAGTACATGCACAGTAGTGACTGAATTGTGGTATACAATCGTACAGCATATTTAAAACTCAGTGGTCATTCAGTAGGACTGCAATCCTTGAGAATTTGTGTTATAGGGTGTGTCAAGCATTGGGTTTTCAAAACCATGTACTGAACAAAACAAGGGGACCAATACAACTATAACATTATATCAATAAGTAATGATCTACATAGAGAAAAGGTTTTCCTATATAAAGGTTTATAATAGGTTGGAAAGTTCTTTTGTAGGTATGACTTTCATTTCAACAGCACGTTTTATCAAATGGAACATCAAAGGAATAACTTCAAAAGGGCTTGTAACACATTCAAACGTTTTGTGTAGAAACTAAGGAATTACATACATAGCTTTCCTAAAATACAAAACCGATATCATTTTAAACAGTTCAGTTACACAACACAGAGAGAAAATATACCATATTGACAAAAAAACTCCTTTACGACAAATATAATATGTTTTTTTTTTTTTCTCGTGAAGCATGAACAATGGAGACTTTAGTTACTGTAGATTTTAATTACTCAAACATTATTTTTAGGTTTGGAGCTTCCCTTCATGATGATGCCGCACCCCCTGATTCCTGTCAGCCTACCTCCTGCATCGGTTACCATGGCAATGAGTCAGATGAACCACCTCAGCACGATCGCTAACATGGCAGCTGCCGCACAAGTACAGAGTCCCCCTTGCAGAGTCGAGACTTCAGTTATCAAGGTACAGTAACAAGGAAAGCTACTGATTAGTTCAAATGAAGTACAGTGTTCTATTCAGGAACCTGTTCTAGACTGCTGCTGGCTTCTTTACGACAGCCAGGAACATTTCCCGAACATTACACTTTTTATTCACAAAAACAAACATTAGATCACTTTTGTGTTGCATCAGATTAGAAGGCATGCAGTATACTGTATATTTACACACACACAAAAAAGCCAGCTTCACACCTTCCTGTTACATCTTTTATATATATATATATATATATATATATATATATATATATATATATATATATATATATATATATATATATACAGTACTGTGCAAAAGTTTTAGGCAGGTGTGAAAAATGCTGTAATGTAAGAATGCTTTCAAAATAGACATGTTAATAGATTATATTTATCAATTAACTAAATGCAAAGTGAGTGAACAGAAGAAAAATCTACATCAAATCCATATTTGGTGTGACCACCCTTGCCTTCAAAACAGCATCAAGCATCAATTCTTCTAGGTACACTTGCACACAGTTTTTGAAGGAACTCGGCAGGTAGGTTGGCCCAGACATCTTGGAGAACTAACCACAGTTCTTCTGTGGATTTAGGCAGCCTCAGTTGCTTCTCTCTCTTCATGTAATCCCAGACAGACTCGATGATGTTGAGATCAGGGCTCTGTGGGGGCCATACCATCACTTCCAGGACTCCTTGTTCTTCTTTACGCTGAAGATAGTTCTTAATGACTTTCGCTGTATGTTTGGGGTCGTTGTCATGCTGCAGAATAAATTTGGGGCCAATCAGATGCTGTTTTGAAGGCAAAGGGTGGTCACACCAAATATAGATTTGATTTAGAATTTTCTTCTGTTCACTCACTTTGCATTTAGTTAATTGATAAATATAATCTATTAACATGTCTATTTTTGAAAGCATTCTTACTTTACAGCATTTTTTCACACCTGCCTAAAACTTTTGCACAGTACTGTATATATATATATAAAATATGCAAATATATCTCAGCTTTGTTTTTGACTATTTCAAAATTTTACTTTTCAGTTTAACAAAAGAAAGTATGCTGTATACTTGGACACTATTGGTAATTGGGTATACAACTATCACACTAGATGTTAACTGGAGGCCCAATTAAGTAAGCTTTCGTGTTTGAGTTTTTATCATTCCACAGAAGAATAAGCATACTTTGATTCTTGAAAATCTATAGCTAGCCCTTAGAAGGGCAAAATGAAAGTGTCTTTGTCCTTGCTTGCTGGAATGTATACAGATCAGCTGTGCGGTTAAGAGGAGCAGCCACAAACTAAGACTGAAGGTTGTGGCAGCTCTGAATTGCAGTGAATGAGACAGCTGTGACCTGCAGAGGCCTTAGACTTGAGGTGGCTTTTATCACCTGTCCACACATAAAAATGCTCAACTTGTTAGCATTTTTATTATATCAGCAAGAAAGGTTTTCTAAACTGTACAAAGGAATTCAGGTTGTAGAATGCAGACTCTAAAGGCTTTGCTGTTGAAGAAATATGTGGAGAGAAAAGGATCATTTGTAATAGATACAAAAAGAAAAGAAACTAAATCCAGAACAATAATACATACAGCATATAATACACCAAATAAACAAATAAATAAATAAATAAATAAATAAATAAATAAATAAAACCAAATACATTTGAAACTGTCACAAAATGAAAAGATACAGTATATCAGTGGTAAATATCTAAATGCCATAAACCCAGCCATAAAATGAGAATAAGTTGTAAATTGTAAACAAATAAATAAAAACTGAAAAAAGGCAACATTTAAACAATGAAATGAATGAGGAAAAGAAGCCACCATGAAAGCACTGGTGAGAATCATACTGTACTCTCCAAATAAATGAGTAGAGTTGGGTAAAGCAGAGCTCAACTTGATGTGGAAATTACTCATGAACAATGTTCTTTATTTGGCCTATGAACGGTGACCATTTTATGATAGGCCTCTAGTTGAAATACAATTGAATATTTGTTTTGAAGAGATGGGTGAACATCTGTTCTCAAAATTTTGGACCCATCAGCTTGATCAAAATCCAGTTGGATTTGAGAGCTGGCAAAATTCCCCATTGAAACAGTTTTATGATGCCAGCTTATAACTATGAGATCACGTCATGCACCATCAATCAGCTATTGTATTTTGGCCAACCAAATAAGTGTACAATGTTGTGTTACGATCTAAATGAACATTTCATGGTTAATTGAGAATCTGGATTGGGAAAGTTTCAATCTAAATTTTGTGACTCCAAGAGTTGATTAAAATAAATCACAGACTCCATCAAAATGGAAGTGTTTGTAGTGCAAATCATGTTTGTACTTGGCAGCTTGATATGCAGATAAAACACTTGGGGCATAGCAAGTCATTGATAGTGGTGTTTTTTTAAATCATAAGATAAGTAGAAATACAGGTATAATTCCGTGACAATTCAACAAAAAGTCTTTACGGAGACAATTGTCAAAAGAATTGTATATATATATATATATATATATATATATATATATATATATATATATATATATATATATATATATTTTAGATCAAAGAGCCAGCTGCCCAACATTTCGATATGTTGCACATATCTTTCTCAAGGAGCATGTGTTTGAATCAACACATTGGAGGTATTTATAGGTTTTGACGGCATGACAACTACTTGTTATTGTTTACATTCAAATCTATGATTTATTCTTACATGATGTAATGCTGTTCTATATATTGTGACATCATTTTTACTTCTATCTTTGAATCTGTATTAATTCTAATTAACATTACTTTATATAAATTTATATTTTTATTATATCATGCAATGCTGGCTCTGAGGATCAGTCTAGATTTGGCCTCCCCAGTGCATCAGCATGCACAACTTTTGAACAAACTTTGTTTATTTATTTAAATGTTATATATCTATTGAAGTTAATTAGTTCATTCTTTTCTGTTGAGTCCCGCTGGCATAATCGTATTCAGTCTATTTATCCATTTACTTTCTGTTATTCTTCTATATGTCGCATTGTCTAATTTTAGCTGTTCTAATACTACAAACTTTACATCATTTATGTCATGTCCTTGAATATATATATATATATATATATATATATATATATATATATACACAGTATATATATATATATACACAGTATATATAACAAAACTAAACTTATCAATAAAATGATTGCTATAATCTAAATTGTGAGATAATGTCATTTGACCTGTTTTGCAGGAACGCGTACCCGACAGCCCGTCTCCCGCCCCGTCCCTTGAGGATGGGAGGAGACCCGGCAGCCATCCCTCTTCTCACCGGAGCAGCAGTGTGTCCAGCTCTCCCGCTGCTTGCAAAGCTCTTCAGACAGAATCCGTAAGTCCTTTTTTAATTGGATAGCAATGGTTGTATGACTGACAACACCTGTTTTATTCCAGAAATGTTATCTAATGTTTAATATTGTGATCTGTAATGAAATAAGGTTAAAAAAAAATCCAAAATATGGAAAATTGCAAAATCATGGCAGCGAGAGATTTTGCTGAATTAAAGCGATTTCTAAAGCTCAGATGCCGTCGGTTGATGCTCGGTTGGTGGGGGGGGGGTCCGAGTCTATCCATCTTTCACTAGAATTTACCCAATGTCAAGTCCATATACCACTACGAATTGGACGGGAATGGCAGTTATGTAAGGTGACTTTTAATTGAATAAATTATTCCACATACTATTTTCTTTAAATGTATTGGTTCTCATTTCATTTTCAGTGATTTGATTAGCCAAATTAGTATGTGTAATAATTAGAATTACAACACGTACTAAAGTCAAATTAGAACGTGTACTAAATATTTGAAACGTGTACTAAATAGTGCATTTTGGACCTGTGTGGCCTGGATGTATTACTTTTTTTCCTTATCCTCTAACAGACTGAAAAGCACTGCCACAGTTAAAATAACTTACAAAGCAACTCTTAAAATACATTCTTAAACATTTGTAATACATTGGCTGAAACAAAATAGAAACAGGTAAAATTGTTGTTTGAAGTACAAAACAATTAGACTCAGCATGAAAATCAATGCTTTTAAAATGAGGCATTTTTATTTTTTAAATCTGGTAAGTGTAGCTATACAGTAAAATGTGAAGGTGTGAACATAATATACATCTGTTCCTACAGCTGTGCATCAGAATGGACTATCCATGAACCAGACACTTATGGGATTGTCACCAAATGTAGTGCCTGGCCCCAAGGAAGGAGATCTCGCCACCCATGACATGGGCCATGAAGCAAAAAGAATACACCTTGAAAAAGGTAAGCTCTCTCTGACATTTGAATTTAACACCTGCCAGCATTCTGACTCTTAATTGTGCATGTGATTAAACTAGCTGCTAAACAGGTAGTGTACAGTCATCAGAAAAGACACTTTTGGTACAAATCAGTGAGTTTAGTTCTTCCACCTGAGAGTGTTAGATTAATATAAGTAGTTAGGGTTGGCTGTTAGAGGGTACATCCTACTGTTATAACACATTACACTGAAGCATAAAAATGTAACGATTTACCCTGTTCCATTAAGTAACATGGAGAAAACTGGACATACACTCAAGCCAGCCTCTAGATTGCTATGATTTCAACACAAAATCAAGCAAATAAATCACCTTAGTATTCTCAGCTGAGTTATGTCTATAAAAAAACTGACAATTAAACCTCTTTTTTGGTCATGTTTTCCCAACTGGCACTGCATCAACTCAGAAGACCTTTTTAGATTGTGGTGTGAAAGGTCTCAAGAAAATAATAATTAGCGCAAGTGCCACTGTAATTTCTTGGGTCTAGGTTTAAATTTACCTAAATAAATAAATAAAACCGTTTATGCGTTTATCCCATTTATTACATTTTTTTTAATTGCCCGAAAAAATCGTGTGCTTCAATTCTAACGTATTAACAGTGCACATTATTTTTAACCACCCTGAAATTGACAGTTGTACTAGAGAGCCCAAAGCCCCTTTCAAGGGATTTTTAATATTGTTTCCATCCATATGCCATTCCCATTATTATTTAGATACTAAATTCTTAATATGTCGCTCAGGTTGATTAGAATTCAGGGCCCTCCAAAGCGTGCACCAGAGGTCTCAGGATGTGAAAAACATTTTTATAAAATAATCCATTAATGCAGAGGAGTGCAACTAAATTAGTTAGCAATTTGCTGAGCATGAATTAATGAACAGAGCTTCTCCCAGCTCCCAGAGTTGTAATTTTCATAATAACCTCAGACCTTTATTTGGCAGGTTGTTTAGTTTTTTCGTTTGAAGGTTTTCATTAGTCTAATGAGGACTGTGCAAGGGCGAACAGTCAGCACAATTTACATGGGGAAGCTATCATAATAAATGAGGCAATTTGAATAACACGCACAGGTTTTATGCAGCGAGATAAGAGAGATTGTACAGCGAGATCTAGAGGTAACCAATACATTAGAACAACTAATAACTAAAGTAATCCCAATAAAAGGCTTAAGTGAAGGGAATAAAATTAATGATATATATATAGAACTGTAATGATATGATACATGATGCATTCGATTAATAAAATAAATGTGTTTCATTGTTAAAGAGAGGCCTACAATCCACGCATTGTTTATGTCAGACTTTTTAATTAAGGTTGTTCATCGGATCAGTTTGCTTAGACAAATTAGATAACATTCCAATGGTTTAATGATATTTCTCCACTTGTCTGATCTTTATGGACTCGCCAGAGCATTACATTAATTGTGTGCAATATACTTTCAATGCAGTGTGCAGTATAACAATATTTTATAGGGCAGGAATAAGCCCTCTCTTGCATCATCTGTGACTAAACATACAAAACAGCTCTAGCTACAACACATACACTCTGGTGCTTCACTGTTCACGAGTAATGGGCAAGGCAGATCAGTTCTTTTTTTTTTTTGTAGATCAAGGACAAAATAACTGCCTCACTAGTTTGACAAGTTGTCTTTTATTGTGCAGTAATTTGTTTTGCTGTTACAGGGCCTGTGATACTTGCATTACCTTTGTCAGTTTTAAATAAAGTGTTTAAATGATTTTCCAAGAAAACATTTCATTATATGTTCATTAGACTAGAAAACACAAGCAGAGGTAAACTTAAATAATAATTAAAAATAAAGAAATAAATAAATACATCAATGGTGACTTTTGACATGTGTCCAATCATGAAAACAGCAGGGGGCTGACACAGACAGGATGGATTTAAAAGCCTTTTTTTGTTACACAGCTGTAAATAATTAATGTTTTCACAGGCAAGTTTTATTTTTCTTATACAGGAAATACGTTGAATACAACAAAACCCGACTACCATCTCTACCAATGTAGGTCGTGGGCTACAGCCTATTGGCTCTTTCGTGTATTGTGTTTTACTGGTCCTCTTGGGTATTCTGTGGATCTCAGATTAGAATTAGTAAAATCGGTTCTCCCTGACATTGCATCTTGTCATTTCTTTTTTACTCTGTACAATCATTGCATGTTTTTATCCCTGAACTATAACAAATCCAATATGCAAACCCATGTTGAAATGATTCCTTTATTGCAGTGATGTTTGCAGTTGTAATAACACATGCACACACACAGACACACAGACACCGACAGTATAACACAATCCTTACAAAATCGCTAGTATCAAAACAAATAGAACAGACCTACGATCTGTCAAGGGCAAGCCTCTGCAAAGGGACTCACTAGTCCTGTTTGTAAATGCTCGTTCTTCTGAGAGTAGCTTTGTACAGATGAAAGATTCAAAGATGTACTGTCCTCTTATACACTCTATTCACTTAAATGCACTGTGCCCTTGGGTGTGTTTGCACGTTAGTGATCTCCTTCTGGCAGTAAGGGACTCCACAAAGATCAGTTTGACGTGCACATGTACAGTTAGTACAGGGTAGAGTAGGGTAGATGGAGCAGTGGTCCATCATTGATGGCTAATTCCTTCAGGAAAGTCAGCAGTAAAAATCAACAGCAAATTGTGTTCAGAATGGCTGGCAGAGTTCTCGCTTGTGACTGTTCTGTGTAAAGCACCAGCAATGTGTGCAGTCAAGTACAAGGAAGCACCTCCCAAAGGAGCATCTGGTATTACTGTAGACCTGTATGTCAAAGTCCGTTACATCTGCTCTTTGGCTCATTGTGACTGACTGGCATTTGCCTAAAATGTATCTGACATCTTAAGCAGAGTTTTAAGTGATGCTCAGTGAGCCAACATGAACATTACAGTATACATGTGTAGGCAGTATTGCTTGCAGAATAAATGCTGATGCATGTACATTTTCATATGTCAGTACGAGGGGAAAGTCAATTGTTAAAATGGTTATGAATTTAATTTCCAAGAATGTTTTTGCTCCAAGACTGTTTTGCTTTATTACTATACAAAGAGCATGTAGATAAATCACGGGAAGACACACAATTTATAAACACGTGAGCAACGTTATTCAGAATGGGTTTTCAGATGAATTACGGGTTGTGCTGAAAAAATGTTCTAAATATTTCAGAAATCCCTTTTGTGGTATGATGGATTTCTTAATATAAGTGCTGTTTCATAAAATTTATATAATGACAGAATTGACAGATTACATAAACTAGACAAGTTAATTATTAGTGTTTTGTTTTTTGTTTTTTTAAACTTCTAGTGTAAGCAACTCATATATAAATTGTTAATGTCAGTAGTTAATATTAGCATCTATAATGTCACGAAGACTGTAAGTATGTTTTAACTGCAAAATGTTATTGGAGCTATTCCCAATCAGGCTCAGTCCTTGTCCTACAAAGTACTCATATGAATGATTAAGTGTTGGAGCAGCAATACCACTTGCCAGCTGGTCAGTCACTAAAAAATGGAATCACATATGATTCATATAATGTAGTATTAAATGGTACATATCTTACATATACCAAATCCTGCTAGAGTCTGAATATACTAATACATACAAAATCTGATCTATAATTGGAAAAAAAAGACTTGATTGTGTATTAGGTCTAGAGCTAATATTATATTTAATGATGTTGCTTCTACATAAATAGACCTAGTGTATGTATTTCAGTTTCGATATAACCCTCTTTTCAAACTCATTCATATATTCATGTGAAGCTATTTATATGCACAGTGTTTGATCTACTCTAAGCTGACAAATAAACAGTTTTCTTATAAAATCCTGTCATAGTCATCATAAACAAATATGACACATCTGACTGGCTTTGAACTTGCTCTTTATGCTGATGGCATTCTTTCACTTTAACAATGGCATTGGGTTTTATTTTCTTTGCAGTTGTGTTACACTGTACCGCACTTCGTTCCTTAAAAGCCGGAAGTCTGCACAGAAGTGCACAGTTATCCAAAAACAGAGTGTGGCTTTAAAAGACACTTGGTGCCATGAGATCACTTTTTTATATGTTTGGTAGATGGAAAGCCTTTAAGTAGCTTGTAGATACACTTAGCTTAGTGTTCTTATTTTTATTTTTGACATGCTCTGAGGAAGAACATTGAGCTTTGTGGAACAGAACTGAAAGAGCTCTGCGATCAAATATATCAGGAAGTTATTTTGTTTCAACAAGGTTTTTTGAGAAACACAATAACACGCTTAAGAAGGAACTGTATATTGTGTCTGCTATGATTAAATCATGCCCATGTGCATAATTAATCTGTAATATTTACAAATAACACATATTTAGCAATATTTTTTATAACATCACTGTTACATTTCCCAGCACAAAATGCAACATTTTCTGAACATCAAATAGTATATGATGGGTTTGTGAAATGAATCAATGTTTTTTTTTTTTGTTTTTTTGTGTAATTTATTTTATGTCTGACGTTGGAAGGTTAACAACTGGATTAGATTGGATTATTAAAAAAAAAAAAAAAATTAAAAGTTGACATTCAGTCCTTTACAGTTGATCACTGATATGATACATACTGTAGTACAAATATATATTTTTTTGTTGTGGCAACCTATCCATCTACCCACAATTGACGTCTAAAGGGCCCACCTGCTGTCCACAGTAAAGTTTTATTTACCGCTACTATTAACAGCTAGAGTATTGTTTCTAGAAGGATCTGTCTTTTAAGTTCCCCTGTTTGTAATGTTGAAATGTTAAACACAGGTGTGTCCGTTTCCAGCTTGCTCTGTTTATTATTTATTACTAAGAATACTGTGTCTGCTTTCATACTTGAAGCTCTTACAATGCTGAGTTACTGACTTTGATCTAATGAAATTCAAGCTCAGTCACCATAGGACACAGAAAAAGTTCAAGTTGCGTGTGATCAAACAACTAAGAAAATGTTGTATTGGAATAAAAAAGGTAAGACAAAAATAATACAATGTGGGATCAATCAAATACAGAAATCAATGTCACAAATCTTGCTGATGCAGAAAAGATGCTCTTCCTTTAGGACAATGACTTCATTTGGAAATTCGTTCTTCGAGAACGATCCACTGTGTGACACCAGGAGCTGCTAATCATATTTTGTGAAAGGATGCTTTTAAAAACGTTGAAAAGAGAGAGTTTTTTTAATCTTTAAAATGCCTTAAATGCGACGGAATGTTTTCTTCTGCCAAGTTGTAAGGATCAGACAGAGAATGAATTTGCTGTGGTCAGCTAAGTGTATCTACTGAGCAGAAAAGTGAATTTAATAATGTATTATTGTTCTTCAGGGAAGGTGAAATGTTCCACTACTGGTGATGTATCATAAAGTATTTGCCTTCTGTATGTGTTTAATGTTTATTAAAATAACATGCAAATATAAGTGTTTTGTTTATTCATGTTAATGCTTTTGACCTGCTAAGAAGCAACACTTTTTTTACAGAAATAAAATCATGAAATTCAGTTTTACATGCCATTGTTTCTGAGCTATTTCACATTCTGATAATCCTATAATGTATTATCTTAGCATACCACTGTAATTGGAATTAGTCAGTAAATTGTGTATTTGTTGATCGGTGGTTTGCCACAATTTTGTGTAATGTTGAAATAGGTTAAATTTAGATGTACACCCCATTCCCATGAAAATACTATGCAGAATATTTGCACAAAGGGTGCTGTGTTTTATTAATTGTAAGCCTAAAGGGTCTTATTTAATGTATTCAGCATACAGAACATACTAATTAAACATGCTTGGTTTGATGGGGTTAATGTTTCCCTTTTCTAGTGTAAAGGTTAAACAAAGTGACAGGCTATCTTAGATCCTGCAGAACTTTGTAAACCAAGATCTCAATCTTCTCTTTACTGGGCGAACATAACAGGATTGTGGTGTGAAACAGATGCCAAATGATTTATTCATTTACTAGCCATTTAGTCATACTGTACCAACGGCAAGGGACCTTGGTATTTCCTTTATTTCCTTAGAAACATCCGAATCTGAATTAAACACTCGAAACAAAATATGACTATTGGGGGCATGACCTTGGCAATGGTACATAAAAGCCCTGGCAGACTGGAGCATATCATTTGTAATGGGTTTTTAATTGAACGGAAGAAGTTGGCTGTGCAGAAGTAGTGCAGAAAAAGTTGTACTGTAGGTTTGTACACATTGAAAGCATGACGTCTTTTGTCATTTTTCATTTGCAATCTGCACTTATTTGCAGGGCCCACAGCCAGAACATGTTATTGTGTTGATATGGTGTACACCGGAAATTGTAGTTTGCTCCTTGGAGAGTGTCGGCATGCTGTCATTGTGCTCAATCCCCTTCTTCAGAAGCAAATTATCATCTTGGTGAAATAAGAAAGACAACACAAATATGTCGTGAAATGTGTAACTTTGAACTGATTTTTCAAATAATTCCCAAAAGTATCTGGTTGCAAATCTATTGTCCTTCATGTGACAAAAGAGTGAGTAACAACTACGGTGATTGATGAACAAGTGAATAGCAATACTGCATTTGAATGTGGAAAAGTGTCAGGCTTTGAAAGTGAGTAGGGCCTTACAGTTCATAAAGGAAATGTAAATGTTAATATTCCATCAGTATTAATACCCTATAGAGATGTCCTAACAAAGGAATACATGTTGTTTTATCATAGACTTCTGCTACAGGCGAATTAACCCTAAAAAAGAAACTAGCCCACTAAATGCAAAGCCATAACACTTATGAAGGCATTCAACAAAACATTTGGTCAACTGATGACCCAGTCCACTTATTTTTTTAGCTGGAGAACGGGATTATCAGTAAATACAAATGTATGCAATAGACAGAGCAAATTAGGATGACTGTGTGTTTTGATTAATGTTTGATACCATGTTAAAGTAACCAATAAAATAGATGTTTTTTTTTTAAATTTACGTTTATTTACTTGTCAAATCCAGTATGGGTCTTGTAATACCTGCAAGACAGGACGATTTGTTAGTTGATATTGTAATGTTTACAGCAAGTTATATCTATACAGAGCCCCTTATATCTCAAAATATACAAATTACAAGGTGACAGATACCATGTCTAATTGACTTTTGTCAATGTGCTGTTTCTGCAAACATGTTTAATTGTAACACTAAAACCTTAAAACCTTAAAGCATGGTTTGTGGGGCCATGGTGTTTATGTAACAAGTTAAGTAAATGTATTAATACGGCTGCATTTCATGTTTTTTTTTTTTGTTGAGGTACTAATAAGGCACACAGAATGCAATAATGACGTCCTGGTTGCACAGAGTTGAAAGGGGATACTTCTACTGTCTGAATACAGTATAATCAGCAATTAAGTTCTTTTGAACAAAACCTGCTCTGTTTGAGCCTTTAGTGTAACATTTTGTTTGAAGGTTTCATATTAAATGTATCATGAAGAATATCATTTTAAGTATAAATTATACTTGCACAGCTATATGACAATATAAAGATCAGTATCTACTGTACATGTCTCTGTCAGCTGATTGAACAGCAGGTTCAGTTGGACACTGTCAAGATGACTGTTGGTACAAGTACTGTTGCTGCCGATATATAACACAATTTCACTTCCAATAGTTGTGCATGTCTTCTATTGTGAAGTGCTGGATTTGAGGCTGCCAAAAACATCACAACAACTCAAGAAAAAAATATATATTGTCAACAACTCAAAACCTGCGTTTAAAGCTATAGGAATTGTTAAACTAACCCACCAGGATCCATAACATTTTGAAGCACAATGTATCCAATTGCGCTGACAATACAAAAGAACCCTTCAGAAAAGCCTATTATCAAACCACTATGGATAAGTACAGAAGAAAAGTACCTGTACAAGCCAGTAGGGAATGGAAAATAAGACAGTAGATGAAACACAATCTGTGTGTGCCAGAAAAAAAGAGATTAGCTGACATTACTACAATTTTCAGGGATACAACGTGTACTGTGTGCAACCATTTATGATTTATAGTAGGAATAAAAATAAACTTTACCAGTGTCTTTATATGTTGCTGCACAATAAATGGGTGGAATAGGAAACAATATCCTGCCAAGATTTAAGCAGCACATGTCTGTTAAAGTGCTGGGAAATCATTTGAATCGTCAAACTGACCATAACTGATGAAAATGACAGCTTCAGTAATGTGTGATAAAATGGAGGGGTACCTGCTTGGATGGAGTAACAAATATTATCTATATGTGAAAAATAAAATGTGACTGCTTTTTTAGCTGCTTCAATTAAATACAAAGTAGTTTTCAGAAAGAGAAACCAACATGTGATCCCAAGCCAAATACTCACTCACATTTTGAGCAATGTTGTCTGCTGTCTTTTTCAGCACTATATTCCCTCCAGACTTTCTGTTAGAACAAGACTAACAGTAAAGAATGTTTTTGTCTTGCTCATTGGAACAGGAATTATCATGTGTGTTTTTAAATAGTAGGTATTTCTTCCTTGAGCAAGTGTTCTATAGCATGTCATTGGAGATCAATACAGTATGCTATACAGTATGTGAAAGATGGTTTCTTACCCCAATTAAGCTATCTGTTTTTGGTTGTGTTTAAGCTGTCTCTGCAGTGTTACCAGGAAATCACTTTTTGTTCGTTTAGACCCTTTGCATATATTGTTTAAATGCATTCATGTATTAAACGAGACTCCAACTGGTGTGACATTAGTTATAACTTCTGAAAACATTTTGTATCTCTGAAATCTATTGTTGCATAACTTAATAATTTTGCAAAATATACTACCGTATAAATCATCTTTGAAAAAAAAAAATTTGGACTAATGTCTATTGGAGCTTAAGTCGACTTTGTTTATTTTTTGTCAGATATAAAACAGACAGAACAAGCATTATGTGAAGAAATTATTTATTTCCCGAGGCATCTTAGCAGAGCATATGAACGTCATTCTTAAATTCATATTGATATGAGTTATATTTTTATGAAATGTATAGAGATGTTGTGTGACAGTTAAATAAACCCATTTATTTCAGACCCCAAATCACTTGGGGTCTGAAATAATCCTTATGCTTTTCGAAGACTTGATTCCAGGGTGTCTAGAGTATCTATAGTATGCTCCCTGCATCTTGTTTTTACAGTATTTATATAGTGATGGTTTTCCATCAAGTCCCATGTATTCTGGGCATCTTTACTTAGTAGTGATAGCCTTGTGACATTTTAGTAACACTGCTTAATAGTTATTGAAGAATCCACGATCCAGCAATTGTACAATTCAAATTGGAACCTTTTTAACTGCTATTTGGATACAATTAGAATTAAGGTAATGTAGTGTACTCTGAGCAATTTCTGATAAAAAACAAAACAAAAAAACATTTGCATTCCAACCCCTTCTTTTTGTATTTTTTGTGTGCATAACCGTTCCTTTTATACTGTTTAACTGTAAATCCTTTCAATATAAGTGAAAGGCCCCCCCCAAAAAAAAAACTCCTTAGAAGAGTATTTCATTTCTCCTTGCTTAAAACAGTCAGTCTGCCTGTATTCCAGTCACCTTGACTTTGCAGCAGCAGAGAGAATATGTTGCTTATCCTCCCTAACCCCTGCCTGTCAATTAGGTGTTTAAAAATTAATCTCTTTAACTGGAGATACCACGGCAGCTTTCTTCTTTCTGTAAATGGACTGTTATTAATTCAAGCACTGCAAAGCTAATGTTATGAATAATGTTATCAAAACAGATTTCCCCACGTTTAACACATACTCTGGTTAAACCCTTAAGTATTTTTGTGAACCAAAAGAGGACGGATTGGCCTCCATTGCTAGAAGCTAGATAGAAGAACGCGTTTTGTAGCTCCAGATTTAAATTTAAAACTGTATTCATTCTCCATCTCTAAAACCCTTGACCCATGTCAACCTCAAGACCAGCCTACTGCAAGTGCTGCTGGTAGTGATAATTGAAGATCTCTATTTTACTGGGAACATTGATTTTTTTTTTTTTTTTGTTATGACTTGTTAATTAGTGCTGTTGGAGCGAACAGCATTTGAAAATATTACGGGTCTGAATTGTAGGCTAAGACTAGAAGACGCAAATAATCGAAACTGTCTTTGCCTGTCTCATCCTCGCACTTTCTCCAGAGAAAGGGAGTGCATGATGGCAGGTTGTGTTTCTAGGACCTGGCAATCTAAACAATCAAACAAGAAAGAGTGGAAAGGATCCTGAGGTGTCTTTGTTTTATGACCAGCATTACTGAATAATAAAACACAGATACAGAAGCCTTTAGCTGTGCATCATTGCATCTGATTATATGGCCCTTAGTAATACTTAATGATGCTGGCCCTTCTTCACATTCACAAGTAGGGATAAGGAAACATGGCATTGGACATCGTATTGTTACATTTCAGCATAGATGCAATTTTGCAGTGTGAGTTCACATTTATTGATGTTTTTTTTAACAACCTTCACCTTACATAAAAAAAATAAATAAAAATAAAAAAATGTAATAAGTCCAGAGAACTATTCTGTCAAAGCTTTACTTTGTGAAATATATAGTTTTCTTTCATTGTCGGTAGGCCTTCTAAGACAGTACCACTGTACACTGTACTAAAAAGGGGTCAGAATCCATTAACTCAATGAATCACACAACCATGTCATGTTACATTTACTCAGTAACCCTGTGACCCTAGAATGACGCATTGTTTTTAGGGTTAAAAACTCCATATTAATAGTCTATTTTTTGACTGGTATGTTGTGTCTTTTTACTTTTTATGATAACCCTGGAGCTGTAACCTCTGTAAAAAATCTATTACACATTGAAGCATTATATCTTGTTTTTTTTTTTTAAATAAGTGACTATATATATATATATATATATATATATATATATATATATATATATATATATATATATATATATATACTGCTGAGAAATGTTAATTTAAGCCAAACCAAATGTTCCTCAGCTGCAAATAGTTGGTGGTGTTCACTGGAAGTGGCAAAATGTAAGAGGGCCTGGTGGCAAAGACTCTATCCCGACCAGGCTCACATTCTAATTGCTTTAGATATTAGCTGATGAACAATACAGAAGAAAATAACTGTGTGACAAAAAGAAAATGGACTAAAATGATGAGAGAAATACATCTGAAATTGCATTGGGTAACAGCATAGTGTAAGCAGGAAAATTAATCAAATTATTTACACACTACTCCCAAACAAGTACAGCTGAAATTGTGTACAATGTCCGTGTTAGAGGTTATTGCATATGAATAAAAACGTGTAGCCTTTTTTTTTTTATTTAACCTTTTGTGCAGAATGGTACATACATACTCATGCATGTCATAAGCATTGTTTTTTGTAAAGAAATCTATAACATAAAGAAACTAAATACCCCCTGTAAGTATATAATATTCACAAATAATGTTATGCAGCAAAGGTAAACATATGGCATATGCAGAACACATATTACAACATTCTTTACAATGTTTCACATTTACAAATCCCAATAGAAAACAGTTCACTAACAAGCTTTACATTTCTACCAAGGGTAGCAACCTTTTGTGGAACTAGAATGGGCAATACTGACAGTGTTGGAGAAAGTCATTACTGTCTAAATTAACTGTCATGGATTTTTTTTTTTTCCTTTTCTCTCACAACAGTAACTTCAATCAAATGTGCTAGCAGAATAACTCAGATAGTGCTGTGGGTTTGTTTTGTTTTTTACAGGCTTGTTTTCAAGTTACAGGTCTTAGGGAGACTAATGGGAATTTATGCCGTCTTCTTCATTTAGATCACAAACAGTAACACAAGCCTTACAGCTTTTTTGAGGGTTAATGGAATTCTTTCAGCATTTTTAACATCACAGTGACAAAAAATGCTGACTTAAAGCAAATAAACAGTCAGACCCTTCTCATGTAATAAATATGACAGAGGCAGTAAAAAAGCAATATTTTGTCCTTGAAATGTTAAGAAATATCGATATTCTGTCCACTAAAATGACAGCCTGTCTAGAAGGTGCAGTGCTTCCAGATGTCTTCCACCCTGCCATGTGACCCCTTTAGTTTCTGACTAACATACAGTGTAATAGCTAAAAGTGTCTTTATTTGGTTAAAATGCATTGGCCATTTTCGTGTGCACCTATTTCACCTTCAAAAGAAAGGTTTTACTGGTATGAATGGGATTATCTCTAAATGTATCTTCATACATGATAGCAATTGATAACAAAAGGTACTTCGCAAGCACAGTGTTACATATTAACTTTTTTATTTATTGATATCAGTGCAATATGAAACGCCAGCAAGACAAATGAACTTGGATTCCACTGTATTACATTGGAAAGCTATTGGTGGTTAAGAATAGCCATCAGCAGTAAATATGCAATGCTTGTTCTTTTTATCTGTACATTGGTGAAACACTTCCTATATGAAAAAGTTTGATGGTAAATCTGGATTGGCTTCATAGAGTATACTACGACTGAATATAAAGTGTCAGGATAGGGTGTCACTTCTCAAGGAGATTCTGAGAATCCTCACTACAGGCTGAATGAGTGATTTAGTGAGTGATACTTTATATGATCAACATTTATGTATGTTTCTGTGAGCTATCATTGCTGGTAGTGTCACGTGAGCTGTTTAGTGTGTTGTTATGTAAATAAATTCTGTTCGACTTTAACCACCATCTTGATCTCCTGCCTGTGAATGCACGCACCTACACGGCAGATGGCTACCCTGTCACAAGCATTAATACCCTGTATATTTCTAAACAAGGGACTACTGTATTTGGAAAATCTAATTTTAACATAGTAGTAATAAAAAAATATATATGTGTGTATATATATATATATATATATATATATATATATATATATATATATATATATATATATATATATATATATATATATATAATCTTGTGTCTTTTGTAGAAACACCAATGAGATAAATTGTTTAGAAAGTAATCAATAAAAAACCTTTAGGAATAAGCTATTAACTGTAATATTTTTTGTGACCTTACCATAAACTGCTCTTTAATTTATCAACCCTATATAACCAAATCAATCAATTTTATTATTCTTGAAAGTGTGTTTAAAATAGTAGTTATTTTGTGCTCCTTGGAAGTTAAAAACAGTGTTTCCTAAGCTAGAAGGAGGCCTATTTTTTCTCCAAATAGTTTGCATTGCATTGATCAAACACAAGCCCTTTGCTGCCTAAGGGCTCTGTGAACAGCAATAAATAGTCAAATTCTGTTAATGAAGCTTTGCGTGAACTGCTGGGATTGTTAAATATTTTACGAGTGTTATTTTGTTTTGTGCCCAACAATCTCAGCCGGTTAAGGATTTATAAATCATTATTTTTTTTCTCCCTGTGCCCATCTGTGCACTCCTATCTTCTCTTGGCCTTGAGAATATGTTTAAATGTATTAAAGCAAAGCACAACTCATTATTTCAAAGGGGGGAAGCACAGTGACACACTGAATCAGTTATTAATGGAATGGCACTGCCATAGGGCAGTTGAAATATAATGATATCCTACAAGAAAATATGAGGGTGTCACTTTCCAAAAAGTCATGCTAAATGTCAGCTTTTTAAGGTCCTGTCGCAAATGTTATGCCTGTGCACAGTAATGTTGTTGAAAGCGTTTAGGAAACACGGACCAGTGGCTGTGCTCATTATCCTTTTCACCTTCTCTCCTTTTCCAAATAGGATTGTGCAGTGAGCGATTTAATCTCTAAATGTAGGGAACATTAGGGAAAAAATAACACCACTGTTTTTCACAAAGACGAGGGTCTTGAAGCTAAGCGTGCAGTCCGTGCTAGTTAATCACTTGAATTTTTCTTGCTCATGAAAAAATCGTAGCCCAAATTACATTTTCTTTTCATTGCTTATGCCATGCATATTATTTCCATCACAGGAAACTGAAGATGAATGCAAAAATATTCTTGTCCTATTTTGCACCGTACCATTTTAATATTGTGTGTCTCAGTCAGTTTAGATGCAGCTGTTATAGTCAATCTTTATCCATAGAATGCAGTGAGTATACAGTTATAGATCTGTCTATCTATCTTACTATATATATATATTGCCTTGTATAATATCGTGGAAAATATAGGTAATACTTAGATTTGACCAATCTTTCAATTTGACCAATCTTACCTTCAGCGATACAGATAATAATTTCATTTTTCACATAATAAATCTTTCTGTGTTTATAATAATAATAATAATAATAATAATAATAATAATAATAATAATAATAATAATAATAATAATAGATTACTGTGATTACTGTAGATACAGTACAAAATAACAACAGATTGTTACCTACGATCTTGTGTTTGAAAAACAAACAGCGTTGGAGAAGCTGGACAACCCCTCTCTTCCTTCTCCTCCCATTTCAAACACAATTGACATCCTCCAGGTTTTTCTGCTCAATCCTCCTGCTGGGAAGGACACAACTTTACAAGGACACAGGCTTCACCTGTCAATATATAACCATGACTGCCCAGCCAAAGAGCATCCTTTTTATGTGGGAGGACAAGTGTGACTGTCTGCTCGCTGAGTGCAGGAGGAAGGCCCTTCTACAGTGCAGTAGATGTGCCACCAAGCAGGGGCAAGGCAACACGTGAAGGGTCCATTGGGACCAGGATTCAAATCTGGGACCTTTCAAACATATGGCATTATCATCAATCTGCTCAGCCACTATATTCAATACGCCCAAGGTCAGCTACAAGCACTTACTGGGAACAGTTCTCTCTCCACCCCCCACCCCCCCTTTTTATCTCCTGTTGCCTCATGACTGCACTTCAACTTAAATCTACAGTGTCAGTTCATTTATAAATCCCCCCTATTTATAAATCTGCTACAGTTGCTCTCAAAAGTTTTTTTTCTGTTATGTATTTGTAATTAATTTAGAACAATTTGTTGATTTTATTTTTCACTTTGACATTATGGACTTTTTTTGTGTTGATCATTGGCAAAAACTCATAATTAAATCAATTTTGATTTCATGTTGTAACACAATAAAATGTAGAAAAGTCCAAGGGGGGTGAATACTTTGGAGAGCCACTGTAACTTAATTCAGCCAAAAAACTTGTGCCTATTTGTCTGTCGGAACAACCATCAGTGAGATGTTATTTGAAGAAATGGCAGATTTCTTAATTGTGTTTTTTTTTTTAACATTGTACAATAAGTCCATTTTTGTCTCCCCCTTTCAGAGCCATAGTGCAGATAATTAACAGGAATGGTGATTTATGACTTCTAGTATAGTGTCAAGGACTACAAGAAGAGAAAAAGCTATTTAAAATGATGGCATTTCATTCACACCACATTGTATTTACAGCTTGCCATTTGTATTTGTGGCTCCTATTATCAGGTGAAACAGTTGTGTCTGAAATATTGTTTGTGACACAGGTGACCTTTTAGGATTTTATAAGTATTTTGCTGCAGAGCACCGGGGACTCACACATCTGCTGTTGGCAGAAGCAGTGGAAAAATTAACCTGGAAATGAGGCATTTGATTCTTCATTTTCATCCACTCCAGCATCTGCTGCTATAATTAAGTGGTGTTTAATAATCGTGGACCAATGATGAGAAAAAAAACAAACAAACATTAATACGCTTGCCAATGTTGTGTGTCCTTAAGCAAATAAACTTTAGGAAAAGTTTTTAAGGCCAAGAACTTGTAGCTACAGTCTCAACTGCAATAAAAATAACAAAAAAAAACAACCAAAATGTCATATTAACCATTTACATTGTTAAATTGCAGCGCAGTTTTGTTTTTGCATTTGGAGCCAATGGCCAAATCCAATTGTTGGGTGCCACTTTAAGAGCAGGTTGGTTGCTCCCATATTCAGCTGCTTAAACTACAACTTGTTAAGATCTATTTGTGATATTTTGCATGTGTTGTGTATGGACGGTGCCTCTGATTGTGTATAGTTGTAATATGGGAAATAGCAGCTGCAGCTCCCTTGCTCAGTGTTAGTTAGTGCAGTCCTGGGGCCTGTTTCATAAAAGCAATTTGCGATAACTAAAAAGAAGTGGTTTTACAAAACTTTCGCAGGGCTGCGACATCGCCGATTTTCACCAGAAACCTGGCACAGCCCGACAGCAGATCCTATTAGAACATACAGTGGTGATCATACTAATAGCTCATCATCGATATGGCAGAGAAATCCGAAGGCAAAGAGTATTTAGTGTCCGTTAAATTCTCTTAATGCAGACTCAATTAATAGCAAAATACTGATTGCCAAGAGGGGAGATAACTAATCTTAGGGTCGTCAAACATATTTTAGATTTAAACAGAAACCAATCTAAATGGGTTTTATTAATCAATTTCAACCTCTTAAAGATATTTGAAACACAAACTTAAAATCTCTACCCCTATATTATGCTAAGGTCTGACCTTCCTTCTCAGTGGTTCCTGACAGTGACCCCAATAGGTGAAAAAATCCCACCACTGACGGTTAATAGTTTCATACAGTAATTGCTGTGTGCATAGTTAAGCATAGTTGATGGTGCTACAGTATGTAGATAACTGCATGCTTGCGCTCAACCTTGCTTGTCCTGTATGTAATGAACTCTCTTGTATCTGACAGAGGAGCCACTATACTGTGTATATATATATATATATATATATATATATATATATATATATATATATATATATATATATATATATGTACATATATATATATATATATATATATATATATATATATATATATATATATATATATATATATAGTACTGTGCAAAAGTTTTAGCAGGAGTGAAAAAATGCTGTAAAGTAAGAATGCTTTCAAAAATAGACATGTTAATAGTTTATAGTTATCAATTAACAAAATGCAAAGTGAGTGAACAGAAGAAAAATCTACATCAAATCAATATTTGGTGTGACCACCCTTTGCCTTCAAAACAGCATCAATTCTTCTAGGTACACTTGCACACAGTTTTGAAGGAACTCGGCAGGTAGGTTGGCCCAAACATCTTGGAGAACTAACCACAGTTCTTCTGTGGATTTAGGCAGCCTCAGTTGCTTCTCTCTCTTCATGTAATCCCAGACAGACTCGATGATGTTGAGATCAGGGCTCTGGGGGCCATACCATCACTTCCAGGACTCCTTGTTCTTCTTTACGCTGAAGATAGTTCTTAATGACTTTCGCTGTATGTTTGGGGTCGTTGTCATGCTGCAGAATAAATTTGGGGCCAATCAGATGCCTCCCTGATGGTATTGCATGATGGATAAGTATCTGCCTGTACTTCTCAGCATTGAGGAGACCATTAATTCTGACCAAATCCCCAACTCTATTTGCAGAAATGCAGCCCCAAACTTGCAAGGAACCTCCACCATGTTGCCTGCAGACACTCATTCGTGTACTGCTCTCCAGCCCTTCGGCAAACAAACTGCCTTTTGCTACAGCCAAATATTTCAGATTTTGACTCATCAGTCCAGAGCACCTGCTGCCATTTTTCTGCACCCCAGTTCCTGTGTTTTCGTGCATAGTTGAGTCGCTTGGCCTTGTTTCCACGTCGGAGGTATGGCTTTTTGGCCGCAAGTCTTCCATGAAGGCCACTTCTGACCAGACTTCTCCAGACAGTAGATGGGTGTACCAGGGTCCCACTGTTTCCTGCCAGTTCTGAGCTGATGGCATTTCTGGACATCTTCCGATTGCGAAGGGAAGTAAGCATGATGTGTCTTTCATCTGCTGCAGTAAGTTTCCTTGGCCGACCACTGCGTCTACGGTCCTCAACGTTGCCCGTTTCTTTGTGCTTCTTCAAAAGAGCTTGGACAGCACATCTGGAAACCCCTGTCTGCCTTGAAATTTCTGCCTGGGAGAGACCTTGCTGATGCAGTATAACTACCTTGTGTCTTTTTGCTGTGCTCAGTCTTGCCATGGTGTATGACTTTTGACAGTAAACTGTCTTCAGCAACCTCACCTTGTTAGCTGAGTTTGGCTGTTCCTCACCCAGTTTTATTCCTCCTACACAGCTGTTTCTGTTTCAGTTAATGATTGTGTTTCAACCTACATATTGAATTGATGATCAATAGCACCTGTTTGGTATAATTGTTTAATCATACACCTGAATATATGGCTACAAAATCCCTGACTTTGTGCAAGTGTACCTAGAAGAATTGACGCTGTTTTGAAGGCAAAGGGTGGTCACACCAAATATGGATTTGATTTAGCTTTTTCTTCTGTTCACTCACTTTGCATTTAGTTAATTGATAAATATAATCTATTAACATGTCTATTTTTGAAAGCATTCTTACTTTACAGTATTTTTTCACACCTGCCTAAAACTTTTGCACAATACTCTATATATATTATATATATATTCAGACCCCTGACCAATTCTCTCATATTACTGAATTACAAATGGTACCTTGAAATTCCATTCTGTTTGATATTTTATTTTAAAACACTAAAACTCAAAATCAATTATTGTAAGGTGACATTGGTTTTATGTTGGGAAATATTTTTAAGAAAAATGAAAAACTGAAATATCTTGCTTGCATGAGTATTCAACCCCTGTGCTGTGGAAGCTCCCAGTTTACACCGATGAAAGAAATTGCCCTAATGAGGACACAATTACCTTACCATTGGCCTCCACCTGTGAACCATTAAAGTTGCTGTCACATTTTCTGGATAAAAACCCCACTGTTGAAGGATCATTGGTCAGGCTGTGAATCTGAAGGAAAATGAAGACCAAAGAGCATTCTACAGAAGTTAGAGATAAAGTAATACAAATGCATAGTTTAGGGAAAGGGTACAAAATAATATCCAAGTGTTTGGATATCCCAGTGAGCACAGTTGGATCAATAATCAGGAAGTGGAAGCTGCATCACACCACCCAGGCACTGCCAAGAAAAGGCCGTCCCTCAAAACTCAGTGCTCAAACAAGAAGGAGACTTGTGAGAGAAGCCACAGAGAGGCCAACAATCACTTTGAAGGAGCTACAGAGTTCAGTGGCTGGGAGTGGAGTAATGGTGCACCAGTCAACCATATCAAGAGCTCTGCATAACACTGGCCTGTATGGGAGGGTGGCAAGAAAGAAGCCGTTACTCAAAAAGTACCATCTGAAAGCACGTCTGGAGTTTGCCAGAAAGCATGAGAGTGACCAAGCTGTGATGTGGGAAAAGGTTTTGTGGTCAGATGAGACCAAGATAGAGCTTTTTGGCCAAAACTCAAAGCACTATGTGTGGTGCAAACCTAACACTGCCCATGCCTCAAGACACACCATCCCTACAGTGAAGTATGGTGGTGGCAGCATCATGCTGTGGGGATGCTTCTCATCAGCAGGGACTGGGCATCTTTTAAAATTGAAGGAAGAATGGATGGAGCAAAATACAGGGAAATACTGCAAGAGAACCTGCTTCAGTCCGCTAAAAAACTGAAGCTTGGGAGGAAATTCACCTTTCAGCAGGACAATGATTTGAAGCACAAGGCCAAAGCAACATTGGAGTCCCTTGATGACATCACTACCCAGCAGTTCCTTACAGCAAGTAGCTTCTACGAACCGGCTTGGGTGTGGAGAGCTTTAAATAACATTCTAAATATATTAATTCAATTGAGAATTCCAATGCATATTAAAATAAAGAGCTACGGTAATGCTATCCTACTCTCATCCATTTTGCTGTCATGGCTATTGTGACAGGCGTGTTAAGCAACTCCAGTGAGCCGTCACAGAGCTACCCAGACACTAGAAAAAATGATTCATGTAGGTGAATCCTGTTTAAATAAGACTAGTAAAGGTGTAGGTCTCGGTTTTAGGGGTCAGTTTAAAATGTGATATGAATCCTGAGCTGCACAGTGTCTCTGAGTGTGATGGATGAACACTCAGAGACACAGTTCAACATCCTCTCTGCACATAGTTGTGTTGCGAAGCACATTTTCTGGTATGCGTCACTATTATTGTTGTATCAATGTTAACAATAATACATTTGAAGTGTACTCTTATACTGACTATCCATGTTGTAATTTCATGTTTTAAATCAAGCTTGGTTTAAGTTTTTGACTAACAAACCGATCAACTGTACCCGTTCAGCCACACATCTAAGGCTTCACCAAAAACCCTGCAATTACGACCCATACAAATTGCCTTTAAAAATGCTTGTAGGATTAAACAAGCTTCCCCCATACAAATTAATTTATTTGAAGTTAGAATAGAAGAAAAATACTGGGTGTGATTTATCAATGTCTCAGTGTTTCTTTTTTTAATATTGTTTTTTAATGAAGAATTCTTTAGTTTATTAAGCAATTTATCATTCCTTTTATGTGCTTTCAAATGTCGCAAATGTGCATTTTTCCCCCCCTGAAAAATAACAAAATATGAATTAAATTGAGTTAAATGAGTTTGGAGCAGTAATGACATAATAAAGTCAACTTTTTTTTTTTCCTCAGTGCATAAGCGTTTGTTTGAATACACATATCAGGGATTTACTTTGGAAGGATTTGAGTCTGAAATACAGAAAGGTAGACTATCACTGTCTAAACTGGTTATCTGATAAAATAGTACTTGGCTGCCAGGATATACCTGGTACAATATTGGATCTGCAAAAATGCCGACGCTGGATGGATACATATGAAACTGTTTGGAAAAGAAAGTGACTACTCACAGCCGTTAAAGAGTAAGTAGTTTTTGTTGTTGTTAAACTAGAAAAACCCAAGTCTTCCAATTATTGACACAATTTCTAGTCAACTCAATGCTCTTACCAATAGCCAAGTATTAAAGCACTAAGAAACAAAGAACCAACTGTCACAATATGTTGAGAACTATAATGTGACCTAGAACACCTAAAAAAGAGCATAGCGTCATTATACTTACATTGCATTATGTTATTCTCAAGGTTGTAGGTTATGTTTGGATCCAATGGGGGTGCGTGGAGGGGTGTGCTTGTCTGACACTGCTATACATCTTCTATGCCTGGCTGCAAAACATGTTTTAAATATATATATATATGACTTGCATAAAGAAGGAAGCACTTTGAGAGAAATAGCTCGCATCACTTGATTTTCAAGGTGTGGTATCCAAAGCATAATCAACAAGTACAGAGAAACATCACCTGTAATTGACAGACCCAGGACTGGAAGACCCAAAAAGGTGTCTAACAAGGATGAGCAATACTTGAAGATAATATCCTTAAGGAATAGAAAGAAGACAAGCGTTGAATTGACAACAGAACTGGCAGAAGGCACAGGTGCCATTGTCCATCAAATCAACAGTACAAAGGTCACTCTTAAAATCAGGACTTAAAGGACGTGTTGCAGTAAGAATACCTCTGTTAAGAAAGGGGAACAAGACTAAAAGGCTAAACTATGCACAGGAACACAGAAATTGGACTATGGAACAGTGGTCAAAGGTGCTTTGGCCTGTTGATGGATGTTGTCTGAACAGGTGTGTCTTGAGGAGATGCCGGAAGGTGGTCCGTGACTGAGCAGTCCTGATATCCGTGGGTAGGTCGTTCCACCACTGAGGGGCATGGGTGGTGAAGGAGCGGGAGCTGGAAGCGAGGGAGTGGAGGGGGGGTACAGCTAATCTGCCGGTGGTTGAGGAGCAGAGGGGGTGAGAGGGGGTGTAGGGAAAAATGATGGTCTGGAGACAGGAGGGAGCAGAAAGGTCGAAACAGCGATAGGCGAGTACAAGAGTTTTGAATTGGATGTATACACTGACTATACAAGTAGCAGTTGTATTTGTATGTGTAGTGTGTTTAGGTATCCCAATTAATTATTTTGAGCTAACCACATTAAAAAAGGGTAATGTATGTATGATCTCAACGGACCATTACTGCTAATACCACCCCATTCCCTTCTAAAAATTAAAAATCACATACCCTGCAAGTGGATGCCTATTGTTCAACCATTGGTTAATACATGTTTCCAGGGCATTTGCAGATGCTAGATATAATCTCTAATGTTTTTGCTCAATCTGCTCTGGAGATGGATGAAATAAATAGTTTAAACTAATTAATGTAGGACCAGCTGTTACCAAGACTTGGCAGGCATTTGTGAATATTGATGGGGGAAGAGGGGCTGCTCGACTTGTCTTTTATTTCTGTGTAATTTAGATTGCAGTGTAAACAGGAATAAATACTGTATGAGAGTGGATTACAGAGCTTAAGGGGAGGTGTGCAATTAAAATTAAAAATGAAAAGTTTTCAAATCAGACAGTATCACAAGGCGAAAAAACACTTGGCATCGAGTCAGCTCCACTGTGGGGACAAAAGAAAAGTCCAAGTTTAAGGATAAGGTTACCACATGGTCGTAATTCCAGTGCTTTTTATAAGTAACTTCAGTTTTCCTTTTCTTATTTTTTTTTTGTAATCAGTGATATGCCATGTTTGAAACAAGTGTCCTCTAATTTTGCTTACTATACATAGCTGTACACTATATGGTGCTAACTTACTAAGACATTTTGGCAGATCTAGCCTAAATAATATATGTTGATGACAGGCAACATGAAATGAAAAGCAGCTCCTGAACTCATAGTCAAATCCATTGTTTAGATCAAATTATACACCGGTGTATGCACCCTGAAAGTGCGTGAATTAGTTGGATGAGACTCCACTGTGCACTCCGACTGCCGTGGAACTAAAAATACATTTAGAGCACAGAATGCTTTAGCAGCTTATCTGCAGTTTGTGTACAGTAGATGTCTAATTGTGGTTCTTTCATTCTCAGTTGTATATACTGCAGATATAAAGAATTAAGGAATTATTATTTTGTTTAAATGTGTGTTTTTTTTTTTTTTAATATGTCAACTGCAAAACGACATTTCTGGCATTCCATTCCTTTATTACATCTTAAGCAGCTTGTCTGTATGACAGCTTTGAGATAACGTCATTGTGCAGCCTGTTACTGTGTAAATGTGTGTGGAGTTATGATAGCCTGCAGAGCAGATGGCAAGTGCAGCCCTTAAACAATTGATGGATGGGATATGATGTCATCACGAATTTGACAGGGACCAATGGGTTCACAGAGGGATTGGACATTTCAGGTTGAGGCCTGGCTGCTTAGAATTCTAAATCTTGAACTCAGATGACATCTGCTAAATGGGGAATGCGTGCAATATGTATTTCTTTATGATATTGTTTAACCCTTCGCCGAGGCATAATGGGATTTGGTCTCTGCGGACAGGGAGATGTTATTAAAGAGTCAGGCCCTGTAACCTTGGGTGGGATAACAGTGAGCAGGCGGCACCTATTCAGGCTGCCAGAAGATTATAGAATCCAGATGCAACTTGTTTAAAGTCCTCGGAAGCAACATTTTGTTGAGCAGCCCTCCGATCTTAGAACCACCTGGGGCTCTGAATCTCAGAAGACACCAGCGATAAACTACAGTATAATAGCTTATTTTCCAAGGGCAACACACTGTCCATATCATCCCATAAAGTGGAACCTCATTCTCATCCTGATTACCAATCCCAGCTTTTATAATAAGTCATGCATTTGTGCTTAAAGTAGCTGGATTACTCAATAGAGAATTACAACTATTTAGCCGCGCTGTCTCTGTGACATGCAACAGTTTGGGCAATTGAATAGCAAACAGCATGTACATTTTAAGGATTTCATGACATGAATTTGCAACTGCTGAGTGGGTCTTTAAAGTGAACAGCTCCAGTTAAGGATGTGAATTAATGTAGCAATAAGCTAGTGATCGCGAAATGTGGATTCTGTAACTACTATATGAAGAAAAGCATTTTCCCTCAAAGTAAGCTAATCTAACTTTGATGTTTATACCTAGGTTAAGAAATATTTTTTGTTTTGTAGCTATGTTATAGTAAAACAAAGCATAATCTCCATGCACCTGGTACTATATGCTGCATGAATTAATCATGTTCTGAAAGGAAAACCATCACCAGCATTCACCTCTCCCCAAACCCTTTTTTTCTTATTACATTTATAGATACAGTTCTATTCATTATAGTCCTTGTAATGGTGGATACATTGTTCAAGTGTATAGTACCAGATTCTGAACTTCTTGATAAAGTCTTTGTTAAAAAACAAAAATAGCATTAAAGCATTTCCCCCTCAACAGTCATAGCATTTAAGCATGTTCACATAGATTAACCATCAATCACGGTGTAACAATAAGAGGTTTAGAGACATCATCACCAGCATTCACCTCACCTAATAAAAAGAATATTGAGTCCATTTCACAGCTCATGTCAAAACTGCCTTTGCAGTATTGATTTTGTAGACAACTCTTTTCCGAAGATCAAATATATCTGCCCAAACTTGCTCACCCTTTTGTCAGGGGAGAGGATGAAATATTAATACAAGGTAAATGAGGGCTCACTGTTCTCTCATTGCCATATGGCTGTTAAAAACCCAAGGCCTGGCTAGCTAAGGCTTACCATATGTGCCTGGTGGAAAAGAAAGGTAGACCTCACATTGGTTGAGCAAACATGCCATATGGACTGGGTGGAGCAGGCAATTTTCTAAACACCCCTGCACACTGGGGCCTTTCAGTTGAAATGTGCATAAACATATAAATATTACATTAAACAAGGCATTCTGAACAACTGGGCTGATTTTTAAAATCTAATAGGATGTTCTCAAGCAGTGACAAGAGCTACACAAAACATCAATAATCAGAGTTTCTTTGGAGATGGACATGGGAGACCATCAATCATTTATAACTGACATTTTCACGTTTCATGTAACATCTGGTGTATAATAGCTCAATACAATAGTGTGTTAAACTTAGGCCAGGCAGCTTGTTATGTAAATGTTAAATACAGGTACTGGTAATAATAACTCTATTTCTGACTCACTTTTTGTGGTCTAAGAACTGGGTTTGAATGTGACTTCATATGTCAGACGTTTATATAGAAATGTGATCAAGGAAGCTTGAAAATTCTAAACAAAGGGCAAACGGCACATGGTAGACATTTGAATGGAGTTAAATAAAAATTATTGGGGAGAAATTTACAGTGTCTCGGTACTGAAAATTATATTTACACCAGCATTTGTCAAATACATTGTGTCGAATACAGTAATGATAAAAGTAAAAGGAAGGTAAAGATTATTTAGCTCATATTGGGTAAGACTAAAAATGTATCACTATATCAGGCTTTGTTATTTAAGAGCTCTTTAGCCCATGAGAAGGCTTGAAGGACTGAGTGGAATGCCATGTGTGTAAGGTTTGTTTTTTATAGACCAGCATTTATATGCTTTAGGAATTTAAATGCTATAGGTATTTAATACATTGTTACATTTCTGAAGGAATATTGGCATATTATTTTGTTTTATCACAAGCCACACAGGGCATAATGACCTAGCTAGCTGGCATAACTGGCTGAAAATGTTTGTAAAACACACAGTGATTTGTTGGGTTTGACCAGTTTAAAACCATGATCACTGGTTAATTGTTCTGGAATTGTCTTATGTATACCCTTTGTCTGTGTAATTAGGCCTAGGATTAATAGTGGTTCCAGTTTCATAATTTATGGTTAACTAATTATAGAGATTCAGTGTACTTAAAATATAATTAACTGTACTTGGTAATTATTAACTGCCAGAAGATCAGGCCTCTGGTACACAAACACATAAAATTGTATTAACTTTGTATATACATACATAGAGAACATCTGGGCACTTTAATTTCAACAATGTGCATCAATAATATAGATCTTAAGGTGGAATAGAACCAGTCATATCCAAACATGAGTAGGAAAACTGGGGTTCACTTTTATTTGCTGTTAGTACTTTTGGCACAATAACTAGAAAACAGAAAAGCATAAGTTTTCTTTTTGTTTTCATTACAGATGAGACTCCACTCTGCACTCCGACTGCAAGAGACAGCTTTGAAAGACTTTCCCTGGCAGGACAGCATTTACCTCCAGGATTCCCATCACCTTTCCTCTTTCCTGATGGCTTGTCTTCGATAGAGACCCTTCTGACCAACATACAGGTATCTCTTTCAAGACGGCAACACGTTTAAGACTTGACCAACGCTTTTTAAGAATAGTCTTCTGTATTCTTAGTATGCTTCCCCAATGCACATATGTCTCAAATACTGTTTAACAGATAAAAGAATGACACGGTTATACAATAAACTTTTACTTTTAATTTCTTGGCATTAGAGATTTGTAGTTGATGAGTTGCAAGTAAGCATATGAATATTGTTGTAAACAATATGCTATATCATAGTGCACCATATATTCTGGTGAAACAACTTTGAAATAAAAAATAAGACCTGAAACCTAAGTCAAAGGTTGGTTTTGTGATGTGTACAGCTGTGTGTTAGATATAGAGGGCTCAGATTGCTCAGCTCATTGCACTTACTTGTGACTTGTGACTTGTGCATCTATCAGACTGGAATGATTTCCAGGCTGTTTATACTGGCTTATGGTATGTTATAATTAATCAATTCTAAGTATAGGCCCACAACACATTTGTAAAATAAGTCGTCTTGCGAAATTACCTTTAGTTACAGTTCTGTAAAAAACACAGTGAAGGGATAAGTCAACACGAGGAATTCAAGCAGAACATTGAGGTTTGGCTTTGATTTAAATTTGGTTGAAGCAGATAAGACCAATTAATAAAAAAACCTGTTTATATTGGTTGGATACGGAACACATTTCCATGAAGTTCATTTTGAGATGAAGATGAATGTTGTTAATATTGTACAATTTATATGTATTTGTATTGGATCTATTTTAATTAAGTCCTAAAGTAAAAAAAAAAAGAATTTCAACAAAGGCAAAATAAATACTTATATCCTTTCTACATTGTATGAAGTAGAAAACATATAGGTACTGTATGGTTACAGTACTGCTACTATTGATAATAATAATAATAATAATAATAATAATAATAATAATAATAATAATAATGTCCGAAAACATGTTGGAAACATGGAATAAAACACACTTATAAAACATAAAGGACCATATTGTATTTAATTAACTCATGCTATTTGAAAGAAAAACATTTTTGGTTGACGTCAATAGTTTTTTTTTACAGACTTTCATGTCTTTAGAAAGTTGATTATAAAGTAATCAGGACTGTCAGTTAAGCTGTTATTTATTTATTTTTACTTTTGTTTTTGCCAGAATGGCAACAGTTTGTATGTATCACTCATGGGAAGCAAATACCAAGACTTATCACAAACGGATATTGAGGGTGCCGCTTACATGGACAACATATAAACCAGCTCTGTGCATTGGTGCCCCTACACTTGTGGTAATTCCTTGTGCTTGTTTCCCATGGTATACACCAGATTTCACCATCCTGACAATACTTTTGATAGTACAGTACAGTACAGCTTGCTGAACCGCCTTACTATGTTTAGTTTTTACTGTATTATGTCTAAAAAAAATGTAAACATGTGCACAGGGCCTCTTAAAGGTTGCCATCGACAACGCCAGAGCCCAAGAGAAGCAGATCCAGATGGAGAAGACAGAGCTGAAAATGGAGCTATTCAGGGAGAGAGAGCTCAGAGAAACCATAGAGAAGCAGCTAGCTGTGGAGCAGAAAAACAGAGGTACCCATTAACAGATAGTAATGCATCGAACTAACATGCTGATTTTGAAATGTAGACATTTTAATGGCGGAAGTGTCTAAATGTATTACATTTTTTATACAAGTGTTGCATATAGATGGGTATTTCACTTTGAATGTAAAGCATCATAATTAAAGCTAATTCATAATATATAATAATATGGAATTAAATTTCGATTTATACTGGGCACAGTTGTGAAGAGATGGCAGCAGAAAGAACTACAAAATGTGGCAGCCCAGATGAGGTCTTGCACGTTGTGAGTAGGATCACTCTGCACATTTCACCTGCCATCTATCCTTTTAACCAGCAATAATTCAGAAGAGGTTAAAGAAGGAGAAGAAGGCAAAAAGGAAATTACAGGAAGCACTTGAATACGAAACCAAAAGGCGAGACCAAGCAGAACAGACACTGAAGCAGGCAGCTTCTACAGACAGTCTCAGGGCCCTCAATGGTAAGAGTTTTAAATATCCATACTGCTCATACAAAAAGCACTTATAACAGGGATTCTTGTCTACAAGAACAAGCAGAACAGACACTGAAGCAGGCAGCTTCTGCAGACAGACTTAAGGCCCTCAATAGGAAGTTTTAAATCCCTTTAATTTTTGAAGCGTCGTAATGCTCATACAAAAAGCACTTGACTTGTAACAGTGATTCTTGACTACAGTCCAGGCTTTTGCTTCTGCCTGGTTCTGAAAATACTGTATAATAATGTCTATGGCAGTCTGATGATCCGCACAGTAATTCTAGATGGCTAAAGTTCAAATGCCACACCAGATACCTTAGATGCATATAATGTGTGAATCCGCTGGTTAGCAGGCAAGTTTCTGTTTTTAACGCCATGACTATTGAGGTTGTAGGACTGACCAATAAAATAAATTTAAAAAAAAGGTGTTGGGTTTCTTAAATTGAAATCAGTTCTGAACCAAAGCTATCTTTATTCTAAAAACTATTAAATAATCACCACCAACCCAAGGCCTACTTTTGGTACTTATTTAAAAAGAAGCAAACTATTAGACAATTTTGTAACATTTTTAGAATTTTTTTTTTTTTTGTATTCAAAATGAACTCATATAAACTCAACAGTACATCTATAGTACATTCATAACTAAACATTCAAAAGTAAGATATTTTGATAATTTGATATTTTGTACTAAAATAAACTAGTACAATTGTTTCACAAAGATTCCAATTATTATAAGTTTTTATGAAGATCGTTATAAAGACCTCTCACTGAAACATTTATAGGAAGTATTTCTTTAGATTAATGCAAAAGCAGTCATCACAGCTTGTGGTTTTGAAAGCTATTTTTTTTTTAAAGATGTATCAGTTTATATATGTGTATCATGTAATCAGTAAATACTACCCTAATAATCCAGCTGTGTTTGATACAGTATAGTAAAATTGGCTCTGAATATTTTTTTTTTCCACATGGAACATCGATAATGTTATTGAGTAGCTCTCTCTTTCAATTCTTTTAGAGTCTTTGACCCAGGAGATGGAGGCTGACCACGGCAGTGGCAGAACAGATGCTGAAAGGACAATACAAGGTACATGTTTTGAGAAAGCTATAAATCTACTTCCTGCTACATGAGTTTTACTTAGTCTCAGCCCGCTGTTCAAGCATGTAGCTTACCATCTGGGCCACATCAATCCAAGTTCAAACAAGGTCAAGATCATTGTGTTTATTTACAAGTCTTATTCTGATCTTTTTTCCCCCTTTTTGTTAAATGAATACACTATTTTGTGTTCATTTACTAAAGTTAATGAATCATAATTGATGAGATGTAATGTACCTATCATTTTTGCATAAACAATTCATTTTCTTTCAAACGTAGCTAAAGTATTTTTCCTCTATTGTTATTGGTACATGAACAATTATATCCATTTGGTGTGCCATGACAGTTTAGTTTAGGCTTTCCCTTGATCTCTGATTGGTTTATAATATCTAGCATACAAAAACAGTTATAATAATGTAATGGACGATGTACTATGGACATTGTGTGCTATTTCAAAGCAAGCTCTATCAAAACAAGTTATCGTGATTTTACGCATTATGAATGCTGCTTAAGTCTGGGAGAAAATAAGTCTGCATATTTGCAACTAATTTGCAATGGGGTAAGGATCATACAGTACTTTATATGTCCAGCCTTTCTCAATGTGTTTTCAACAAAACAATTCTGGACCAACTCTAAATGATTAGTATACTATTAGCATAGAATAAGAGATCCTGCTTCAAGCCCACCCCCTAAAAAAAGTGCATTTCATATTGAAACATTCCAGTAGTGACAGCACAATTAAATTCTGTTGTATGCGTTCATTAGGCAAAATATATGAATTGCAACTACTGTGCTTATACAGTATGCAGCACTCCGAAATTGATACATTTACATGCAGAGAAATAGTTAAAAATAATGTCATTCATTGAAACCATTGGATCATATGGTAAATTATGCATTTTTCTTGTAATGGTTTTGGCCTCCAAGGCATTAGTGACTAAACTGAGAAAAGAATGCCCACTGAACTCATATGGCTCTTGACCTGCCCAGAATTCACACCAGGAAGTGTTTCTTCACCAGCTTTAACATGGGATAAACTAATGTTTTGAACTAGTGAAACCTCATAAACCAGTGAGTCAGAATGGCTCGCTCAATTACTTGACTGTCCACTTGCTTCCTACTGACTGTAAGCAATCAATATGGTCTTTTGTTTTACTTAATCAGTTTTGCCTTAGATTGTTTAGCTTGGGATGAGAAACTGCCAAGTAACAGACTTCCGTGCCAGGGGAGAGGAGAGATGCATTATGGTTCATTTTCAGTGGATTGTACAATAGTTCTCTGTACTTTTGTACTGAGAATTATAGAGATGCAATAGAGTATAAATTGTAAGAAGATGTTGTTATTAGTTAATAATCTAATTAACACAACATACTCATGTAAACCATAGACACAAACGTAATTTGGTTACCACTTTGGTATCAACAATAATAACCCATGATTTTGTGTACTGTGCAGTATACAGTATACTGTGTATAAGACTATGCTTTATGTATAATTGAAGAAGCCTTTTTTGAGGGACAGAAGTGTGTAATTATAATGGTGTGAATTTATAGTGTTGATTTTAATTAAAAAGGTTACATTTCATTTAACATTTCTGTTTCAGTGCCATGCCATATGGGCAGCCTGACCAAATAATTATGAATCATTTAATTCAGTTTAATCCCTCTCCCCGTCTAATGATGCAAACAGAAAAGATTCTCGTCCATAATTAGAATGTTTAGGAGGTACTAGCAATAGCCACAACAAGGATAGGATGACAATCATGTTTCATAACCTTACTGTGCCTTTTTTAAATTGAAACTGCATATTTTAAATGAAGAGTTTGTGGCAATCTAAAACTCTGTGTATTGACTTTCAATTAACTATAAGCTTGCTGTTAACTCCCTTTGGTATACCCATAATTTAGCACCACTAATAGTTTAAGCTCTGGAGATGGCCGAGTGTTGATAAACTGCAAATGAATAATGACATCATTGTTACTGTGCTGCAACATAGCTCTACCTCTGCTTTGATTTATAGATAGCCTTGGGGTGCCTCAGTACATAACACATTCTGCACCTGTACTTTTCTCTAATATTCTGCTAGCTTCATTTACATGATGTTACCTTAAAAAACAGATAAAAAGAGACAGCAACAAGGGATTTTTTCTTTATTGTAAGTAAATGGTGGGGGGCTCCAGTAAAGTGGCACATCCAGTAAAGGCGCTCCACGTGGAGTGCAGGATGCACCCTATAGCCTGGAGATCGCAGGTTCAAATCCAGGCTATGTCATTGCCGACCGTGACCGGGACTTCCCAGGTGGCAGCGCACTATTGGCTGAGCGCCGCCCTGGTAGGGAGGGCTTAGGTCGTCAGGACAATCCACGGTTCACCGCGCACCAGTGACTCCTGTGGCTGACAGGGCGCCTGCGGGTCTGCTGTGGAGCCATTCCTCCGGCACTATATGTCTGATGGCTTTGCTGTGGATCTGCAGTGTGAAAAAAGGTGGCTAGGCAGGGTCATGTTTCGGAGAATGCGTGTGTCAGCCGCCATTCCCCAAGTCGCCGAGGGGTTGCAGCGGTGAACCAGGATTAATAAAACACAATTGCCGATTCAAAATTGAGGAGAAAACTGGGGTAAAATCATTGGTGACGACAAAATAAAAACAAAAAAACAACAATAAAAAAACACAACAAAGGTCAATTATACATTGGGAACTCTGAAAATTATATTGAGCAAATTACACAGTCAAATATAGGCTGCTAATTTAAGCTATTGAAGTGGTTTGTTGTCAGGATTTAGTTAGGACTTATTGTATAGTAGAACAGAAGCACTTTTAGAGACTGCTACAGTTACAAATGACAGGTTTACCTTTCAACGTGATCTTAAGGACCTATAAATGTGCTCTTTAGGAAGAGAATAGTTGTGAACATGTATTACTTTGAAAATATTTCTAGGCTAGGTTAGGTTACTTCATTATGCCTTGCCAAGATTTTGAAAGGAACAACTGGAAACCAGGTTCCAACATGAAAGGGCACAGAATCAAAATGTGACTGAACATTAATTCAGTTATGCAAGCCTTCAGGATTAATCAGCAAAATCTAAATATTTAACATAAATAGATCTTAAAGCTTAAGTCATTTTGTTGTATTCATGTTTCCTGTAACTGCTACCATATGTTTGATATCTGATTAAGTCTATTGCAATATAACACATGTAAATGTTGTATATACCAAACATCACTTCTAAAAGATTTGGTATTATTATTATTCATTGTTAATATACATAAATTCTAAAGTTTACATGTGTAAATTAAAGAATGCCTTGTGTCAAGTTCAATAAAATATGGTGTGGTATATGCCATTTGATTTAGTCAAACTGCTAAACTGCTGGTGTAACATCTAAATATAAAATAATTTAGCATGGAGTTGGCTGACTTGAAGGTCAAGTGACATCATTTATTCCTCATGCTCTATTATGCTAACATATATTATTGATATCAAATTACTTTTAAACCCTCTAATGATAAGCCATTAAAGCAACACTGAACACTGTGTTTAAAACAAACTCATTACTGTTGCTGTCTCGTGTGCTGTATGTAGTCCTGTGATATCTATTTCAACATTATCCTGATTGTTTTGATATTTTTATTCACATGATCATCTCATTAATCATCTCTGGCATGCAGCTGAACACATTCCATGTACACACTGTTGGCAAGAGAGCCTTTCAGTTAAATGCGTGCTTCCAAAACAAAGCTTCCCTTACAACCACATTGCTACTGGTTTCCCGTTCCCATAATAGTGGTATGTACAGGACAGTATACAGCAACCACAATGATGATTTTGTCATGGTAGACATGGTAGTGTTTTTTTATTTTGAACACTTCATAGTGTACTTGGGGCATGCTGAGAAGCCTTGTTATTATTATTATTATTATTATTTGTTTATTTAGCAGACGCTTTTGTCCAAGGCGACTTACAGAGACTAGGGTGTGTGAACTATGCATCAGCTGCAGAGTCACTTACAATTACGTCTCACCTGAAAGACGGAGCACAACTTGCTCAGGGTCACACAATGAGTCAGTGGCTGTGGTGGGATTTGAATCGGGGACCTCCTGGTTACAAGCACATTTCTTTAACCACTGGACCACACAGCCTCCTGGGTCAAAACTAAAATTGTGAGAGGAAAAAAATGACTGCCCAACTCTTAATGTTTCATGACTCAGAGTTGAATATGAGAAGCTCCTAGGCCCTGTAATAACCAGTTTCACGGTGACTCTGAACCCATGTTTGGGACCAGCCTTTGTCTTCTGTAATGCTTAAATCAATATTAATACCCTGGAAAAATATGACCCAGGATGCCTTACTTCATAACTCAAGCTTGTTTAGCTTCATTGTACAGTAGCTGTTATTTAAGAAGGTTAGTGTTTAGTGAGTTAATAGATGAATGTATATGGTCACCTCATTCCTCAAATGATAGAAAACAGTACAGCTTTGGCTTATTGTTATAACCAATCTACCCCAATCTCTGTATTCTGTGTATGTTTCATAACCTGTGTAAAAACACAAAAAGGGGCTTCTGGTCATGTAACTGGCCAGGCAGGGTATGATTCAGGGACCAGTATTTGTAAATAATGTTTTCTTGTAGTTGTGTCACCTGCCTTGCTGTGACCTGGACCCAAGCAGTGACAGCAAGCAAAATCAGTCTTGTTTGCATCTGTGGTAAACTCAATGATCGTCTTTTGATGACATGGAAAGAAGAAGCATTACCTTTGCTCCGAATGAGTTTGCCTATATTGTATCTCTCCCTGCTGTGGATAAAGAGCTAGCACAAGCCTTGAATAATCATCCTCTTACTGACGACAATGTTAAATCATTTCTGCAAATAATACCTTAGTAACCAAACATCAGTGTAATAATTTCGACTTCCTGCTGTAAAGAATAACATATTAAGGAGAACATCATTTTAGAGGACTAATGATCTCTATTTGTCTTCTGTCACACTTTCTAATTCTCTTATATTAACACAGCCTGTGCAAATTAATTGCTTTTCCAGTATTTGAACCAATTCCAAGAATGACCGCACATGGATTTCCAGTCTCCTAGCTTCTGGGAGTGCATCTTGTCACACATTCCTGGTGATGCTAAACATAGCACGGAGAATGTCTTTCCTGATTTCTATTGCTTGCCACTTGATGTGTTTTGCAAATTTAAGTGACCCTGCTTGGAGAGATAAAGTTCTTTATTGCAAGATTAAACATCAAAACAGTTAAAGTGAAATTAAAATTAAATGACTGAATCTCACTGAAGCAAAAAAGGCAGTAATTAATGGTTCCCTTAATTGTCTTCATAAAATATTTGCATGGGCATAATTTGCATAATTTACATGTATTAATTAATCTTTCAAAGGAATTTTATGCTGAGAGAAGCCAAAAATTCCCTTTGTTTTATTTAGCATCTGATGAAATATTTATCTTCTTTAATCTAGATTTGAATGAAAAAAAAAATGCTAAAGTTTGTACATATTTTAATGAGGGTTTTCTTTTATAAAAACACTAACTTCAGAACTTGTTTTTAATGTGCTAGGCTGCATTAGATTTATCAAAGTCATATTTTTAACATGAAAATTAGGTGTTGCTTTTATAATCTTACCTGTCAGTATTGCTTTCTTATTCCTAGTGTACCAACCCGAGCTTCCTTTATAGATTATGTTGTTTTCTATTCTTTTAATTCTAACTCCTGCTAAATGGAGCTACTGTGTGCTTTCAGGGTAAATAAGTGCTTTTGAAAAAAGAATACCAATATTATAACAGATGATAGATGTTCTCTAGAAGTTGATAATGCCATGCCTAGCATAATGTTTGTGATGAAAGATAAGGGCATGACAAGTGGGTTATAATAGCTTGCATTACACATACAGCAGAGCAGTCATCTTAAAATGGATGATGTACCGTACTCTCTTGGAATATTTTTGTAAATGCATCACATACACATAAACAGGCTTTAACAACAACACAACAGCAGGCACTTATCAGTTAAAGTACACATCATTTAACCTTGCACTACATGGTACTGAAGTGGTTTAAGTGTGCCTGTGCTTACATATAAAAGCAAAAATCTAAAGCTTAGGGATTGTTAATAGTGGATTTCTTTATATGGCTGTATTGTACTGAATAAACATTTTGTTTTGTTGACAAGGATTTAAATGATGATATTACCCGACAGATTCGTTGACTTCATAGTTTTCACACTGCCTGTGCGACGTTACTAATGAGCCTTAACTAAATATGAAACTTTGAGGACACTCTACTGTATTCAGTAAAGGGAGAATGTAAATACCTATTGTTTTCCTTCAAATGAGTTATTATAATTATAATGGTTGTTCCAAGATTCTGGTCAGTGTACTGTACACCACCCTGACATTATGAGTCTATAAGCTCAGTCAGGTTCATCCCTCTGTACAGTATGAATCAAAGTGCAAGCTGTTTGATTGTCACTAAGGCAGACTGAAGCAGCTGCATGAGTATAGGAATAATTCACGCCTGGACACTGTGAGCCATGCAGATTCACACACTGATTATTTTTAGCAATGACTTCACGCTGAAATGAGTTTTACACAGAATTCCATAGTGTTGCTTGAATAGAAATGGCCAGAACGCAATGCCTTGGAGATTCGGATTTGCTTTGTAATTAGCCCTTGTGTTTGTCTTTTCCTGGAACAGCTTTTGTTCTCTGAAAAGAAAACAGAATAACAGTAGCCAAGTTCACAGGGCTGCTAAAGAAATATATATGTAGGCCAGAGGTACTGTAATTAAAATGAACATGTTTATTAATAAACTGCACTTTTGAGTTTAACATTAAAATTGTAGTGGTGTCATATTTAAAATAGCACATTGTGTTATAGTCCTTAGATGTTGAGAGGGTGCAAGCTTGGTTTCATTCTTTTCACTTGAAACTATTTGATGCAAGGTTAGTCATGCTAAACTAAGTAGTAAGTTAACATTATAAAAAAAAAAAAACGAATCCAGTAATGTTTAGGCATTCTAGTATAGCCTAATTATGAAAAGAGTTTGTGCATTCCCTGATCTTGTGCTATTAAAATAAACAAACAAACAAACAAATCATATTATTATATTATTATTATTATTATTATTATTATATTAATATAATATAATAATAATAATAATCATAATCTCAGGTTGTCTATCTTGACACAGATTTTTCCCCAGGAAAACAATGCTTCCTGCCTCCCCCCCCCCCACACACAAACAAACAAACAAACAGTCTTTCTGTGAACACAATTGTATCCCCAATATAACAATCTAAAAAAAAGTTTTAATTAAAAATTAAAAATAAATCACAGAAAGGCTCAAGTCTAATCAGTTGTTTCCTGTGCTGAACATTTTCTCGACTGCTTCAAAGCACTGCATCTGCTGTCTGTTCCCAGATATTTGTTTGCTTTTATTTTGACTTGCCCTTGTTGTCTTGTCAAAAGCTTGACGAAACATCCCGTTCCAGCTTGTCATCACTTCTTTGTGAGTTTCCTCTAAAATTAAATAATTTAGTTACAGGGCTGAACGAAGAAAATGCTGGTTACAATTTGTTTCCTTATCTTTTTTTTTTAATATACAAAACGTACATCAAACAAACTCCTGAGCCGTGCCTAACAGATGCTTTTTCCAGCTCCACGACAGAGAGCGTATGTGCGCTCAGGCATGCACGTACAAGTGTTCTTTGAAAATGGACAAAGCTTGTTAGATTACAGGTGTCTGGAGATAACGTATGAGAACAGGTCAACGTCAATAAAGCTGCTTCCGTACAGGAAATGTAATTTATTAAGTGCTTTGAATTATGAGTGCAGTGCTGTGTTCAAACAAGCATATCACAAGAAATGTTTGAAACACTTACGTTTTTTGTTTTTTTTTAAATTCTGGCATGTTTTGTTACTTTGAATATTTTATTAAGTAGAAACCAGGGAATCTTGTTACTAATATCTTTTAAGGTGTCTCAGTCTACAAAGATTAACTTGAAAGTGTGAAATAGTGCTTTGCTCTAAAGCCCTGACTACTGGAACATGATACAATGGACTGCTGTATTAAGTGTTTACTACAGCAGCTTCAGTTATGTAATTTTTTTTTTTTTATCAAATTCTTCAGTGACATTATGAGTGGACACGGATTAGCCTTGGCCAGTGTTGAATATTTCAGCAACATGAGCCACTGTTGCACTTGCTGTATGCTGCTTGTCACATTATTTACACATATTTGTACTCCGTACTTGTGTAAAGTTTTGTCAATAAGGTCCTATACTAAACAAACCTTTTAATAATAATCCACTTGATGTAATTGAGTTTTACACTGACTCTCTTACTGTCATCACCCTAATTCCATCAGAATAACAAATTACATTTGCTAAATAAAAATATTTGGAATTTGAATTTAGAAAGGATATTTTACATACTATTGATAATGTACTGTTTCTCTTCTATTCCCACATCACATGGTTTTTCAAACATTAATAAACGGAAATGTTTTTTAAGCCTAGTCACACCAGTTTTAAATGTAAAGCTAATTTTTAAAATGTTTTTAGAAAATGACTTGAACTGTTAATTGTGGAGCCATTATAGCACCTCTAGGCACCCATAATTAAATTCAGCAATATAGAATCTGCTATTTGGAAATCGCTTGGTGTTCCTATTTTAGCAAACAGTACATTGAGGTTTGGCTGTGATTCTATGGTTCTAAATGTCTCACCAAAACCTGCTGGAATGTCACTTCTTCAGTCACTGAAAGGATACTTCAGTATCAATTAGTCCCACAACTGGAAATACACCTCCTATCTTACGAAACAGATTCTCCTTTAATTCTGTTTTCCCAACTCCTCAGGGGTGATGACCCCACACCACCCTTTCGTTCTGATTTCAAAACTCTGACATGCCCCAGCATGCACAAGGCTGTGAGCCAAATCCATTCCCACTATAACACTACCGTATAATACACATTACATTTCACAACTTTCATTTATCTTTCATTTACGAAAATGAGTATGATCCAAAGATTGCCTACAACAACAAGGTCTGCTTTGTGATAAGTTAAGGTGGACAGATGGCTAAATTATGGAAGAATGAGATCATTATTTATGTTTAGTACTGAACAAAATTATTGGACACAGTAGTTTCCATTGTTGTTTCCTTTCTGGACTTCTTAAGCCCCTTTCACACAGACAAGATATTACGGCTCGAAGCCAGCATAGAAGCGGCATGTTGGGCTGTGTGACTTGCCTTTACCGGCACAGAGCTGATGTATTTTATGATGGTGCTGAACCACCTTGCAAGGCAGTTCAGAGACGGCACAGACCAGTCTTAACTGCCTGTGTAAACAGCTATGCTGGCACTGTAGCGCAAGTGGTCGTGGATCAAAAAGCAACACCCTACGTGACTGTATACCTGATGTACAGATAAAAATGCACCGCCGTGTTGGCGTTCCCTTACCCAAACTGAGCGTTCACACGAGCATCCTTTATATAAGGCAAGTATCCACAATATTTTCACTCTGCTGTTGTCCGAACAGCTGGAATCTCTGTCTTTTAACAATACTGTACCGCCTTCTTCGCATTTAAAACGTGAGACCTTCAGTGTGCCTGAAGCTCCTGCAATTTGGTGTTTAACACGTTGTTATATTGTGTAATATAACTGAAAATTAAAAGCAAACAAAAAGTAGCCAAATCCACCAAAACAGTGTTATAGTTGTTGTTTATTTCTTTTTTTCAATGAAGTGCTTTCTGATGCCATGGGAATTGTATTTTGATTGGCATGTTTGAAAGTTGTTTTTCCATGATCCTTTTGGTTGTATGAAAGGGTTATGATGGTATTATACCAGCATAGATGCTGCAGTTTTGTGCTGTGTGAATGGGTCTTTCTAAGAAGTCTCTGAGATGGCTCAGTACTGGCATTTGTGTGTGAAAGGGGCTTTAGACATGTTTATTTTCACTACACTTTATACATCATAGTGCATCAGAACTGTATGCCACATCTCCACCACCTCTCCGGCACATAAACTATCAGAAAGAGTTTGATTTAAATACACTTTTTTTTCTAGGTGAAATGAACTGATATGCAGAATATGTCAGCAGGTGTAACTGTGTGCAGCAGAACGACAGCCTGTTCCCTGATTCATTGTATGTGCTGGGATTCATTACCAGAACACTCTGACTCCCTGTGCTGTTTTGATTTATTCTCCATTTTGATTCTAACCACACTTGAAATGGAGAGTTTTAACAAAAGAAATAAATAAAAAAACAACTATGAATGGCTCAATTCATGACTGTTTTTTCTTGTATTCAAACTTGTTTTCTTATATAGTATGCATAACTAGAATTGAAATGAAATTGTTGTCACCTATATATTACCAGGATCCAAGTACATTATCTGTTACTGTAAAACAACAGGTGTTTATATTACTTTACAAGACATCACAGTAAACCTTGACTTAAAATATATATTTTTATTTTCATATTTCAGATGGAAGACTTTTTCTGAAAACTTCGGTGATGTACTGAACCAACTACGCAGAGGCTCTTCTGTGACTAAATTAAAGACTTAAAAATGACAACAAAAAAAGAAGCTTTTGAGGGAGCATTCAGAGCAAGTTCTTTGAGCTGGCATATTCATTTGTTTTTAACAACAACAAAATAATGAAGAATACATCTGAGTGCTGTAATTACCACCCGTACTCGAGGCTAGAAGGTTCATAAATATAAAAAAAGACTCATCACAAAACAATGACTGATTAGCTGCTGTTGGGCATTGAAACTGGGGCCTACTGCCTTTTGTAAATCCTAATACATCCTGCAGTGAAAGCTGGACACTGAGCACAGCAGACTGAAAAATCCAACAGAACACCTGGAAACCTTTTTTTTTAAACCCAATAGTGTAAAGTTGAAGACTTTTATACTGTACTCAAACCAGCAAGAAAGCTTCAAATGGAACCTGAATTTTTTTTTTCTCTTTTTTTTTTTTCATACAACATAAAAACTGTTACACTTATTATCAAATACACAAGTTTGGGAAGGCTTCTGAAGAAGTGTTTGATTAGACTGCGTGTTCAAGCCTACACATGAAAAATAAACTTTGATTTCAAACGTTTTTAAATTTGAAAGGAAAAATGCAATTCACTGTCTTTTTTTTTCACCACATTGTATAGTCTTGATCTGAAGTGATGGGATGTTTTTAAAATTAATGATAACCAAGATGGTATGTATATAAAAACAAGTTATTGAAAGAAGGTATTATGTATGCAGTAGATTTATTAGGAAACAAAGCATTAAAATTGGAAGTTCACATTTAAAAAAAACAACAAAAAAAAACGATTTTATTATTTTGTTTTGTCACCCTGATGTCAGAGAGCTGCCTTTCTAGTTTTAACGCATGCAGGCATGTAAATGTTTGTCCTGGAGTCATGGTATTAAATGATTGGAATATTTAAAAAACACACACACACACACACACACACAAAACAACAACAGAAGCCCTGAATACTTCTTATTGTGACTGTGCTGTGAATCAGACACCCGGTTTACTTTTCTAGCAGCATCAAGCATCCTTGTGACAGCATTGACTTAAAGAACACTTGATGCATTGATTAAGCCTAAAGTAAAGCTGAGTGATCACTTACATTCTGTCTCCTCCCCTTGTATTTGGCAAGGTTTGTTTCTGTGTAATATTCACTGTCTATATTGTGAAGATAACTGGAAGTAAACCTATGACACAGTACTTACCTTTGTAGTTTAGCTTTCTGTTTATTTTGCAATGATTCATTCATCGGTTAACCCTTTTAGGTCTAAGTTTGAAAGTAGAAAACAGTTTAAAAGCTACTAATATGCATTGTATATTAGTAATATTATTTTGGTTATTTCTAAACTATAACACAATTTATTAAATATCTTCTTTGATGCGCTGCAGTTAGCCTTTCTCTCTTATGGGACTGTAATATCTGAAGTCTTTTTATTTGGTGTTTCTTTAACAGCTAGTTTGCTTTTCCAAAGCCTTCAACATCAAAGGAAATACATCTGTAAATGTCCGTTTTAATCAAACAGTGTCCTCAGCCACAGAGTTCAGAAATCGCTGAAACAAATATCACAATGTTTATACGTCTTTAACATATTCATACATGCAGATATGTATTAAGGATCAGCTGTCAATCGGTTAGAGAGCTGTTTACTGTATGTCCATTTTTGCCTCAGGCTTTTTATTTTTTTAAGAAACGTGTACAAGCAGATGGTTTATTCCACCAGAACGTTGTTTTTTTTTTTGTTAAGTTAATTGTGACATATTGTGAATCAAGGATAGAAAACTGTCTAAATACAGTAAAAAAAAAAAAAGTATTGTGTTGGTTTTGTCCTGATATGAATTGTCACCTCAGCAGCTAACCATGAACTGATTATGGTTTCATATGGTTTTTAAAAAAGGGGAGATGGTTATCTATATCAGAATTAAAGCATACTGTTTATCACTATAAAACACCTCATTAATAAAGTATTTTCTTTCAAGGGTTTTGACTGAATAAGTGTAAATGATTTGAAAATATATTGGGCTTTAGTCTTTAAAGGGTTAATAGCTCGTTGGCTGTGTATGATAATGACAAGCGTTTTCTCACTTTAAAAAAAAAGAAAGCAATTTAAAATACTTGTACCTAGTAGCATTTCTCATCACTCCACACCTTGCATAGAGTCACCACTTAGCGTTTATTGGGTTAAGAAATGTGTACATTTCCTGCTGTCGAGAACAGTAAAAATTACATTTATAGAGAAAGGGTTTTAAGTGGTGGAGCAAGAAAGAGCATTCAGATAATTTGATTTCTAGAAAGACTGCATTATAAGTTATTGTTGTTATTCCACTGTTTATCATACAATCGCTTTTCCAAGTTATTGCTCATGGTGCTTTTTTATCTTAACAATATTTGTGTCAGGCTGTCCTGTCTTATAGCCACATTTGCACTCTATGCAAGCCCTTGGAACAGATCATAATACTCATCTTCATGTAAGACCTATGAAAATTGTCTATTTTTATCTATATATTTAACGTTTTCTAAAAGTAAAAAAAAAGAAAAAAGGTTACTACAAATTTTGTTGTACACAATCTGTACAAAAAGAGAAAACTGTTTTTACATCATAATTCAAGAATGCAAGTTTTTTTTTCTATGGTATCCTAGTTCTTTGAGTCCAATTTAAATGTGAGAATCCACGTTTTACTGTAGTTTCTTTTCTTTTCTTTTCAACAATCTGCTAATAAAACTGTCTGAAATCTCCCATCTTGTATTTATTATTTCCCTTAATTAACCTTTCTTACACTATGTTAGCACATATAGAATATTTTCTTTCTGGTGTTGAGGATCTTTAAAAAAAAAAACAGTCAGCTTTTTACATTGCTAGAAGAACAATGCTGAATAATTTGTGATTTAACATGCAGCTGCTATGTTGCTATCATGAGTTACTGTGCTGAAAAACATAATAAAAGCACACTCTGGTTATTATTTAACGAGCACATTTTTTTCCCATATTTTTCTTTGCAAGATAAGCAAACTGCTCCCATCTACATGATTTATTTATACAAGTTTCAGAGTTTATGAAGCTGTTATTTGTACCTTTCCTCTGTATTGCTGTAATATTCCCACGATTCTAACTATAAGGCATTGTGCTGATCACCGCAAAGTGGGGTTAGATTATTTTAACCCGTGTGTTTGTGTGTGTGCGCGCTACAGTAAAACAAGTTTTTTTCATGTACACTAACAAACACGGTACTTTTGGTTTTCAAAATCTTTCTAGGCTGACTGGCTGGGTTTCTGTCAGCTCGGTTTCATATTAATATGACATAATAATTCTGTTTGTGCTGTTTTCACATTTGCATTAGAAAAATTATAAATTCAATGACAACCACAATGGAATGTTTAATAGTTATGGATAAGATTGTCACTTTTTATCTTGTACACTTTTCATCAAGTACACATTTATTATTTTCACATACTGTACTCCGATTAACACTAGTCTTGGATTAAAGATTGTATCTTCTTTTGATATAATACATTTGCTCAATAACAATGAATTACTAACATGTACAGATGAACCAGTTTTGTATCACCTTGCTTAATATCATGCCTCGTTTATTATCACAATCTTTCAAAAACTACTTGCCCAGCACCATAGGTTCTTTGAGAAATTACCTCTCTTAATATCATCTCACAAGCCCGCTTATTGTCACATTTTGTGCAGCCTCTCAAATACTGCGTGGCTGGGTTTTACTAAGCAATCACGTGATAGAATTAATTTCCAACACAACTAACAACCAATAATCATCTAGGCTAAACTGACATTTTGTGCAGTCTGTCAAATGCTGCATGGGCGGTCTTAACGGGATACAGTTCAGTTACAAAACACCAACGTCACCACATTTCTTTTTAACAGTCAAGTCTTATTCACAAAAAAACACCAAGTGCAACACCTAATTGACAGCTTTCATCAGTCGACAATTCATGCCTTTTTTAGATAATGACACAAACTGTTTTGTTCTAGTTAACGATACAAAACGTATTTGCCCTCTGGTAAACTATATGCATTTGTTTAAAACACTGCTGTTTAATTAATCATTAGTTTTCTTTCTTTTTTCCTCGCACGCATAATGTGCTGTCATAGGCAAACATGAAACCAGGTTTATATCATAACCCGCTTCACAATTGGCCTGCGGCAATCATGATATAAAGCGTTCATCTATATTTCATTTTCTACATATTTGGAGGGTTTAATAATTTTAAGGGTGTTTTGCTGTTTCTCTTATACCAACATTATATACACAGAATTTAGATTTAATCTGCCTCCTGGTGTAACATTGTGGTAACCAACCCCAGCAAGGAAACTGGATCTTTTCTAGTACACCTACAGAGTGAGAACACAGCTGTGTATGTAGTTTCTATTTTTGAGGTAATTATTACTTTACTCATATTTTCAGGCAAATCTATGTATCGTTTTTATAATCAGAACAGACAGAGTGCTTGACAAGTAAATAAAGTGCAACCTTGAGAGTATTCCTTCGAACAGTTCTAAGGCTTATTACCAATGCTTGAAGCAACTCTGAGGTTCACTCAAAACACCATAATTATGTTTTCAAATAAATGGTAAAAAATAGAGGTGTGCCGTAGTCTGAGCACAAACGACCATTCGTAACGAGTATGGTCATTTTTTAGTAATTCACAAGTAATTTAGTTATTACTCATTATTCAGAGAAAAATGTATGATATACAGCATGACTTATAAAATACACTGCACATAAAATAGTAATACACAGTAGCTCATTGCAGCCTACTGTGGATCACAGTATCTAGCTCTTGAGGGATACTGTTCCACTCCTCAATGACTGAAGCGTATCTATGCTTGGAAGATCACCTTCTGTTTGTGAGTGCTGCATGCATCTCTGGGTGATGTTTCTATGGTCTCTTTCAAAATTGCAATATGTTGTGATTTATGGGGCATGGTCGACACTTGTCTTTTCAAGTCTTTGAAACTGGCAGATATTTTCTTTTGAAAGGGAAACTCACATTTGTTTGGATACTTTTCTCATTGCCTAACAAACCACCTGCAGCAAAAGTCACTTTTTTTCTATTTATCTTTCTGTTAGAGGCATGCTTATTGCAACTATATTCTTTAAGAAGTGTGTAATCAGACACATTTGCCAAAAATACAAGAACATTTATACATAAACTATGAAATAATGTTTTTTTTACCTACATATAGTGAGTGGTGTGCCTAATTTTTTTGTTTTGTAACCTGAAGTGCATGCTCATAGAATATAATTACCACCAACTATAATTACCACCAATTGTGTTCACTAGAAAGCAATGCAGATTGATAGTTTATTTCAATCAGCTGAGACTTAGCTGATGATTCAGTGTGACAGTTCTTGTCATTCATGCATGTATACTAAAATATGTGTGAACACTAACTAAACCTACAAAAAAGTATCCTGGGTTGAAATTGGCCTCTGGTGTTACCTGTTGACAAGCCCCATCCTAAAACAAGGATCATATTTCATCATTTTCTGCATCAGTTTCTTGTCCAGTAAAGCATTGTACATAATGGCTTAATTCATGAATTACCCAGTAACTATGAAAAGTGAAACTTTTATTTTTATTTCTTGTGACCATGAAGATACACAGTGCAATTGATTTGTAACAGGTGCCTTATTACAAGCCAGCATAAAGAAAAGTAGAATCGGCACTGAAACAAAAATGTGTCTTGTAAGCAGAGTAAAATGTGTTGACACAGCACAGCATTCTATAGCCCCATTTTTGCATGCTTTTAAAGCATAGCCATCATGGGCTGGGAGAGATGAATAATTGACTGATCACTGCATAATTCAACAAACAAATTCAAGGTCTGGCAAACTTGAGGCTTTTCTTCTTTACTGAAAATGAGGTTAAAGTTGCAATCAGCCTTGAAGAAGCACATTTAAATAGCCAATGAAGCATGCTGTATAAAAGTTCATATAATTAAGTTCTACTTTTTCCCCTCTCTATAGCATAATCATACACACATTGCTCATGTAGATAAAAACAACAATAGAACCAGTGATGCAAATGCGGGGGGAATTCACAAAGCCCTTTACTCCAAACTATCGTTAGCACCATCCTTTTTCCCTGAAATTATAAAACTTGAAAATAAACCACTTATTAATTTATTTAAGGACTTTTACGTATTGATTGTTGCAACGCCTTATCCCCTGATTTGTGACAACACTGTTCTGCTCGCATGACAAACCACGCTTCTGATTGGTGGCAATTCTTTTGAAACTAATAGAACAGAGTAAAAAGCTTGAATGACTTTCCCCCATTTGTGTTCTATTGTTGTAATCTTGGCATTTCTTGCCATTTTACTGAGTCAAAATTAACAATAAAATAATAAAAACACAAATAAATTTCAAGGCCAATTTCTCCCAATTTCAATATACATTGCCTTGCATAAGTATTCATCCCCCTTGGATATATATATATATATATATATATATATATATATATATATATATATATATATATATATATATATATATATATATTTTTTAAATCAAGCAAATGAAAACTTAAAATCAATTCAAATTGTTGGGAAAGGAGAAAAAACTGTACAGTATTTATTGAAAAACCAACCTCCAAAAATCCTTAATTACTGTAAAATTGCAGAAAATATATAACCTTAAATAAATCAATAAATACTAATCAAAATAGTTTTTTACAAAGGGAACCCCAAAAAAGTGGAAAAATAATCAAAATGCAGAATAGGAAAAATAATCTGAACTGAAATATACAATACTGTCACAGTAGAATTATAATACAATTATATCTTATTATGTTGTGAGAGGAGAGAAGATAGTTATTATTTTTTTTAAAGCCAGTCCTTCTCACAATTGACAGTACACCCCTGGTGCACCAGCCACCAATCCCAAGCATGCACAGCTTCCTGCTCTTGATCCCTTGATTGTTGCAACACCTTATCCCCTGATTTGTGACAACAATGTTGCAACCGGGTCCTACTCGCATGAGAAACCAAGCTTCTGTTTGTGGCAATTCTCCCATCTCTGACATCCCTGAGCACCTGCTGCAGTTGAACCTTTCTCTGGGTAACAGGACCTTCCCAAACGCGGTTACAGCTGACCCAGGGTCGTTACATAACTCTAACTATGGAAAATGATATAACACTGTAGCATCGGTTTATATTAAATACACAGTTTTCAGGTAACAAAGACACAAACAGAATTTTGCAAACATCCAAAAGCTCCAACAGCAGGACTCAGAACACCTTTTAATTAATGCAACTCAAAACAACCCTGATAACATCACTACTGTACTGCAAATTCTACAAGTTGATAGAGGAATGGTTATGAAAGCTTTCACGTTATCACATATCAAAATTGAGGCTCATATGTCAAGTTGTGTCAGGATTTAAATGGTAAAACAGGACTGCAACAGCAATTGGCTTTTCAATCAATAATGCAATCAATATATTTCACAGATATTTTCCCATATCTGAATTACACTGCAGAGATGAGATAGCTTGACTGAGTGTTTATAAATCAATAAAAGCACAGCTAAAGGACATATTTGCTTCTTGAGTTTGCAGTTTAAGATGCTGTTTTTATGTATTGGTGGATGAATGTAGTTTCTTGCGGCATTTGTTAAAATGCACATTTTACAGAAAACTAGTACAGATTATGTAAATTTCTCACATCTTCCTGAAAGCAATCTCAGTTTTCTAAACATGGGTGGAAAAATAATGTTTTGCTCTTTACAGACAGGCATTCTGTGAATAATGGCTGTCGTGTGTCTCCAGAAATCTCGCAAAAAAGATAAACCAAGGTGAAAGAAAAATCTCCTCCTTATGACATGTTTTACAGGGATTTCTCTGTCACAGTTTTCATGAAATTGTTGTATTAATTGCTTGTTACATGACACAGAACAGATAATACAATTAAAGTAACTGTAGCTAAACAAAAATCTATTTTGCATTTAGCTCAAATGTGCAGTTTTGAAAGACATAGCAAATTAATATTATTTTTACATATCTTACTACTTTAGGTTAAAGAAAGTTTCAATTTTCCATGCTGTTTTCACAGGAGAGACTGGCACTTATACACATATTTTTTACATCAGTTATCTCCAGAACAGTTATGCAATGTAGGAACCTATTTTTCTTTGTTGTTATCTTACTGGCGTGACTTTGTAGTATATTCCAGTTTAATATAGCTAGATATTATATATATATATATATATATATATATATATATATATATATATATATATATATATATATATATATATATATATATATATATATATATATGTGTGTGTATATATATATATATATATATATATATATATATATATAAAACAGTACAACCAATGTTTCAGACCTCCTTTTAATCCATGCATAAAGATCAAAGCACATCTAGGTCAACAGCTTTTTAAAGTGAAATCCGCAACCATTACAGCGGGTAGTTAAGAGTTACAGGCCACATAGATATTAATATTTTTTTCATCATTATTCGCTAGTTTAACACAGAAGAAAGTATATGGAATTATACAAATCTAAAATGTCAAATCAATCTCCTCGATGTCTTTTCTTTAAAATCTATGTTTACTTTATTTCACCCTCCAGGTGAAATCACCCAGCACTGAGGGTGAAATTGTCCCCACCCTTTTAATGGCTTCTTTCCTGTGATAACCAACCACCTACTTCCCATACTGACTGAAATGCTTTCACCCAGTAACATGTTAAGACGCAACAAAATATAGCAAGTACATGCAATGTAATTTAAAAGTGGAGTTATTAGCTATATTACATGCACGTGTTGTCTCTGTGTACAACAGTAAATAACAGTATAAGATGAAAAAGATACCAGATGAAAAATGTCTCCTTGAAAATGGTTATATTTAGGCTTGCTACTATTCAGTTTTTATTTTTTTGCCAAATCGACGATTAATATCGCAGTTTATTTTTGAAAGAATTTATCATTTTTTTCTATCTTTATTTTTCAATTCAAGCAGAGCAAGGGTGAAATCGACCTTCATGCTTAAAAAAAACAGACTTTTTATGCCACTGAGAAACGTCTCAGTTACAGAAACCCCTTTATCATATTCGACATGCAACAAAACCATGGTAACCAACATTCTAATTGAAATAACGTTTGGTCACAGCAAAGCTATACCTTGTATAGATATAGATCCTACACAAATTAAAAAAAATGTCTCAAATAAACCGTAGAAAACGTAGCATATAAAGTGTATTATTATTATTATTATTATTATTATTATTATTATTTATTTATTTATTTATTTCTTAGCAGACACCCTTATCCAGGGCGACTTACAGTCGTAAACAAAAATACATTTCAAGAATCACAGTATAAGTATTAATACAATTAAGAGCAAGATAAAATACAATGATTTTGGTTCTAGCAAGTACAAGTATATGACAAAATACGATTCAATAACAGAGCAGATAACAGTGTCAGTATACACACAGACTTTTATAGTATACATACCAGTAAAAACAATATGCACAGCACAAAACATTAGATAATTGAATAGAACTAACTTGCACTTATTCCGAGCTCCACCCCTCTCCTTAAGCACAGCTGGACTCACTGGAGGCAAGGCAGACTGGCCCGCTTCGTCTTGCCGCAGAGACTTCTGCATTATGCACAATATTCATTAAGTGTTTTCCTCATGCGCCCCATTTTTAAATCAAACGAGTAACTTTCACTGTATATACCTATAATAGCAAACGCTTACCTACACCTTAACCCGCTAATTTCAAAGTAGGCACTTTTAATGACAGGTGCTGTAGCTGGCAAATGGAAGTGAACAGTCGGTCTGATGATTGACAGTCATTTAAACAAATGAGAGCATTCTAGCGCTGCTTCAGCCAACAAGATCTGTCAGGACAGGATGAAATGACTAACTGTAAAACTACACTAGCATATTAAGCAACCACTGTTTTGACTGACAGCGACCCATAGTCATTCAGAGCGGAACGGAGACGGGACAGACAGCAAGTATGAAAATTACACAACTAGAGATGATTTCTTAAATTATTATTTTTGGAAAGAAAGTAAAAATATAGCAAGTGGTTTTACCGATGTTTATCGTATATAGATTTATTTCAGTCAAACTCATATTTTTAACGAGCTTTACCGATTACAATCGAAAAGTAGCAAGCCTAGTTATATTTTTCTAATGCTAAAGATTACCTTTGGTTTAACTAAAACAAGGAAAGCAAGGCTGGATTTAAAAACACTGTGGCACAAGAAAAAAATAAGCTTTTTTACCATCACAAGCAACTCAATACATATCTTTCCCTTGTTAAGATAAATAGCCCTGTCCTCTTACATGGTGATATACGACTGCTTTTCTTTAAAAAGGCAATAGTATACCATGTTATATATATATATATATATATATATATATATATATATATATATATATATATATATGATAAAAGAGTAGATTCTGTGGGCTAAAGCGTTTACGAAACACACAACATAGATGTTGTATGTCAGAGACATCCAACAACAAGAACAACTAAAGGCACCGTATGAAAGACATACCTTATTTTTGACAGCAAGAAACTCAGCACTGTCCTTACAGCATGGATGAGGTGTGCTATTGCTTTGCTTTTAACAAAATGCATTGAAAGCATGAGCAGTAGTATAGTAAGATAAATAGTAATACTTTAACCCACAGTGCCAAAAAACACAAAAAAATACTGACATACCAACACAAAAAAAAAAATAAGAATAATTCCTGCGAAAATTGTTTGTTTCATGGATGGGTGCACAAGGACATGATGGATAACCTTGAAAAAAAGACTACAATCCTCAAATAAACTTAATATGAAAATACCATTTTTGGCATGCATATCCTTAGGAAATCCATTTTTCAGAATTCACTGAGAGCAGCTCGCCTCTGGAACTGTAATGGAGGTTGTGTAGCTCAAAGGCTGCCATGCTGATTGTTCCTCTTCCTTCTCCGGTTTGGATCTCTAGCTCTAGACTTGAGATTGATAGTTGTCACTGCCCTATTGGAGCCAGGAGCTGATTCAATTCCCCCCGAATAACAAATAATAACAAAATGACTTGTGAATTACAGTACTCGTTACGAATATCGATTTGTACTCGTTGCTTGGCCCAGCCATATTAAATTTAACATGATGTAGCATATAATTTTGTTCTAATTATAAATCTAATTAGTATGGCATTAGAAGTAAAGACCAAATTATAAGGATTTTCCTATTTTCCTTTTTGTAATAATACATGGCTATTGTGGCCTTTAAACTAGTTATTAATTATCTATAACTTCCAAATGCTTTTTCATACTGTCAGAGATATGAGTGGCATCTTTCGCTTACCAAAGTAAACTTGATGCTAAGAAGTAGATGTTCTATATTGTATATGCTTTTGTTTCCTCTGGGATAAACAAGTGCTATACTCTGTTTCATGGCCTACCAAATATTCCTTCAGTTAATTTACTTTAATTTTATACCGTATATCTAAAGTGATTTGTTGCAACCTTTTGTCAGGTTGAAGTTATTATTATACAAACATTGCACAGAACAAACATAAATAGATACAGATGTAAACAAGTGTATTATAAAACAGATATTGTGCAAATAAAACACTGGGAACAGACTGTTACAGTAGAGGCATATGTGAACCAGTAAGAAAGACATTGTCCTGAATATTAGGTGATTTTTAAACCACTCTGCAGCATTTATTCAGTTGTCTGATGTTTTAAATATAAAGAGAATGACAGTGAAGATAATAGCCTTAATACAAGTTATAATGTTAAACCTGTGCATCTTTACAACTTTTCTTCTCTTCAGTGTTTTTTCTATTTTATTTTCAATTGTATTTCATTGTGTTGGGTGAGTTGTATGAAGTTTGTGTTTTAACTGCAAGAACTGTTATGTGGGAGCCATGAGGAATATTTTCATGATGTAAAATTAACGCGTGACCAGGGTACAACGCTATCCCGATACACCGCGTGGTCTCTAATATATCCAGGGTATAAAACTAGTCGTCTTGTGTATGATGCCCACATCTCCTGTGTCTGTTGTATTGGCTTCATTCAGATTCCCATGAAATCCCCAGTGCCAGAACATACAGCCGTTGAGTGGGATGTCTGTCACTGACATACTTGTTATACTTGCAGTACTCAGCCATTTTGGAGTTAAATTCATGGAATGGGCACTAAATGTTTACAGCCATCCTCTCAACATCTCATCCACCTGTATATATTAATAGTGGCATATCTCAAAAAGCAAATTGTTAAAATTAAAACGCAGAATATTTCTACATAAGAGTCTGTTTATGTGTTTGTAGAACAATCAATTTAAGTGAACTTGGCATTAGTTTAAAGAAATAAGCATTTAGTTATGTTAATTTCAAGACAGATTATGATTAATTAAGAATTTTACCTTATTGGCCACAAATACCTTGACAAATAATATAGGTGGTTAGACGCCTGAATTACTGCACGAATAAGAGGCATCTATAACTCGGTGAGCAGGGTAATATTGTCTGTCCAGATGGGTAGTCCCCAGGCTATGGGGAAAGGAAGTGTAAAATGGGATGCTATATTGTGAAATATCTGTATTTAGCATGTTTGGGTTGTTTGAGGTTATGTTGGGTGCATAATTTGATTGGCTGAAACACTGAGCACTATTGGTGTGAAGTACAAGACCAGTGGTGCTGGTTGCTGCTTGAGCACAGATGTAGTTGGGGCTCTGTTGTTTCTGGTTGGAGAATAGCCCAATGATAGTCTGTTTGTTTGATTGGTCCAGAAATGTGCCTTGTATAAATGGGGTTTCTGAAGCATTTAGAAGAAAAACCTTGCACATGACCACCTGTAGCCCTGGTTACTAATTTAGTAAGGATCTTTAAACAGTTATTACATTTTGCCTAAGAAAACAGTAAGGCTTGATTAAACGAAAGATCAAGTTAATGCCATCTAATCAGAACAGACCATTATGTATCAGTAAAACTGCAAAACAGAATGATCTGACAAGGGGCAGACCACATTATCTAAATTAACATTTCACAAGCATGAGCATGGAAGGCCACTGAGGAAAATGAAAGGCTAGAAAAGTATGGCCTGGATTTAGTCACCCTATAGTAATTATTAATGTGCGCTTGTCTGTGGTCTTAATGAAAATGAAACCCAGGGAAGAGAACAGGGAAGGATAATGTGCTGTGAAATTGAGTTTCATTTGCAAAGAGGCCACCTTTTAACTTTCTTAGTTTCCTTGTAGGAAACAAAGCCAAATTGAGAATATGTTTGTGAAACACACCAGCTTGCTTAGAGAAACACACACCTCTTTTTATTTCTAACCAATTAACAGATTCACATATGTTTGGACCCTGACATATCCTAATAAGATGTCTGCTTTTTTGTTTTTTTTTTACTTCTGAATCACAAAAATACCCATATTAATTATTACAAATAGGTGTGACAGTAATAGAAATGTTTTATTGTGGGTGTGAATTTAAAATACACAAGACATGGTTGTTTTTTGTGAAAAAAAACCCAGCAGGGAATTTATTATTATTTTTTAATAAAAATGTTGTCGTAATAACAAATATGTTATCAACAAATATAGTAAAAAACGAGTGGCCTCTACCTTTGATATCGCCAAATATTAGAACAATGTGGCAGTGAAAAGGTTACATTTTACTGAACAATGGATTTTGACTGAGAGAATCATAAAATGCAGCTCTGTGCCAAATAGGAATACAACATCACAAAGGAGGTCATCCTAAAGAACCTGGAATTGTATTAAGATCTCATTATGGCAGCCATATTGGTTAAGATGTTAATGTTAACATGTTTTAAATAACTCACAAGAAAAAGTTTGTGAATATTTTAAGAATTGTGTCTTTATAAATCACAATTCACCACAATATAGCAGACACAAGACATTGCAAAAATGTATGTGCCCTCTTATGGGGATGCTTAATGACTGCAACATCTTGACATGCTTTTCTTTTAATCAAACTGGCCTTATCCCATTGGAAACAGTTTTTTCAAGTATATTGTACATGAAAGACACTGTGAAATCAGATCAAATCCAAGGCCATACCTTTGGGTACAGATACAGCCTGTCTTGATTGAATTATACTGTAAAATGGGCTTAAATACTCCATGTTACTTTGCCCTTAGCTTTATTAAACCTGGCAACTCAACCCCCTAGGGGCATTGTATTCTTGCAGACTGGTCTTAATTTTTAAGGAGGCCAAACTGGATAAAGCACTTGTGAAACCTGAATGGGAAAGACCCTCTAAAACAGAGACAGTCAGTGTGTATGGATGCAGTAATCATTCCTTGAATCCATCCAGGTATATCCAAGTATAATCCTACTTCTCTCTTTTACAAGCTGATGCTGGACAGAATTCATCATCTGTAACAGAGGACATGGAGCTTATTTGAAGCACAGTATAAAAGCATGCACATTGGGTCCACCTTGCTATAAATGTACAGTTATTTAACCTAATTTAATTAGATTAAGAAATTACACATAATCGATCCTGTAATTCGAATTAAACAACACCCATGGCACTGCTCCACGTCCATCTTCATAATACACATTACCTTCACGGTCTCCAACATTCAGCACACAAGATCCAAGAGAAAGATAAGATCACTTTACGTAATAGTAAAAAAAAAAATACATTTGATTCTGTTTCTTAGTTTTCTTACTCTATTCTTCCTGTTCTGATAATTTTATACCATTGCATTGCAGATAAATGAATATAAATAAAACATTACTGGTCAAATTGTTATACACTGAGGCGCATTGTTTGAAGAGATACCGGTTGTAAAGAACTCAAAAAACCGGTTCTGGTGAAACACATGGCAACATCCTGTGTCAGTCTCTATAAAGAAGTGAAGATTCCTGGCATTTTTCTTCATTTGATGGGTCTGTCATAAGGAATGCGAAAGAGAGAGAGAGGGAGCTGCTGTGCAGAAAAAAGCGCATAAGCTATTAACCTTCCCCCAGCTCATCAACTTTATTTTGCAATCCTCCCTCAGAACCATTAGAATACCCTGAAGAAATGACTTTCCAATTAAAGAGGATCTTGGAGAGCAGCGCCTTTTTATCTTTGACTCCTGGTGTTCTTTATTCCAATAATTTAAATTGGAATTGATTTTTCAATTTAGCTGCTGACTGCAATGGACACACAGAGGAGGAGGCCAGATAGAGTTGCGGTCCTGAAATATTTGTCATGGCGATGTACTACTCATAAATTCACAGGGGCCTGACTTCTTAATGTGTTCTCCTCTGCTGCCGCCTCAGACAACAGATTTTTAGCCCAGCATGGGCAGGCAGCGAAAACACGTCAAGTATGACCTTTGGGGTCCCTATGCGCAGGTCTTCAGCGATGCCTGTAGGTTTTTATTTCTAAGAGAAAAGAAAAATTTACTGGGTTTGAATGAAGGTGATAACTGTTTTCTTATTCAGAGTTGTAAGAATATAACCCTTTAAAGACAAAGCTTTATTTAGTCCAATATACATTCTTATTTCATGGTAAACTGCTAACAAAAAAAAAAAAGAATGAATTGCAAACGTATTAAAATACACCCAGTGAAATGGCTCAAACAACTCCATAACTTCTCCTTTGTTTATAAATATTATTGTTTGGATTTCCTTGTACTGCAGTTATGTCCCGCCAAAATATCTGTCAATCTCCCTATTTAATGCCCTTATTCTCTGAATTGCTTTTTCATTTCTTCCATCCTCCCTTCTTCCTCCACTTTGCTGTGCCACCTCTGCAAAGGTCTCCCTTTGGGGGCAAGTGAAGCCGGCCTTGTCCTCCGTCAGTAAGGTTCTCCGCAAGCCAGAGGGGACCCCCGGCCAAATCTATCCTAACTCGTTTTTACATTCTCTGCCCATTCTAGGTTCCCCTTGAGGGAAGTATCGCTTGCTTCCCAGACTGTAAGACAAGGGGAAACCCTGTCCTCTTTTCTAAGTCACAAAGCGCTCTCTCCTATTTCAATTCCAGAGGATCATCCTCCACTCAGTCCTTGCTCCTGTCCTGTGAATCTAGTGGAATAAGAAAAGGAATTAATGTATTTAGTAACACAAGAAAAACTGATGTGAGATCGCATCACATAACTGTTTCCGTATGCTTTTAAACACTACAAGTTTAAATGGTATTGTGCTTCTCTTTTAACTACACTCAATAAAAGCAAATGCTTGAAACATTTCATCAACCTGTGTCCATCCACCCTCAACCAGAATTTATTGCTTGCACCCAGAAAAGAAAAAAGAAACTTTTCTTTTTAGTTATCGCCCACTGTGCAAACTCCTTGTTACAAATCCAAGCATCATTGGCTCCAATTTTTCCATACCCTGTACAGGGGGAAACAGTTATCTTCTTAAAATGTAATGAGCCCGCTTGAATTCAAACCAGATGTTTTTTTTAGTCTTTATGCTACACTTTCAAAGCCTGCTCTACACTTGCTGCAGCGACTGCCCTTGGTATAATGAGCATTTATAGTTTCCTTTCTTTGGAAAGCATGTTTAAGGGTCAGCCTCCTGGCTAAATGTTTATTTTCTCTCGCTGTTTTACAGTAGCATTTAGTAGAAGGAATTGGCGTGGTGGACTGATGGTTTAATTTGAAGTTCCTGACAGCCGTGCTGGCTTGTCTCTTTCTCTCCCAAGCTGTTTAATATAGTTGTTTTGCTACTGGAAGTCTATGGAAGATTAATGAACACAAAGGCTTTGTGGCAGTTGTGAGGAGATGCAGGACAGAGCAGGCCAGCAACCATCTGTTCAAATGCCTTTTACAACTCTTTTATGGGAAAAAAAGCAAACAGCAGGAAACAGAGGTGTACCGGGGATGCATATTTGAAATCTTGATTTTTATATTACAAGGGACATACATACATTAGCGTGATAGCAAATTAATATGAGTTCATGAGAGTCTGATTGCTATTCCTACTTGATACACAGCAAACAATACTGTAGCTGTGACATTATTAACATGGGTCCTAAAAAAAGGAAATTAAAATTAAAAATACATTTGAAAGCAATGAAAAAACTCAGCAATCTATATTTATCCTTAAGAAGATAAATTATATGAATTAAAATGTAGTCCACCACACAATAAAGTCTATTGAAACTCCAACAGGCAGTGAATCATTGACTTTTAGATAGGCCTATTTATAGTTCTTTGAAGTTATCTGTTGATGTAATCTCTGTTTGTTGTTTTTTTTTCATGCTTAAAGTTGATTAAGTAGGCCCTACAGGCTAGTTTGTTGCTTTGTATACATTTCAGTTTTGTTTTATGACCTTGTAATGTAGGTCTAATATAAAAAATTTTAAAAAAGTGTTTTACATTTTGGAGTTTCTTTTGAAATAACATTTGTCTAGCTTTCTTACTCAGTTGATGTATTATTATCACTGTATATGACAGTATAAGAGAATATTATGGGTAAACTCCCTGTGACCTTGTTACTTTTCTTGTTCAAGGTTGCCATAGTTTTCCATTATAAGCAGAAAAGACAATAGTCGTGTGCTTTTATTAATCAATTTTCAGTAAGAAAAAGGTTTGCCAGTGAACTCATTGAGTCTGCTACTGATTTGATCCTCAAAAGGTCACCCTTATGGAGGTTAACCTAAACCATCAGGAAGACTAGAGTTTCTACCTCTCTGACTTGAAATAATAGTGCTACCATGTGAATGATACAAGGTGCCGCATTGTACTGATCACTTTACTATACTGACACTGTGCCTTTAAGAAAAAAAAGTGCGAGTTGTAACTCCATCCCTTTTGATATATTGCTGTGTATTCTAGAGGAATTCCTTTTCTTATAGTCCAGTAGCTCATGTTAGTGGCAATGTGTTTCTAACCTTGTTGTGGCATGTTTGCATGTGCCATACCAAAGTACTGTAAGGTATTGACAGGTTGAATTAGGGAATATATGCTGTATTACTGTAACCCAGCAATTATCGTTTGAAAGCCTGCTTGGATCCTGGATCAAGAAGGTAGTACAGCTGTAATAGCGCTCATTCATAGGCCACACCTAAAGTGTATAGGTGGTGGAAAGTCAGCACCTTTACACACTACCAGTCAATCTTGCTCTGAGATAGGATTTGAACCAAATACAGTACTATGGCTATAGCCTACAAACACTGTGACTTTACAGAATGGGCTGCCTGTTAAAAGCAAAATATTAAAAATAACTTCAGTAGTGTGTGGGAGACATGCCTTGCAGTATGTGCTAAATATACAATACATACACACATATGTTTTTTAAGAGGCTTGTTCTTTAACTTTCATTAAACCATAGCCCCACCTCAATTAAAATACAGTGACACCACAGACAAGTTTGTAAAGCCTCCTAAAAATTCAGGTAAATCTGAATTTTATATCCTCTTACAAAGCCAACAGCACACCTAGTGACTTTTATTCCCTGGTAAACATAACCATAGATGCAACTGATAGCATAAAGTGGGACCAGCCTCTGTCACAATTTAATATTGGAACAAGTAGAGATCTACTGGTACTTCAACAGTTTGGTTCCATGATGCAGACAGAAATGAATTGCACTGTATTGGTATCAAGAAAACATAAAAGAAATACAAACAATAGCACAGTGTATACTTGCAGAATGCTTTGAAACCCTTGCCCTATTTAATTACGAAAAAGAACACAGATTTGAGGGCATTACCATCTGCTAGCTGAAGATGTCGGAAAGCTACAGACAAAGTAAACTACCAAGGTGATGTCTGACAATCAAGGGTGCATTGTCATTAGAAACCTTGTATTGTTACTTTAAACATTTACCATCTTTAATTTTACAGGTGTATTTGTATTGTCAATGTTTCTTTTTCTTCCATTGCAGTTTTATCTGAAAGTTCTGCGATAGGATGAAAAAACTTATACGGTGCCGAGAAAAAGTTTGTGAACCCTTTAGGATTTTCACATATTTGAAAACCTAAAATGTTATTAGATCTTAATCTAAGTCCTAATAATAGATAAAGATAACCTGATTAAACAAATGACACAAAAACATGATACTTTTTCAACATTTATTTATCCATAAATGATTCAACATACAATAGCCATGTGTGAAAAAGTAAGTGAACCTTTAGATGCAGTTACTGGTGAAACTAAGCATTTCCTGTAAGTGTTGGTCAGTCTCTCACATCGGTTTTGAGGAATTTTGGCCCATTCCTCCTTACAGAACTGCTTCAACTCGGTGACATTTGAGGGTTTCCTTGCATGGACAGCTCGCTTCAGGTCCTGCCACAACATTTCAGGTCCTGCCACAACATTTGACTAGGCCATTCTAAAACGTGGAATTTCTTCTTCTGCAGCCATTCTTTTGTAGATCTGCTTGTATGTTTAGGATCATTGTCTTGCTGCATGACCCACTTTCGGTTCAGCTTCAGCTCACAGATGGATGGCCTGACATTCTCCTCTAGAATCTTCTAATACAATGCAGAATTCATGGTTGTGTCAATGATGGCAAGCCATCTAGGTCCTGAGGCAGCAAAGCAGCCCCAAACCATCACACTCCCACCACCATGCTTGACGGTTGGGATGAGGTTCTTCTGTTCGAACACAGTGTTTGGGTTTTGCCAAACATAACATTTCTCATTGAGGCCAAAAAGTTCTACCTTTGACTCATCTGTCCAGAGAACATTGTTCCAGAAGTCTTGTGGATCATCTATGTGCTCTTTGCCGAACTTCAGATGGGCAGCAATGTTCTTTTTAGAGAGCAGCGGTTTCCTCCTGGCTATCCTTCCATGAACACCATTCTTGTTCAGTCTTTTTCTTATAGTTGAGTTATGAACACTCACATTAGCCAAGGCAAGAGTGGCCTGCAGATCCTTGGATGTTACTTCTTTGTTCAGTCTTGAACAAAGAAGACCACGCGGCGATCTGATTCAAACATTCAAAATCCTAAAAGGTATAGACAATGTCGACCCACGGGACATCTTTGACCTGAAAAAAGAAACAAGGACCAGGAGTCACAAATGGAGATTAGATAAAGGGGCATTCAGAACAGAAAATAGGAGACACTTTTTTACACAGAGAATTGTGAGGGTCTGGAACCAACTCCCCAGTAATGTTGTTGAAGCTGACACCTTGGGATCCTTCAAGAAGCTGCTTGATGAGATTCTGGGATCAATAAGCTACTAACAACCAAACGAGCAAGATGGGCTGAATGGCCTCCTCTTGTTTGTAAACTTTCTTATGTTCTTATGTTCTTTGTGACTTCCTTGATGATGGTTTGTTCTTGTAGAGATTTTAGTAGGACGACCGCTCCTGGGTAGAGTGACTGTGGTCTTGAACTTTCTCCATTTGTAGACTATCTATCTGACAGTGGATTGGTGGAGCCCCTTAGAAATGGTTTTGTAACCCTTTCTAGACTGATGAGCATCAATAACTGTTTTTCTGAGGTCCTCAGAGATTTCTTTTGATCGTGGCATGACGTGTTTCCACACACCTGTATGGTGAAGACCAAACTCACAAAGTCCCTGATCTTTATATAGGGTGGGGCCTCCCAAACTCAACCTTGAAGATCTACCTAATTATTTAAACACCTGATTCTAATTATCCCCTCAATTGAGCTGATAAAACCAGGAGTTCACTTACTTTTTCACATGCCCTGAATCTTAATTACTCATTGTTTGTCTAATTTATACATCATTTTGTTTAAAAAAACATGGAATTGGTTAATATAAACCCTTTTGGATAGTTAAGAAATCTATCATGGTAAAACTATGGAATTTCCATAATTATCATTGGGGTTCACAAACTTTTTCTCGGCACTGTACATAAACCCCCCCCACCCGAGAAACCAAGGATTTGCCATCTCATGCAGAGAAAATATGACACATATGCACGACTAATTCTAATAGTCAAAAAACAGCTATTTTTCATGTTAACAGTGCTTCCTCATAACAATCTTCATTTTTGCGATTTACAGTAGAATATGTGTAGGACATCTCTTTTTAAAACATAAATCCTTTTCACAATCATCTCGCCCAAACTACACAAGATGACATCTCCTTAGAACAATCAGAGACTCCCTACACATGACGCATTCACTTATATCCAAAGCCATAATGGTTGTTTCAGCAGTCATTTGTACCTGAGAAAGCTTAACACGACTACCCGATGTAGTTCCTAATCACAGTTTTAATTAAGACACTAGAACTTCACTGAACAACAATGCTGAATCCCCTTTTGGGTAGGAGTCTGCTATACACTACATACAGTATAAAGTGTTTTATTTCTGCCTTTAGGCTCACTTCAGTGTTTTGAACCTTATTGCATGTAAATGAACAGTGGTCTAATAAACCAAGCAGCAGGTACAGTGGGAGCGCATATGCATTAGCAGTGATCTAAAACAGAATGTACCCTAAAGACTCATCCTTCCTTGACAGGATCCAATCAATAAGCCAGAGGCCATGGACATATCTGGAGCAAGGCAAGATTTTATTGATAGAGATAATAAAAGGGATCTTGAACTGTAATAAATATAGGATTATGATTGCTGACAGGTATTAAAAAAGCAATGCTCTTTATACATATTTGTGAATATTTACAATAATGTCAGGCATATTAGTGTTTTTACACTAATATAGATCCTTTCTAGTTGTATTGTAAAGTAAGGTATGCCACACTGCAGTGATGTGCAACAACTACTAAAAGATACGCCTGATTTTAAAAATGTTTAAAAGACCAGTTGAATAGGAAGAGAAGATGATCTCTTTGCTTCTTATGGCTTTTTACCTGCTGTGTACCAGAGGCAACCCACAGTCCCCACCATAGTCTCCCCTACCACCTCTCACCACCCTGCCACCCCCCAAAGAAGGTTTGCCTTGCGATGCTTGAAAAGTGCCCTTTTTGCTCAATGAGTCCCTGCACTTTTAATGTCCTCTGCACGTTACTGCCACATTGAACAAGGTTTTGCTTTTTATGTTAACTGCAGCTTGTAAATGCAACTGGGGTGTCATTATATTAGAAACAAATATATTTTAAGTTGTTAAGTTGTCCAAATATAATGTGACTAGACATTTACATTTTGAAAAGTGTATTTTTCTGTGGTTATATTCAACTTGGGGTTGTAAGGAATGTATTTTAAGGATGAAACAAAATATTTGTGTCTAAAATAGAGTGTTTCATTAAACCATCTCAAATTCTCTTGGGCACAGACCAAGCTAAAGTTATGTATTATTGATAATTCTGTAATGAATGGCATGAAAAGCTAAATATTGATTTAAAATGATGCCTCATTTTTTCTAATTTCAGAGAAGGTAGATGCAGTGTCATGCTCATATCAATATAATATTACAGAATATTTATTGCACTGCATTGATTGTTTCAACAAAGATTGTCATGACTGATTTATGGCATTTAAACCTACTAAATATTTAAAAAGGGTAAATACTAGGCTTATATCTATAATTGGATGCTCCAAAATGAACATGACGTCTGTGTTAGCTATAAAAAAAATATGGAATTCAGTGGAACATATGCATTAAAAATATACTGCATTGTGAGTATACTGGCATCACCTTGGATGGGGATTGAAAATGTATATACTGATAACATCACCCAGTACATAATCAATATACCTTGCTGTATATACCAATGTCACCAAGTCATAAGCCAGCACAGTAACAGAAATCCCTAACAGAAAAACCTGGTGATGTGTGTGTGTGTGTGTCTTACACAAAGCTTTACCTGTGGTGACAATGACACTATCTCCATCTTCACAAGACTGCAGCTAAGAATTAATTCAGTTCCTAAAATATAGTCTCCATTTTATTAACCTTGGAGGGAATTTGTATGCCTACGGAATGCTGAAAAATGTGCTGTTCAGACCAATTGAGCAAAGGAGAAATAATCAATTAAGGGCTTTCATCAGAATTTACAGTTTCAACCCAATTGACTAAAACAAACCATTTTGGGAAATCTTCAAGTCTTCACTAACTGACATCACACTTGATGTATTCTGTTCTGCTCTCTTCTCAATCATACTTGGATTCTCAATCTTTACATTGAGAATCCAAGTATGGGGAATATAAAATCCACACACATTTAATGAATATGGACCCAGGCATCTAAATCTCCAGTCATCACAATGTATCACCTGCTCTTTATTTACAGTGATGTGAATGTGAAGCTTGTGATACACACACACACACACAGACATATCTGCAATATTTTCTCTGGCTAATGATACACAATAACATATTAAAAAAATAATAATACAAGATTTGAAGCATATTAATTATTTGGCATCTGAAAAATGCAATTGAACCTGAAACATAGTACAGTAATCCGTATTCGCCCGTCACATATCCACACTAACCGTTTATCCGCCATGATCAAGCTCTTCAGCAAAGTCAAAATGGCTACAAGAAAACAAAAGCGAGTTGTGCTTGCATTTGAAAAAAAGTTGAAATACTTTGACTTCGGGAAAAGGGAGTTACCAGGGGTAAAATAGCAAAAGATTTTGGAATTGGAAAGAGCACTGTGACTGATATTAAAACGTCTGCCTCAGAGATTAAAAAGTTGACATCGGGTTCTGACAATTTCTTTGGACTGACTGGAACAGCAACCCAAAGCCGATCCGACTCAACTTTTTTACTCCAACACAGTAATGTAAGTACTGCGCATTTAATTTATATTGTAACTTCAGTTTTCTACTTTTCTGTTTTTTATTTTACTGTTTCAGCAAATGGACACTACTTGCAGTTTATTTTTTTCTCTGTAAACCCAAACATTTTGCTACTGTGTAAATTACCCAACACTAATGTAAGTGTATACAGCACTACTACCCTGTATCTTTCTAAACAAGGGATTAAGGGGAGCTCCCTAATAAAAGCGGACTACCAGACGATAATTGTGTGCATATATAAATTGTTACAGCTGTGTATAATGGTATTTAAAACAGGATTAATTTATCCGACTTTTTACATATCCGCCCTTACTCTGGTCCCATTACAGTCAGGTATACGACAGAATACTTTGAAACACTAATTTAAAATAAATATACCATTTTAATCTTTGGCCAGGTACATCAACCTTGACTGTGCAATTATATGTGCAGGCTCCTCAGCTGATGGGGGTTTTCATCAGGAATAACCCAAGTGAAATAAATAAATAGTTCTTATTTGTCTTGTTTTTATAAACAACCCAATCACCTTTTTGCAAGCATAGAACATGCATCTATCTAACACAATTTCCTTATTGGAATCATAACACATATCATACCAACTTAGAGTTTTTGTGGATGGCATGATAACACTTTTTTTGGAACAAGCATTTGCATGTGACCTAATTAAATCACATTATTTATATAAAAAAATAAAATAATAACAGAAGCTTTGTTGGTTTCACAGGGCTATTGAGAATTGCAAAGTGAGAGAATCAAATTTGCTGTGGTCTATAAAAGTATATGGATCAAAGCTGCAAACTCTTTCAAGAGAATAAAAGCACTTCTCTGAAAAAAAGCTGTTCTCCCTTTTTTGATACATCAGACTACCCTTAGGGTGTAAGCTTCTTTCAGTCCATATGATGAATAGATGATTAAAAGGTATGTTTTGACTATGAATACTGAATGTCAATTTTTCATAAATAGCATTAGCATTTTTACATTCATTGAGTATCTAATATTTGTAACATTGAATAATAACTCCAGTCCTCAAGAGCCATCCCACTCGAAGTTCAGTTGGCAAAATTAAATAATTATCATATTTAGATTACTTAGTTCAATTAACCTTTTAGGGTCCGCCTAATGTTAAATATCCCGCCAACGACCTGGCCCTTTAACTCTTTTTACTCAGGCACTGTGAGAGACAGCCCATTGGAAAGAGGAGATTCAGACCTTTAAAACGAAGTCCTACTTGTGTGTAAACAGATATATGTACATACTAAACTGTAAAAACGAAACTATTTTTTAATTTAAAACAAAAGTAACACATGCTTTGTTTTGTGTGTGTCACTCCAGGTTGAGCTGCAGCAGCCTGCTGCTTTGTCGTTTTCTGATCGAAATGTTTCTGCTGAAGGCTGTGGTTAGCTTCAAGAGGAACTCTCTCCTACTGATATTTTCCCCAGTGCATTCCTTGTGCAAAATGAAGGAATTGATGGCTGCCAGGTCCAGTAGAGATACCAACAGGCTTGTATATAAAAAAATAAAATATTGTCAGTTAAATTCAAAATAAAACATGTATTGTAAAAGGCAGTCAAAATGACTGCTTTGGCGGTTCTTGGTGGGCGGGATTATAACTTCCTTGGTTTCATGACCCTGCCTTTCAAACACCGTCAGGGTATTTAATACATGTATTTAGAAAAAGTCATAAATGGACAACCCCATAACTTTCAGACACGCAGAGTAATTTCAATTTGAAAACCTCATACCATCAAAATGACTGCAGTGGCGGTTCTAGTGTTAAGGTAATATAATAAGTCCCATTTTTTGTGAATACGAGTATGGCAGTTGGTGATAAAACTACTAGTATATTTATATTAAACAATTCATACACTGTACAGATGTTGATTTCAGTTTTTATGTAAATAAGTTAGTTCTTTTTCACACCAAATGCCAGAGGAAGTCAATAAACTAGGAATCAATTACATTATAGCTATCATGAGATATGGTGTAAAACTGTAATTGATTTTAAAAGTGGGAGTATGGATTGCTTCACCAATTAACACTACAGTAAACCTGCAGGATTAAATTAAACATTCTCTTGAAGTGCTAATTCGTCCTATTAAGAAGTATTACATTTCTAAAACAGACATTCTCTCTGTGGTGGCTGGCCTTCATTGTAAAGCTATTGTTGGAGAAAGATAATAATAAAGCAAAAATTTTCACTTGTGTCATTATAATGTAGACATTGGAAATTATAAAATCTGTAATGCATAAGAATACAGCAATTTGGATATACAAATATGGGCCCTATCCATAAAGCTTTAACTGGGTAATTTAAATGTATATTTTTATATAAATAAAATAAAGTTTATTAATATATTGTTCTAGACTCCTGTGGACAAAACTGAATATGAGTAAATAACTCATGAGTTCATGCTCTGTGAAAAGGGCCCTGCACAGTTAAAAGTATTGGGACAGCAGCCTAATAAACATCCTGTGGATGGGGACTGTTACACTGAATTTCAATGAGGCCATCCGCTGCTATTCCATTTGTCATGGAATTCAGGGTGCTAAGACACTTACGGGACATTTTGCTTTTTAAAAACTGTTGCTTATTGTGACCAGGATGGCTTGTGGGTGACGTCAGACCAGGAAGTAGACAGACAGGACTGGGGTGTAGAAGCGGTGATGTGCTGATTTTAATAATAAATAAAAAGGGTGAACAAAACAAAACACTTAACAAAACAAAAAGGCATGGTGGCCAAAACAGACAGACAACCAAACACGGAACATACCAGTATCGCGCTGGTATAAATCCAGCACGAATAACAATTGTAATTATTATTATTATTTATTTCTTAGCAGACGCCCTTATCCAGGGTGACTCTCAATTGTTACAAGATAGCACATTATACATTATTCAGATATCACATTATTTATTTTGTACATACAATTACCCATTTATACAGTTGGGTTATTACTGGAGCAATCTAGATAAAGTACCTTGCTCAAGGGTACAGCAGCAGTGTCCCCAACCAGGGATTGAACCCACGACCCTCCGGTCAAGAGTCCAGAGCCCTAACCACTACTCCACACTGCTGCCCTAATTGTCATTTTACGTCACCTCCCGACTAATTGCGTAATTGCTAATCATTCAATCTGACCCCGGCACAGTCTGCACGTGAATTAATTATGACTTTCCCGTGCCCACATACCAATATACACTTTAACACTAGCACCGCCATAGCCCCTTTTTGAACGGCTTTTGCAATTCAAATTTAAATAGCTCTGTGTATGTGAATATCTCGTGAATGTCCTTTCTTGTATTTGAATTAAATACCCATACAGTGTTTCAGCTGTAGAATCATAAAAATAAATAAGTTATAAGCACTTGCTTCTTCAACCGCCAGACCCGCAGTTTATACGGCATATTGAAATCAATACAATACAGCCGACAATTTAGTCTGGGCTTTGTAATAAAATCATTATTATATTATTATAAAGTCATTATTATAATCCTGTTGAGTGCTTGAAACACTGATGAAAGTCATTCTACACATCATATATTATTATTATTATTTACACCACATTTCTCAGGCAGAAAGACTGTGTCAACCTGAGTGTGACGGTGCAAAAAAAAAAAAAAAAATGTCTGTATTCTAAGCTCTCTGCACAGATCAGTGACCATCGGGACTGATGCTAAACGAAAGCCAGAGACTGTTGCATTTTACAACGCAACGAAGTACAGTGTGGATATACTGGATCAAATGGCACGGCTGTATTTTGTCAAAGGTGGTACTCGCAGGTGGCCTGTGTCTGTTTTTTATAATGTTTTGGACCTGGCAGCCATCAGTGCTTTGGTTTTGTACAAGGAGTGCACTGGCAACACAATCACTTGGAGGGACTTCATTTTGCAGCTAGCCCTGGAGCTACGGCAGAAACATTTTGACCCGCGATGTATCGAGTGGGTGGTGTACTACATGCTTATTGTATGTGGATAATTCAGAATTACATAATCACAAGTAACCCTTTAAGGACCGTGATCGGGTAAACACGATAAAAAACACACTTCATTTCTTTGACATACTGGGCCACCATACTTTGCAGTACAGGTTGTAAATGCATATTGGAGGGATTGAATTTCATTTCCTGCATGTTTTTCTTTTTCCGTGTGACTGAGACGAGCATTTAATTGTTAAAAGACGGAGACAGTTTACAACAGCACGCAGAAACAAAAGCAGAAACAAAATATCACAGGAACGTGTTTAGAGCTAATTAAAAACATTGAAAACACACTGATGTATTTGACTTATAATTATATGAGAACACATATTCTGTCCCATGTGTTTTAATATATATATATATATATATATATATATATATATATATATGTATTTACAACATTTATAAATATCAAGAAATGAGTGGATATAAGCAGATAATGTTTCATGAACAAAATTGATCAGGTATGTTTTTTTTTCCTTATTACTGATAATAAAGGAATGAAGAACTATTTTTTTATTTATAAATATTTATTTTAAGAAAATAAATCGAGAGTAGTGTCCATTTTTGCTTATAAAAACCCTGAGAATAAACATTTATTATAGCATTGCAATCACTCCGGTGAAACAAATTATTGTAATTTGCCCAAGCATCAATATTTTCCAACAAAACTTTCAGGAATTACTGTAAGGTCCCTCAGGTCATAGAATAACACAGTTTTATACAAGCAAAAAGGACACCAATTCCAAGATATATGTAAAAAAAAAATAGATTTTTAGCTAATTTTTATAGGAGTCAAATACAGCCAAAAAAAAAAAAAAACCCTGGTCCTGAGGGAGCATCCCACTGAAAAACGCTTGGTCCTTAAAGGGTTAAAGATTTAAAATAATTAAATATAAAAATTACCAATTCTTATTAAATTATATGTATAGTATAATTACCTTATGATTACACAGTCATTACCAAACAGTTACTCAATAATTACCATGGAATATTTGTGCCCTGGCCCTGTAACACACAGGGCTAAACTCTCAAAGCTCTTTACTCCAAACCATTAAGGAAACACACACTAAAGTTACCACAGCAGAAATAAACCAATCATACCGTAACATAGGGTCTTGCTACCTAGCAGTCTAAAGAGGTTTTATATTTATCTTACTTTTATAATTATTTTTGGATCCTTTTGGAAAATTTGGAGTAAATAACAGCCCAAAGTGTTACAGACTTTTCCTATGTGAATCCACCACAGCACTTCTGACTTTCAATAAATTCAGTAATAGTTTATGTTTTGGTAAAGGGACAAGCATTTTTATGTATTCTTATTTACATATAATTTTGATAATATAGCACTGACCACATATGGAAAAATCGTCATTAAGTTAAACAATGGATACAAGCTAGGTCAAGGGGCTCAATGTATCTGCATTGACATGCTGTCGAGAGTACCATTCCAGTTGGGATGCCTACTTTAAATAGAGCAAGTGTGTTAGTGTTTTAGATGGATTGTGATATGTATTTATTCACATATAATACCCTTGACATGTGTCCTTAAATATATACACGAAAATTATAATCTGTTTAGTTGCCTAGGTTTTAACATTAAATTTAAAAAACAAACAAACAAAAAAAAAAAAACAACTTGTGTTCTCTATTTATGTATCATACACAGTGTTAATGTTACTGTTACTGTTTAAATTATTATTGAAAATAATATTACCACATTTCATACTGAATGCAGAGTTGTTTCACAAGGATGGAGTGGTGGCTTTTTTTTGGTGTCTATTTCCACTACCCGTTTCATTTTTTAGTTGCAGAATGTTGTTATATAAGCATGTCATTAATAATGATGTCTAGCTTTAGCTAGTGACACAATCTTTATTGTTTACCCTCCAAACCCTTAAAGCAAAAAAGAACATCACTCTTAATTAACAAACTCAGCTACCTGGTTTTTCCATTAAACCAATGGGAACTTGAGGGGATTTTGTGAATTTGATAAATCTGTACTTGTCAAGTGGTCTACTGTGCAGTATAAGAAGATCACATAGCGCCACCTACTGTGAGCATACAACACAGCACATAGCTCAGTGGTGTGAGATCAAAAAACATTATGAAGTAGTTTTAGAAAATGCTTATATATCTGTAAAATGTAGCAGCAAGAAAGAATCCAATAAGTACAATGAAGAACATATATATATTTTTTTTTTAAAACTGCAGGACTACACTACCTACAGTAGATCATCACCACATATACATATAGATTCAATCCCAATTAGAGTGTTGTGTAAGAAAATCAGATTTGGTGTTTCTGAGTCTATCAATAAAGAGTATTAAACAATGCATATGTGATGTATGACTGTAGCAGTGTTTATCAGCAGTGTAATATCCAATATGTTTTTCATTTGCCTTTGCTTGTGTATGTTTTAGGTTTTCCATGTTTGTAAATTTGTGTGCCTTTTCTCATCATGGCATCATCAGGGTATATTTTAATGATCAAAATGGACCCAGATCCAAATACTTGCACCTTATACTGTGTACTCTATATTCATCCTGCTTGTGTATCCCACCTGTAGAATAATTCAACAATGTATTCACGTCTAAGAAAGATAACTCCACTGCATGTCCAAATATACAGATTCATAAACTAGATGAACAAAAAAATGGAATTGTGCTCCACAGGGCCTCTGCAACCTCTGTATACCGCATGTCCTTTTTTATTCACTTTTCAATATAAGAAACTCAAATTACTTATACTAGGGTTATCTTCCTGTAAATTTGCTTAATGCTGAAAAGATAAATAAAACATGAATGATGTCTGAGATGGTGCAGGATTTTGAGTATTAGTGCCGCTGATGTTTTGATCATTCGGTTTTTTGACTATCCAAATTCACTACATCACCCAGGCATGCTGTCCTGTACTGGTGACATGTTTTGTGTGATCGGTGATCTTTTTATCTTTGTATTTTTTTAATACAATATACCTCTCTTAGTCAGGCTTTCCTGAAGGCTCTAGAGTTCTGTCTCAATGCACATGCCAAAAGCAATATCCTCACATGGATGACAGCACTAGAAATAAAAGAAACCGAACATTGATTTGGTTGTATAGGACAGGAAATAATTCAATGAGGGGAATGAAAAGCAACAACCGCAGTGCCCTTACAATGGCTAATGTAATCAACAAATATTATAGCAGTCTTGTTTTATCAGAGAAACATGAATCCACAAATTAATAATAAATGCAGCCAAGATCACCAATGGTCCCTTAAAATGTGAAGCATACTAGTCCGGTATGCATTGGCTCCTAAAGAGGTGAATTTCGCGGTGACACCTCGATTTCCAGATTTTCGCGAAATCGCAAATTAGGTAGATCCCTATTTATAATACTTTGCCTTCATCTCGAATTAGGTAGATCCCTATTTAAAATACTTTGCCTTACAGTTTCTCTCAGAATATTTCAACAAGAACTCTGGGATGGCTTTTACATAATGTTAAACCTAAGGTATTTTTAGGACAAGGTTAGCCACAATATATTTTTGGCAGGATGTACTATATTCTTCCCATCTGTTTGTTTAATCATTTATTTCAGGGAAGGTCTGGTTATTACATCTACCATTCATTGTCTAACAAGCTAAGGTGGTTGACAATAGATCCTGCCAAATTCCTGTTCCATGATCTTCTATGCTTTGATTGTGACTGTTTTCAAGTAAACCTTTTGTTCTATCAGAGAATATCCCTTTTGGAAATTAAATATATTACAATACACTGAAACATATATAGTAATACATGGGTTTATATACATTCTAACATATTACACAACATAGAATGACAATATTTAGCAAATTTCACCAAATGACTTGGTTTCTAACCAGTCAGAGAGCAAAAACCGATGTTCATTATCCCACAAAATGCTTTTGCAATAAACATATTTCCATAGCAACGACTACTCACCTTTTTCGAAATTCACAGCAAAAACAATCCAAATTTAGAAAATACTTACTTTTTTATGTTCTTGAAACACAAAAAAAAAGCTTTTCACAGATTTTTTTAAATGCTGTGAATTAACTTTCAGGGCAAACACATCTTATATCATTGCATCTTTACTGTGGGGCCACATATTACACTATAAAGTGGATTATTTTAACAACCTTTATTAACATACACTACAGTACAGCAGTTTACAATAGAGTAGTAAACACAAATTTACATGAAGGATACAGCACCATATTAAATATTTGCATAAAATATTTGTAAACTATTTCAGCAGGAACAATAAGCAATTTATGAGGGAGTTCATTTTTAATTTTACTTCCCTTATATTTGCTTTTATCCCACTGACAATCCTTTCATGTGCCACTTACACTAATATCATTTATAATATGATGTTTGAACTTTTGTATTTTCCATGGCAGTATAGAGCATGTTAAGGTTTCTGTGAGAACAAATGAAATATTAAAATAACCTGCTGTAGTCACTGTATCAGGTTATTTTACGAGATAAGAATGACAACATGAAGATGCGCACTAAGTATAACACTCTTTCTACTTTGAATGCTGTCAAGAACAAAGTGCTTTATGGACTTAAAATAAATCTAGGTACTAATCCATTGGATTTCTGACAAGAGGAACCCAAGGTTTCTATGCACTTAGCTGAGTAGAGCAGAAAAGGCTGTGCATTATTTATATTCACTAATGGTGCAGCAATGCTCTCTGTGTGAAACAGTGACAGTACAATCTGCTAAGATAGTGGCAGCTGTAGACAAAGTCATACATTTTCCTGAGTTAGATATTTTGACTGAGAGATCTATTAGAGTCAGTTCTTGCTAAGTAAATGCCTTATCAGAGATGATGTCTTTTTTTAAAAAGACAAGGAGTATAAAGGGTAAAAATAACACACAGTGTGTATCATTGTGTATATTACTGAAGAAGATATAGGGATAACATTTACCATTCATGACGAAAGATATTCTACTATTTTATCAATGTAATAGAATGTTGGACACCGCCTCAGCCAATCAAGGTGCAACATTTCAGGTCAATAAAGGCCAGCTATTGTAAATAAGAAACCTTACGACTTCGATTTTATTCAAATAAATGAGAGCCACATCTGCAGCCTAAATGTATTTAAAACTTGTCTTAAAGCAAGAATTTTGGAAGACAAAGTTCTGAGACGGGAAAGGATTTTAACATAATTAGTTTAAAACATTTTAAGCAGGGGTTCATTTGTGCCAGATCGCACAGGATCCCAGATCTGGTACCTTTTTTTGTCTGAGAGATGAGAGTTAAACAGTTCTCAAATTATGAACTGCATGAAGGAATACAAAATGTATTTTTTTTGTTGCAAAAAAGAATCCTATGTACATAACGTACAATAGAGAAACACTTTCCTGTGACATGAATTGAATGACAAAAGTGTACCGTAACGATATATTTTAAGTTGTGACGTCTATGAGTACGAAACTTTTATTTTTTACACCCCAAACGGCAAAACTCCCCCAAAATAAACAAGCACTCTTAACAACAACAACAACAACAGTCGTCGCTTCTGTTCATTAGATTAGCCGGCCCGCCGCTGGTTTTGTTCAGACCTGAAGATTAAAACAAGTGGGGGTTAAAACATGGCTGGGCAAAGGTCGGCATGCAGCAACTGACACCAACAATAAGGCACAAAAACCTGAGCCACAGGCAGATGAGAAGCTGAAGCATACATGGGAGCTGCTGTAAATCATGGTCAGTACATTAGGTCTAGAATCAAAATCACTATCCCTATCCCTTTTACTTAATTATAATATCTGGTACCTTTTTGTTTACAAATTAACCCCTGATTTTAAGAATATGCTAGTGTCGCACTGCTCCCTCTTTATTAGTTTCAAACAAGCAATCATGTTGTTAGAAAAAAGGTGGTAGCCTTATACTACTGCAGAGCCAACAGAATATTTCTTAGTAAATAAAATAGCTGCACAAGGATGTCTGAAGGCTTTATAAATATTTACTTCCAAGCAACATGGCATTTTAAATGCTCAAAGTAGGATTCCCAGTCCATTACCAGTGCCACAGGAAACACAATCTTACAAAGAAAGAACCATGTTCCTTTTATAATAATTATTGTTTTAACAACCACAATCGTAGATCAGTTTCTTGTTTTGACCCCCAAAGGGAACAAGGACAGGAAAACGGGTAGTAAAATCATGTCATTAAAGACACTGGCAATTTACTACAACATGGAAAACTCTTCACTATATGTAAATCCCAGCCATTTAAATATTTTCCACACAAGCAAAGAGAATACTAATGGCATTACCATAATTTATTAAGCAGCTCTTTTGTTATATGCTGCAATACATTTTCCTGCTGTGTACATTTCCATCCAGCAACCTAATTTGCTTGAAAGGAAACACTTACAGCTCCCATGCCATACTGAATAAAATGTTAATGCAAGAGTAAAAGCTCTTTTGCATTAGTTCTCAGGAACTTTATCATAAATTTGTTTTCCCCAAGTCTGACAATAGAAATACTGTTCCAACCGTGGATGAGCAATGTAATGGTAACTGATTGTGATGGACAGTTAAAGACATTGTTAAGGATATGGAAAGAGCCATGAGAATGAGTACTGAGAATGGAAATGTGCTTAACAGTGAAGATATATATATATATATAGTATCTGTGTTTGAATATACAGAAAACATACAGGTTTTAGATGTTGTAGTCCAAATTGTCACATTTTCAGCAATGAGGAATGGAGCCTTTGAAGTTATAAAAACAGACATAAAGGAGCTTGTGTGTCCAGTGGAATTGTATCTGGGGTTTTATTTTCCTTTCAGAAAAAAAAAAAATATTAAAGGGACTTTGTCAGATGACAGAGTACAAGAAAACGGCATTAATGATAAGTATCTGGTCACTGATATGCAGGGGAAAACATTTATTGAGCATTAAAACCTGCTAAGTAGTAACAGTCACATGAAAAAGGATGGTATGGTATACCAAAACATTTGTTATTCAATATTTTTAGTTTCTTTTACTATTTACACATACTATTTCTTTTACTATTTCTAAATACTACCACTATTAAGAGGTTAACAGTTGTGGATGATCCACAAGAACATGTTTGACAGAGTAGGGGGAGAAGGAAAGAGACCTGTGTGGTCAGAAAGGTACTGTGTGTAAAAACTGTGTATATTTTGGTTTAAACATTGTCGATGGTGTAAAGTGTTTGTATTTGTTACTGGTAAACGGCGTATCCATCCAGTTTGGTCAGTTTAGGGAAATAGTAAATGTTTAGTAAGTGCTCTGAACAGTTACATTTTTGTTTTGTTGTAATTTTTATTCTGTGTAAAATAAACATCCACAGCAGCACTTAAAAATAGTTAAAGTTCCTGTGTTGGTCACTGTAGCAGGGTGATTGCCCCGCACATGTGGAAATTAGTGTTGGTGTAATTTACATTGGGAAATGGGTTTATTGTGTGTCTTTTTGGAGTTGTTTTGTTTGATTAGTTGATTGTGTACAGACGGGCGCTCGATTGGGACTTGCTACCTGCTGGGCTTGGTTGAGAGGAAGGGCAGCAAGTGATTGGCTGTGCCGGTCCTCAAACAGCAGGTGGGCGGGTCTTGACCGAGTGTCTGTCACTTTAAAAACATCCGGTGGAGATAGCTCGGGGTGACTGCAAAGCCATGCCTCAGAGGGAGGTGCTGCGCACACATGAGGAGAGAGCGTCTGCTCGGTAGGAACGACAGCTACGCAACCCTGAAACTGCAAGCGGTGCTTTTGAAGGCTATGCCCAGCCAAGGCTCTATGAAGCAGCAGGAGTCATCGTATTGATACTGGCTCATAAGTAGATTAGTTTAGGGGAGAGTGATCCCAAGTAATGTGCGAGGGTTAAGTAGTGTAGCCGGTTCCTGGAGCGGGACGCCTCGTTTATATGGCTAGCGCTCGCCCTGTGTGGCACCTTTCATTTGTAGTTCTTGTACTGTGTTTTATTTTGCCTTTTCTACAATTTACTGTATGTGTCCTCTGTGCATTAGCATCGCTGGTAGTGTCACATGACCTGTTTATTTACTTTCTGTTTTGAGTTAATAAAACCTGCGCGCCAGAGCGGCGTTTCAACTCCACATCCCATGTCTCTCTGTATTGCCTATCAGCGGTTACCAACGCATGTGACACAGTACCCTGTCACAGTCAGCCATTGTGCTTAAAAAGGACCCAAGAGAAGCACAGTTCACATATGGAGTGGCCTGCACTGGAACCGGAGTTGCCACCACTGGAGCAAGAATCGCCTGTGGCGGAACTAGAGACACCCGCACCGTAGAAAGAAGAGCTACTGACGGCTACAGAAAAGGGAGAGGAGGTGATGTGTCCTCCTCCACACAGCCCCGCCCTCCACCCCTGTGCCACAGTCCGATGCTGGTGGGTGTGGTCCCTTGCCCCATGCTTCTGGACACCCTGCCGGAGTGTTTGGTCCTCCCTGTGCTGGATAGGTTCCCTACTCCGCTCCCCCTGTGTTGGTCAGTCATTGTGCTTAAAAAGAAGCGACACACTCTATCACACATGATATTACCCATAGCAGAATAAAGTAAATCCACAGGAGTTGAATCCACCAGTCTAATTAATATTTCCGTGGCTCAATCCATTTCCTTTATGCCTCAGCACGTGACTTCCATGCCTCTGCCTATGACCTCAGTGTCTTTGAAAGTAACATCTGTGCCTCCGTCCTCGACCCCCGTGGCCTTCACAACCTCAATGCCTCCGCTCACTGCTCTGCCAACAGCTTCTGTTCAGATGGCCTTCATGACACCATCTGGAGCCGCCCCTACAGCAACCTGGCTTCCAACACTAACAAGCACGTTTCCAATGCCTGGGACCTGGATTTCCCAAACCGCTCCCAGTGTTCTTTCCTACACACAATGTACCTGCTCTGGGAAAAGAACTGGTCAAACACCACAACAAACCTTTGTCTTTTTCCTTCTTAATGGCTTGACTGAAGGCTTCAACGCAGGCCCAGTTGTCCTTCAGTTTCCCACATCTGCCCGAACTTACAGTCAGCTCTTCAGGAACCAGGAATAGTTGGCGTACTGCTGGTGAAAGAAATTTCCAAGGGCTTCATGATTCGTCCTTTTAAAAATCCTCCTTTTCCAGTGTACCGTATAAGCCCCTTGGGTGTATCCACATGTAAATACTCTGGGGGAAAAACAGACTAATCATTGACCTCTCTGCTCCTCACAGACATTCTGCACAGCCATGTATAAACAGCCTTATTCCTTCCAAACAATATTCATTACAGTATGCAACTATTGACCATGCAATCAAGCTTATTAAAGAAGCTGGCTTTCAAAGGCCGATATAAGGGATGCCAATCCACCCTGATCAATGGCACATGTTCAGAGTTTCATGGAAATATAATTTCTATGTTTCTGCTGGCTTATTTTTGGGTGTAAAAGTAGCCCTTCCTGTTCAACACACTTTCAGAAGCCCTTTGTTGGATTCTATTAAACAACTACAAGATCCTTTTTTAGTACTATTATTGGATGACTTCCTTCTGATCGATTTTTCATCTTCCCCTACGGACCAACTCTGAAGTCAGTTAAAAAAAAAGCGTGGTGTTCCCGTATCAAAAGAAAAAACTCTAGGACTCTCTACTTGCACAGAATTTTTGGGCATCATCTTGGACACTTTATCCTTTGAAGCATGGCTTCCAGAAGAGAAACTAACTAGGATACGTTAATACATCAAGCAGTTGAACAATTAGACATAAAAGGGTTTATTTTCTAACTTACCACATATAAAGTGCTACTTCAAAAAATGAAAAACTATAATAAAATAAACATTTCAAAAGAAACTAATGTGTAAACAGGTACATGTACATACAAAACTGTAAAAATGAAATTATTTTAAAATTTAAAACGAAAGTAACATATGTTTTCTCTTGCATGTGTTACTCGGTGCAGCACAGAATCCAGGTTGAGCTGCAGCAGCCTGCTGCTTTGCAGTTTTCTGATCGAAATGTTTCTGCCGATGCGCTGTGTCTAGCTTCAAGATGAAATCTCTCCTACTGATATTTTCCCCGGTGCATTCCTTGTACAAAACGAAGGAATTGATGGCTGCCAGGTCCAGTAGAGATTTCAACAGGCTTGTGTGTGTATATATAAAAACAAAATGGAATATTGTAGCTTATATTCAAAATAAAAACATGTATTGTAAAAGGCAGTCAAAATGGCTGCTTTGGCGGTTCTAGGTGGGCGGGATTATAACTTCCTTATTTTCGTGACCCTGCCTTTCAAACACCGTCAGGGTATTTAATACATGTAGTTAAGAAAAGTCATAAACGGACAACCGCATAACTTTCAGACACACAGAGTAATTTAAATTTGAAAACCTCAGTCTGTCAAAATGACTGTTCTAGTGTTAAACAGCAACGTGTTATGGACTTGAAATATCAGAGATGTCTTAACTAATGTGTTCTTGTTGTGTAGTGTTGCAGGAGAACAGGTTAATGGTTACACACTGGTGTACCAGATTTACATACAAATTACAGAGGCCACCAGGATGTGATGACTAAAACAGAACATTATAAAAAATAACAATGATCTAAACCTCAGTAAGTGAAATAAACATAGCCTTACCCATGAGTTAATGTGGGACTTTTAATAAATATGGGATTTCCTAGGATAAAATTATTTGAACTTCCTAATCATTTCGATAGCCCTCTACATAGCCAGTGTTTAAACTGGTGGAATGAAAACCTTAATTTAATTTCATCAGATGGCTTCCTCGATTGGTATTCCAATCAGTGTTTTGCAGGACTTTTTTTACTGCCATCCTTTGTATGGAAACACAATAGAGTCGTTTCTCCCCATGCCCATCTAGCAGAATGATGAGCAGTTTTGCTATACAGTCAATCCCTTTGCAGAACCGCTGAACACTTGGATCCGAATGTGGAATATTCAGGTCACTTTTTCCTAAAACTTCAAAACATCTGTTTTCTTTTGAACGATAAAACTGATACAGATATTTCCCAGTAAAACCCTTTCCATTCAGAACAATTTTCATGGTGAAATCCTCCCTGGCAAATGTTTTCAATTATCATAAATATTACCTTGAATTAGGAAAGAAAACAATACTTTAAACTGCAGACCACAGTTGCATAACTCCACTGAAAACAGCAGATGGGAGACCAGTAAAAATGTATCTTATATGATGTGCCCAAATAATGTATATAAAATCATTCCAGATTTATCAGGGTCATAATAATTGTTTGTGTGTGTGACTTGGGCGTTGCATGTCCTACATTGCCGTCCCTACTAGTATTTTTGTACTGTTGTGAGAGTGGATATGAGTGAGCCCAGGGTGTGGTTACAGTGAGCTTGAGTGACTTCTGCCTGTGACAGTATATATGCAATGTCGCCCCGGGCTAATGAGGTATAAATAGCTCAATAAGCCTGTCAAGAGAATCTCAGATAAATAAAAGGGAGTGGTTCAATCTGTTAGTGGGTGAATGTGGTTGGAAGCTGAATTCTTATGACCAGTTACAGATATTAGTTCTCTTATTTCAAGACCTGCATTTGAGACTAAATTTCATTGCAGTGAACCTAATGCAGTAATTATTGTCTCTGCAGTATAGGGCTTTAATGTGGACATCATATTTCCCTTTTTACATGTAAACAGTCCGTGATGGGTTTGATTGTACTGAGGCTCAGCTGAACCTGAAGAGAGAAACAAGACGTTTGCTGTCATTTTTCTTATATATACTCCTAGCGTATATTCCTAGCGATGCAATTGGACATTTGAATTGTCTGTTTTTTTCTAGCATCCTGCCCTGCAAAGACCAGTCAGGTAATCTGTGTTAATTACTTCAGGCTGCTTTCAGCAATGAAAGGATGGTTCTCACTTCTATCTTATGTTTCTTTTCAAAAAATGTTATAATTCTAGTATAACAAAATATTTGCTGAAGCAACGGACCCCGCGGTACGGAATATCTGGTTTGATCTTCATCTTAACCTGGCACGAGGGCACAAGGGAAATAATGTCTGTAACTGGGCATCGATCTGAAAGCGTTTACTAAGCTACTAGACACCAATGCTGCAATACTGAAAAGAGTGGAGTTGAGTTCTATCCTGAAAGTCAGCTTCACCTCCATCGCAGCTTCCTTCCTCAGTTTCATTTGAAACTCCGCCCACACCATCCACATTTTCAGCCTTTGCTCCGCCCTCTACTTTTCAGATGCCACTTTCTATGCAAAAGTTCACAATAAATGGTAATGTGCAGTTTATATTTAACAAGTGCAACTTAGAATGTATTCTTAAATACAAATTAAAGGTTATGTCCTTTGGGTCTATATAACACTGCGGATATATACACAATAAAAGATTCTTGTTTTTCTTTTTTTTACATTAAAAAGGTGTTTTAATGATTTTTTTTCTCCCAAATGACAATTACACCATTTTGGGCCATGCGGTTTCCGTGAAATATACACACGCCTGGGTGGTTAAAGGCCCTTGTCTTAGCCTTGGGACTAATCACCACCTAGACGTGTGTATATTTTATGGTAACCACACGTTTATACCTTGATTTTTATAATGAAAATTTGTACCAATTTTAAGGAAAATTTGTACCAATTATCAGTCATTTGTCTAAAAACCTTAACATTTAAAATGTGTTGCAAGAAAACAAAAACTTCTTTGGGGACAAAGGTATTAAGACAATGAAATGTGTAGTTCAGTCCTGATAAACACGATAAATTATTTGCAAGCTCTTTTGCAAATTTACAATCTTCACAACTCCATTAATCAAGAAGCTTGCTCCACATACATTCTTAACCCAAATAATTCAAAGACGTACTTTACAGGAATTAATGGTAACAAGGTTTTCTTTCATCTAGGCTGATTTAAAAACTCAGCAACCAGCTGCTGCTTTGTCAGAAGAAAAAAGTCAGAAAAAAGCTGAAAACAAAGCTAAATAAAAACACCTTTTTTCTGGCACTTCTGCTGAAAAAAGCAGCCCCAATTTACAATGACCATCTGTTTGTTATTTAATATGTGTGAATACATGCTGTAATGAGTTTGTTTCTGCTTCACTCAGTGCGATGAAACACATAAGGGTTCTTTAATAGCTGCAGTTTTTAAAAGCTAATCATTTAATTGGACACAATAGTCAATGACAAATGGAGATGCATAAACTCAGCCAGCTGTGAAGTGAATATATAATCATTGTGAAATCATATTATTTTGCATACTTGAAGACAGCTTAATAGAGTTTAATGTTTGTCAGCACACTGTAAAGCAGTGATCAGAGAAGCCATAATTATATTCATTTTTCAAACAGCCCTTCATTTTTCAAATGTATTTCTTTATTTTTGTCTATATTTAACAAATGACGACTAGTTCTCAGTATAATACAATAATCAGCATGTCTTTAAATATGTGCCTTTAAGTGTATTTATTATTTAATTTTAACATTTTTGAAGAAAATCAGGATTTGTTTTGTTTTATTATTAGTGTGCCTATTAGAGCTACATACAATGATGTAATGCCCTGGCAGTACGAAGCGGGTGACAGGTGCATCTGCGTTTTAATCTGATTTACAGAACATCACATTTCTATGATTAATCTGCGTGTCTGAAATAGGGAAGAATGGAGACAACTACAGCAATTATTGATTTTCATGTGTTCCGTTATGATGTAAATTACAAAGGACTGGTTTTACTTGACCTTCAGACTTGCCATAATAATAATAATAATAATAATAATAATAATAATAATAATAATAATAGTAATAAAACCCTCCTGTGGAGGTAGCCTCCACAGAACGTATTGGCGAATTTTTGGGGTGACCAGTCATGCTAGCCAAGGTCATTCTGGAGGTATCTCCGGGCCAGCTGGAAGTGGTTTGTGGACTTGCATAATTGTGTCGGCCCTTGGTAAATTATTCCCTGTGGCTTGTGTTGTTTCTTGAGATTGCTTTGGAAGTCACCTGGATAGCAAATGTGACCAGAGGGTTTAGTACCAAATGGCATTGGTGGCTTTGCCATGGCATTGGTAAAGGGGGTGGAGTTAAACAGCGGAGCCAAATTGGAGGTAAGACCGAACGGAGCAGGTCATGGAGAGAATCAACAAGAGCAGCATACAGACTGTATTAGCTTGGCTCTTAAGTTCTGTTATGCTCGGAAGACAGTCTTACACCTGATCTTTGCAGGGCAAGATGTTAGAAAATAAAAATGTAATTCAAATGTCCAGTTGCATCGCTAGAGAAATATATACGAACAATGACAGAAAGCTTGCCGTGTTTCTCTCTTCAGAGACAGGGATCTTTCTCCGTGTGGTTAATAAAAGCACCTGGTACTTGCATTCTGCAGTGTTTTCTTTCTGCAACAACCCTTGGCCTCCGCCTCTAGATTGTCCTGACTGCTTTTGTTTTAGTTTTAGTTTTCTGCGCAGACAGGACAACTCCTCGCCCCTGTATGTGACCGTATCTTGGTATCCTCAAACCTTATGAAGTGTAGCAATGTCATAAAATATAATATTTTATTCTTTTCATTTCTCTTGCCATTAGTCTATTCCGACCTTTGCAACATTAACATGTCTGAAACACAAAACCAAATCTGTATAATATTATGAACATGAAACAAAACATTACAACCCCAAAAAGTGTTCATTCTACAAAATATAAAAGGTGTGTATTTTAATTAGCCACAACTGGCTAAAAGTTCCTGAAAATATGCTTCCAGTATTATTGCTTGAGTCTAATCAGACTCATTTGTCTTTTAATACGCCTGTTTTAGAAACATTCACATTCCAGTATGTGCCTGGAGGGCTGTACATAAAAGTATTCAAGAAGAAAAACAAACTGAAGACACCTGCTGGCTTCTAACACTAATGCTAAAATATTCTATAGCCCGCTGAAAGTAGAATTGGAACAATATGTCATTATGAAGGGATCTCTTTCAAGTTCTAATGTACTCTAATGAAAACAGTATGACACACCTAATGAGACAGTGAAGATGTGGGGAACTGTTGCTATAACGTTTGGTAAGATTTCCAACTTATATTGGCAAACATAAAATTTAATGAGGTTTTATTATTAATTCAGATTCTTTACATCTGCAAAGAATTTCCTTAATTTCCTTATTTCATGAAGATATTAACATTCTTGTGTTTTTCCATTTATATTACTTGTTTTGTTCTTTCTATGTACAGGATGCAAACAGTAATCGTTAAAATACAGAAATAACAATGCACCATTGTTAAAATGTGTACATTTTTTGTGCACAATGTACTGCTAAATGTAAATGTAATAATTAAATAGCACTGATCAAATCAAAACACAACCAACAGAGACACAACTACGTACATCAAGTAGTACCTCTTATTGGTTTTCATTTTAGGGGTAGATTATACTATAAATAGCTTGCAGAGTTGTTGCGAGGATCATTTTTGCGAGTCAACTTGTATGTTAATTGCTTGTATCCTGTTATTTTGTGTGCTGTGCCTTGCGATAATTTAAAGCATTGTCTAATACTTCCAGTTACACTGACGTGTAGTGATTTATCTTAATGAGCTTTACTATGACAAATGAGCTTTGAAACATCATTTTTAACCATTCACCTGCAATTTCTAGCCAAGGTTGCAGTTGGTCTTGAGGTGCTTGAGGTATTGGTATTCCAGTTGTGCCATGTTTATCCTGAGTTGCACTGTGAAAGCACCTTTACCATAAACCATATTTTCGGAATTCTGACCTTCTGAAAATATTGTTTGAAGATTCCTAAATTTGTATAATAAAAGCTAATGAGGACATAATAAACATACTGTAATATAAAATTATATCAAACATCTTTGAGTACTTTAGCATGCTGTGTCTAGAATATTTTAAAGATTATTTGAAGCAGCTCCACAGCTGTGGAGACATGGAAAATAAATAGGAGCTGCTTTACATTGAAAATCTGCTATGTTATTAAAGGGAAGTCAACAGAAAGAAAAGGTAAAAGACTCTATTAAAGTATCCATGCATTGACTACATCTGAACATTGTTTAGCTGAGAGAGGCATTCTCGTATTTGATCACCTGTCAGAAGAGCCTCTGTGAAATGTCTTGTAGAGCCTTCAGTTTATACAGGTTACCATCTGTGGAGCAGAGAACAAAGCTGAATCACAAGTGATGTATGCTTGAATGGAAATATTTTATGGGCATTTATTTGTAGGTTTTTTCTGCTCATGTGGAAATTATGTCTTTTTTTCCTTGTTTTTTTGTGTGTCCAACCTTTGAATAAAACATAACTTACATAAAAATGAAACATTTATCTTACTTTCAGACTTTTCCATGGCTGTGTTGGAAGTGGAAAGGGATTGCTTTGTGCACGAGGCAAACAGGTTCTGGTACTTATTATGACACTAACTACTATGCTCCACTCTAACAAAGATCAAGAGAGGTATACAATATCAGAGAATACTATTTTCATAGACTTGTGAACCAAACATTTTGCATTGCAATTTAAAGTACATGGCATCCCAGTAAAGGTAGGATGTGATCCATCTCGTCTTGTACTCTCATCTGTTATTCTGTAATTGCTGTAGAAACAGTTATTTATCAATTAATTATTATTTAAAATAAAAATACAGTTAGATGCAAAAAAAGTGTGCCATTTATTTTAGCAAATTTTGCAATGTCAATTTAATAGCTAAATGAAATGGTTGATGTATTGTACTATATGATGTATACTACACAAAACAGCAGTTCTACTGTTTGCTCTTCATCACTAAAATTAATAGCAATTAGTTTGTTTCTTGGAAATATAAAGCTACTACGAGTCCCATATACAATTTTAGTTGTATTTGCTTTTGTGGTGCTTTGGAGAAATACTGTACCATGTTGTGTGCAGAACACCCTGCACCTTTGACTCTCTTTTTGTCACAATATTGATATTTCCACTGTGCAGTTATCCTCCCACAGGAATACAACACAATCCAGGTGCTTTGTAATGTGTTTGAACTACCTTCCTGTAACTGAAATTATATTAAAGAGATACTGCTTTACAAAGTCAACAGTGTTACATCAAAATTACTAGAACTATCAGCATGTTCCACATTACAGTTTGCACAGCTATATTGTTTGAAAAAAGTGTGTTTTCTCTCTCTTACTCTCTTGCTCCTCCACTACTTGCTTTTCCCTTTTCGTAATGGGATCAAAAGAACATTTCAAATAAACCTCCCCTTACCTGGTTAGTTTGAAACGCAGTCACCCCTGTCTGCACCTTTATCGAAATCGCTCAAAGCAAACATGCACATTTTTTTAAAATCAAAATCAGGGGCAAATGCGTTTTACCCTAGAGCTAAATGTTTGCCCTGTCGTCTAAATCGGCCCCACAATCTTATACATATATCAGCTGCTCAATGTCTAGTTTATTAATATTCTAAATGTTCTTCAGTTATAAGCTGTGTTTAACTGTGACACCTTTGGCTAATTCCCTGAATTTATTCCATATACCAGCAAACAACTACTATGGTTTTAGTTTATCTAGCGTCAAACAGTAATTTGTGTCGAGAAAGGGATAATTACAATGTCAGAGTTTTCCTGTAGGCATGCTTTGTCCTCATTCATGAATGATTTACTGACATAAATAATGTCCTCAGCAGAAAGATGGCAGTTCGCTGATGAAGGAGACTTACCAATGTTTTTATGGGGGAAAACAATAAGGCCTTGTGTCAGAGTTCTACGTAACATTGTTTGTGCATGGTGAAAAGATTCCGTTTTTTGTTTTTTTTTTACTTTCGGATACTGTACATCCTGAGCTCTGTGTTCAATGTATATAAGCATATTCAAGCAACTCAACTTCTTCCCCAGATACTCCTTATAGTGACATTTTAAGGAAATTATTCTTTAGTCATGGAAGGTAATTATTGTTTAAAAAAAAGTGCTTATATGGTTAACTGCATAAACTGTACTGCACCTAAGTAATTGTTTGACCTGTTGGCAACTGCGTCTCAGGAATTTGCAGAAGAAGTTTCTTCCCATTTTCTTTAAAAAAGAAACTGTGTCATTCATACTGTTTTTTTCACTTTGGTCATCAGTTGAATGTGATTTCGATTGTCTCAAAATATTGATATATAGTATGGCATGACTACACATGCCACCTTCGCAAAACAGAGTACCCAACCCATAATATGGTCTATGCCCTATACACAATGTCAACTGAGAGACAGAACATAAGTTAAAGAAAATGGAGCATGGATTCTCATGACACTAATAATGCTAAATGCATACATGCATACCATCAATATCTCCGCCTCTGATGGAAACCGTGTGATGCTGTAAAATGACTTTAATAATTTCACTTTGTTCTGATGCACTTAGAACCTTTTTACTGAAGATTGTACCACAATAGCACAATTGAATCTAGAACCGTGTTCCATACAGGTCCTTAACTACATCATTTATCAACTACATTCATTAAAACATAAAGACCTGGTTGTAACTAGGCTATGGACTAATCAATTCAATAGCTGAGTGGTCATCAGAACAAGGTTCTGGACTGGATTGGATTCACAGAGGCAAAAGTAAGTTCCAATATCATCTACAGATCTGGATTGTGTTTCCCATTGATGAGGCCTTACAGTATTGACAGCAGTTGGAGCTGCTTGATGCGGTGTCATGCCACGTCCTGGTTTCATCGCTCACAGTGACAAGCAGGATGTTTGAGTACTTAATCAAATAAAAATATTGTTTTAATATTTAAGTGCTTGCTATGGGTATGACACATCACAGTAATCTTAACTTATGAATTGAAATTCTTGTTTAGATTCACATTGAATCATTTTCTGTTTCAGTCATCACATCCTGGTAAAATGAAAAGGTTAAAAGCGCCAGAGGTAACCATTAACCCGTCCCCCTTCAACACTTTGCCTCCAGTTAATGTAATGTGTATTTATCTGTTCAATGTGTGCTTATTACAGATGTATTTCCTATATCACCTACGGGAAGAGTGTTGCAGAGGAACAGGTTAATTGGTACACTGTGGTCTACAAGCTACACTTAAAGAGAAGATATGTTTGAGAGTTCTTTTTAAATTTGAAGGCATCATGGGTGCTATAAACTTAAAAAGACACCAGTTGTGATGACTGAAACTGAAAATGATACACAAAGTGAATCTAAACACGAAGAATAATACATTGGTTAAGATAACTGAGATATTTCATACCTATACTAAGTATCTCTTTAAGGTGTAATTGTTTCTTTCAGATCATGGACTGAATTCCTCCCATGTTTGATTTCTGTATATATATATATATATATATATATATATATATATATATATATATATATATATATATATATATATATATATATATACATAAAAAAAATATATTAAATAAAATATCAAATTTACATGGCCTAAATATATCATAATGGGTGTTGTAGTATGTTGTATATCATAACTGGTATTGTAGAAACAGGTACCAGGTTTTTTTTTTTTTAATAGACAAATACAATGCTGACATTCCAACTAAGGATGGAGGAGTATGGCACATACTAAGTAAAACTGAATTATTACTTCCTATTCCTGTTCTCACACTGTCCTTTGAGGCAACTATGCAAATTACCAGGTGCGGCAAAGAGGCTTGATAGTCTCCAACAAAGGACAGCTCCAACAACAGCCATTATAATCTACGGGTTATTGCATTTAAAATGGATCAATTGATGCTGCAAGTAGTTTTTTCCCCCCTAAATTGTTTAGTATTTCTAAATAGTTAGTTGTGTTTTCATTTATGTGACTGCATGTACAGTAGCTGGAACAGCTAATAAGAATAAGCCAGCATGATCAAAGACTGTTTTATATAAATCCTTCACCGGCATTTTCGTTTGACTTCAAAGTGATGAATAACTTAATTGTTTTAAAACCTGTAGGGTGTAAAATAAAATGTTACACTCAGAAATTTTTATTTACACAATAGTGATGTGCTGTATCCCAAACAACCATGGGTCTTTTCATCACAAAAATTCAAATTAATTAGTACTGCCTACTTCAAAGGCTTTAATCTGGATCTGTGCTATTAAGAACATGCATTAGCCATTTCCTGTTTTTATTCCTGTTTAAAGGAATTGTTTCACATTCAATGAGACACATTGAGGGCCGTAATGTACAATATTGACAGACTAATAAAAATAGCAAATTACACTGCAGGCACTGAGCCAATGTCATTAAACTCCTAGTCGAAACAACTGTTTAGCTTACACCCAACAGTAGTGTGGGGAACTGCATTAACTCTTGGGTTCCTGTGAAAATCATTTACTATCTAAGCACATGTGAAATGTGAATTGTGTGAAAGTCTCTTACTTCTCAATCACATGTCTGTTTTACAATACGTTCCTCTCTGTGATATGTATCTGCTTTACAAGTAATTGCTCAGCATTTCACATGCCTGATGAAATGTCTTATTGTTGTTTCCTAGCAGTCTTCTGATTGCAATTCCTGTTCCTATTGGATGAGTTGATAACAAATCCCATTTTATGAACTCAAATTCACTGGCATTTTAAAACTAGATTTGATCTAGGCCTACTGTTTGACTAAAAAATATATACAATATATAATAATATATAAATTAAGGAAATCTGATATTCACACATTCCATCACATGAATCAGTTTGGCACATCTGTAATAAAACAATAATAATAATAATGATTTCCATTACACGAGAGTAGATGTTAAAACTTCATGCTGATTTGAACTCGGCTCTCGCCAAGATAAGCACCAACTAAGACGTAGCTTTACAGTAAACTAATGTGATCCATCGGTGTCTCCATCCATTTGCGCTTCCTTCCATATGATGATGTAGATATCCTTCTGTCAGGTGTTGATGGCTGAAGTGTAATGCTGGCTCCAGGGATCAGCTTATTTTGCCTCCCTATCTATCAGCACACAACGGCTGCGATGCTGGCTCGGGATCAACCACAGTGCGGTCTCCCCAGCGCATCAGCATGACAACCGCCTGGATTGAGCCAAGTAGGGTACATCTCTGAGGTCTTCAAGTGGGCACCTTCCATCCTCTGTGTTTCGTCGACTAGCCCACGACACCTCAGAGGGCTCGACGGTGATTCTGGCCCCAGAATCACCCTCCGTCCCCCACTCAACTCAGCCCAGCTTACTTACCTGTACATCAGCGTTTCTTTCTTTCTATTGTGCTTGAGATCCCCAGCCAGAATCTTTCCGTCTCAACCACAGCCAGTTGCTGCTCCTCTCTGCTGCTTCAGATAAGTTGCGACGCAACTCTTGGCCACTGAATCCGACGTCTCCAAGAAAACGGGTTGTAGAGTGTGCCACAAATCCTCAACAACCCACCTCCACTGGGTAAACTAATAATAATAATAATAATAATAATAATAATAATAATAATAATAATAATAATAATAATAAAAAACAAACAAACAGCCAAGTAAGATTAAAAGAGAAAAAAGCTGCCAAATGTAGCCTACTATACTTTATATCAGTAACACAAACAGGACAGTGGTGTTAGACAACAGGTAGTTTAATTACTCATATCTATAATGCCCAGTTCTCATGTTCTAAAAATGTTTCAGCAAAGTTCCCAATTTGTTTCAACGGCTACAACTTACATAGTTCTTGTTTTAATAAGATTTAGATCATACAATCAAAAAGCATATACAGATCTTTCCATGTCTTATCATTAGGCTGCTAGTCAGATTGAGTCCCACATTTATCTTGGTCTCAAAGGATTGCAGGGACTTCAGAGGATTAAACATTTATGCATATGAATGAGCCATCTATCGTTAAAAACTAGAGTGCAATGTAAAGAATTTCTGTAAGCCTTTATTAAAATAAAAAAAGAAGATTTTCACAAATAAAATATCTGATTATCAAAATGTTCTCTTCTGTTTTGCATTCAAGGCTCTATGAAGCATTGACCAGAAACATGTTGGCTGTGCCTGTGTACTGTTCCAATAGGAATAGTCTTAATCAAGAACTTGTTTAAATACTGTAAGCACAACCACTAAACTTCATTCTAACAATACGGTTTGGTTTACGGTTTGGGTTTTTAGGTTAAATCCATTAAATATCACTCAGGATTAATGGAACTAATATACAACACATAGAGATTTTTCTGGCTAAAACAGAATACTAAAACTAATTTATGAGATGTAAATATATCTATTCCAAAGAATAGAAGCATTTTGGCTTCTGTGCTGTCCATATAAAGAAACACAATACAGTACAGGTGTATCACTTCACTACAGTGTACCAGTTAACTGGTAATCCTTTCAATAGTTTTTAATGCTGTTGACAACATTACCATTGTCTGAGGGTTGCTGTTCTCTTCACTACAAAATATACAGCTACAAATAATTGAATTTAGCATATCGCTGTATCTTACATACGGATATAAAGTCCTTTGATAATGTTCTCTTTATAAGAATTTCACTCTTGTATTTGATCTATTTTGGGGTTGCAATGTGTGGTAAAGGTGTGTAGTTGATATATATCTTAATGAATATACTTATATGTATTCATTATGTCAATAGGTACAATAACTTAGAAGTTTTATAATATTGAGTACTGGATGTGATGCCTCAAAGCATTTCAACTCTGTATAACACACACCAATGTGGTGTACCATTCAATGTCATTTCATAGTAATTAAAGAGGAGTTATGGTGATGGTATTATAACATCAGAATTCTAGAACTAGAATGTTCAATTCTGAGTCACTGTAAACATAACCAATGCTACAAAACAGCTTGATCTTTAGCACAGGAAATTATACAGTACCCAGAAGAAGCTTAAATATTCTTGCTCTATAGCGTGGTGCTTAAAATGATCTGCATGTTCCCCAATTAAAATTAGAGGTAAGCCTTTGTTGTCATAACATTCTTGAAAGGAATGCATGAGTCATGTTTAATCCTGCTGCAAATTAACACATTTAAATGAAATAGTGACATTACTAGCATACTGAGGTAATACATAATGACACTGTAAAGGTAACGTCATTCAAATAATATGCTCATTTTCATACCTCCTGTGAATGCCTTCCCAATTGAACAAAGAAGCCTTTTAGTTGTATTATCTAACTGGACCACATTCCTTTCTGCTACAAGTGGCAAGAATGATTGCCTAACATACTCACCAATGATTTACATGTTTAATGTTCCTTTGGCTAAAAGACTGGAAAACACCCAGTACTACCCAAGGAATTACTCATTTCTGTCACAAAGTGGAGGAAATAGATTGTTTTTTGCTGCTCATAGATGGCCTTTTGATATATTCTTCATTTAGTAGTCTGAAAAGCTATTGTATCAGAAGATAAAAGCTATGGTTAATGTTAACATGAATCATTAATAATAATAAAGAGAACAGTAACTAGCTTTGGTTAAAAAGTACAAACATGTTTTCTGTAATTTTATTGCACATGTGTTCACAGCATTTAAAACAAATGCATTGCTTGTATGTTCTCGGACTTATTAATGCAGCTGAATTTCTATAGACTTTGCATAAACATGTTATTATTTTGATGTTGTGCTTTTGTTTATTTGTTTTCATTTTGAAATAACATACTGTGTTTATTTACCTTTTCAAAAATGTTTTGATCTTCTTACATTTAGTTTGTTTTAAGGTTTCTGACTGGTTGATAACATTTCTAAGGTTGCATAATAACTAGACCCTATTGTCGTCTCCACATCTCGAATTTTGCAGACAGTGGTCTCTTGCCCATGGAATGTCATGGATGTTTATCAAAGAAAACATTCTACATCAAGTTAAATAAAAGATGAAAAAAATAAAAGTGACCTAGCGACTCGTCAGTATTTATGGTTATGGGTTTAAAAAGTGAATACACTTCAAAATACAGGTACATAAACTGCAATGTAGATACAAACTACTGTAGTTACAATATTTAATACACGTACTTACAACAAGATTGCATGATCAGGAAAATAACAGGCTTTTAATATGTGGAGTTCCATCCTGACAATCACAGAATGCATGTAAAAAATGTAACTACAGTGTAACTGTACACGGCTAATGTAACTTTTAACATCCATTCACAACAATTATAAACACTAAACTCATACTATAGTTTTGTCCTCTTTCCGATTGCCCAAAACTGAACTGAACCATTTCAACCAAAATAGGGGAGTTTCATTTTCACTTGTTATTGATCTTCTATCTATTAGGGGCCACGTGTGGCAGTCGTGTTCCTGTAACCTCCATTCTGTATTTTTGCACAAAGCCTCAGATTAGATAATGAATAAATGCAACCTTGCAGCATGTTTTGTTCTAGTGATACATGAGAAAAGGTAAGACACACATTACAAAATGATTCCTTTGAAAACCCTCTGTGAGGACTTGCTGTTTATTTTATTAGAGGGTGCTGCTGTATAGTGAAAGCTGAGGTGGTGTAGCATTAGGTTACAATTAAAATGACTGAATGTTTTATAAAACAATTTGACCAGTAAAAAAACAGTAATTATCACTGATTCAGTTATATACAGTTCCAAGGCGTCAAGCAAAACATTAGACTGAGATACACCATCCACTCGATATATATCGTGGGTGTCGGGGTCCAATACAAATCCGCTATATATCGAGGGCCGCGATATAGCGAGAGACCCACAGAAAAACAAATAGGCTAACAAATACTGTACAACCACTCCCTTGTTTGCAGCACACCGTTTTAATTCATACTGCAGAGGGTAATTGCTTCTCATCAACTTAAGTCTCCAATTCATTTCATGAATCTTCCTCTCCTTTCTCAAATGCCCAAACCTCTGCATTGAAAGAATCCATTCCCAACATAGGAGGCTTGTTGCTAGTCACTGCCCTGTGACTTTTGCTAGTGCATTGTTTAAAAAAATGCTTCAGCAAGTAGATATTTAATTTGCTTTGTGTTATTGTGCAGTGCATGTGTATATGATAACAGTACGATATTAATGCTTTGTTTTTAATTGTTCTGAATATTTTACTTTGTGATGTGCAGTACAAAATAAAACGAACAGTAATTCTAAGTGCATGCAGCTAAGGCATGCATAAGGCATGCACTGTAAAAATGGGGAACCAACTCTAGGACCGCGATATATCCAAATCCGCAGTATAGCGAGGGGCGCTATAACGAGGGGTGGGTGTATCATGAATACATTATTATTTTAACTGTTTAAAAAATATGGGCATTAAGCTACTATAAAGTTATATCCCATTACAGTGCTCTTGCTGTGAAAAACTGTTTTTGCCAAATTGAAATATACCAAATGTCAAGAAGTGTTGCGAGCTCCTGTGAGAATGCTACAACTAGTATGACATTACAGTAGAACAATGGGTTGACAAATGATTTGACTGATTTGTGTAGTGTGATCTAGACCCCTTATTGAAAGTAAAGTGGCTATTTATTGAATGGACACTGTACAGTCGTTGCTCACACTCACAATAGTAAATGATAAATCTGTCATAGTACAATTATATATGTCCAGATAGATGATGTACTGTTATTATTGATTCTAACTCAGAAAGATATTCCCTATTGTTAGCAAAACAAACAAAAAAAACCTTCTGTAATGATGCAAATATGAAAAGTAAATGATGTGGAAAATAGCTAAAGGTAAGCCAAGCTCTGCTTGTGTGAAACAAATCAACGTAGTTCATGGAATACTTCACTTTAATCAGTTTGGAAAGTAATATTTTACTAACATGTGAAATCTAGGAAATTTGCCAAAGTTTAGGTAATGTTGCCATATGCATGAGATCAACTAAACCACCTAAAGCAACACATGGGCTAAGTGTTTATCTAAACATAAAGCTGTGAATAAAGTACCTATAAAGGATTATCTGGATGTCAACACATTTGTAAAATGTAGTTTTTCCACACCTAATACTGTTTTCCAGTGACAGATTTTATAGTCGAAATTCCCGTTGTGGCTAATCGACAGCAGAAAGTAGTTGCTCTAGTCACTATCAAACATATATATGTATAGTATTTGTTTGTTTTGTTTTAACCTAAACAGGGGGATAGAATGGAATATGGTTATGTGTAGCTCTTCACTGTTCTACTGACACACTGGCTTTGCTAAATTATATCTATTCGCACTCAATAGAAATAATACACCTACAAAATAAATGTATAAAATGTTGTATGGACAAGGTGAACATCTGCAAATTCTTTCAAATTTTCTTTTGAGACCTACATGTATGGTTCAGGACATCATTTCCCGTGCTTATTACAGCAAACATACTCACATAAACAATACATCGCTAAACATACAGTATGTGTACGGTTTGGCATTTCCAGTTATACATGCTTGTTTAAAAAGGCCTGTATTAATAGTAAATGTGGAAATGTTTAAAATCAGTTTTTCAAAATTAGCGTGACTTTTTCCACTGCCACCTTATAACTCTGCTTATAAATACAGTCCTCATCTTATTGTGGAAATGGATTGTCCACAAAGAAAGAATGGGAGACTCTTCAATCTGCACATTTTACACTTTTTCCAAAAATCTGAACATATTAAGGGTTTACTTATGGGGCTAAAATTACCTTTACATCTATTATCTTTAATTATGGCATTAAAAAAAAAACATTTTAACATAATATACTGTGATTTTTCTATGAAAATGTCAAGACTTTGTGTTGTTCAGTATTGTGATGAAAGTGCATTAAGCTTCCAATCCAATTTAAATAAAAGGATATAATATATTGTTTGTAAAGTGCTGTTTTATTGTACTTTATTGGATGTTTTTGTTACTCATACAGACTGATACTCACAGGTACTTAAACCTGCACAGAGAGCATAAGCAGTAAACATTAATAGGGAAGTAGTTAAACTGATACATGATGCACCATATTGTTAATGATTGATGAATATTGGCTGAATAATTAAGGAAAGAGTTACAGTGTTATTGTATGCTCTGCACCTGCTGTTGGTACCAGTATCTTAAATATAGATAAGCAATACAGCCTAAAACTGAAGAAACAGTAAACGGTGCTGTAAACACACTTCTCTTTTTTTTTCTTTATGTCCTTTTGTATGTTAAGTTTAATAAACAGTAACATATGCTGTTTGATTCGCATACAAATTTGAAGTGCAGAGCCATGAAATTTTCTTCACCTCTATTGCGTCTCAATAAATCACAATCAGATAAGAAAGTTAAGCAGTGCTTCAGTGGAAAATCAGCAGACAGATGTAGCACACATTCCCCAAAATAATTCTGAACCTGTTTCAATTTATCAAATGCCTACTTTATCTGTCAAAACAATGTCCTTTCTGTAAAAAGGGCATTGTTCCCGCAGAACGCAAATGTTTCGATGTATTTTTATCTGCATGTGAATGGCAGAACCATGTGGAAACAGGCAGCATTTCAAACATGCAGATCAAAGGCCAGAAAGCATCACGGATCCTGTTTAAATAAATGAATGCAGATAGACATTTTTTTTTATTTATCAGAGAGTTTAACATTTTCATTTGAACAGAGCAGTCATTACTCATGCTGATATGACTGCTTTGTGTAGGTTGAAGACACGCACAACATGAAAAGAGAACTAAGCATCAGTGAAAACCCAGTTTCTGTTACTTTGTATACATTTAGGTTTATCTGTAACTTTTACATCACATTGTTTTAAGCTGCATTAAGTGACTCAGCAGCTGATGCATAGTTCTAAGTTGCCTTGGATAAAGGCGTCTGCTAAATAAACAAATAATAAATAATAATAGCTTTCTCTGCATGTCTCCATAGTCGTGCCCCTCACAGCCTGTTTATTCATAGTGTGCACAGTAGCTTCCCTGCATCAGCATTTGCTTTTTGAAAACACTTGCGGATGTTTGTTTGGATCACAAAGCCACACCTTTATCCCATCTTCAAAATCACTTAGGTAAAAATGGTTTGGACGACACTTGGAGGTAGTGCAACCATAAAAACCTGGAGCAAAACATTGTACTGAAATCATTTCACAGTCTCATTGCTGTCGTTTGCACCAACCTTGCGTCCCAATCAGGTACTAACAAACTCTCTCAGTGTTAGTGTGTTGCCCTACAATCAAAATTGGGCCTATTCTATTAACTATTCTATAGGGCAGCAGTATGGAGTAGTGGTTAGGGCTCTGGACTCTGGACCGGAGGGTTGTGGGTTCAATCCCAGGTGGGGGACACTGCTGCTGTATCCTTGAGCAAGGTACCTAGATTGCTCCAGTAAAAACCCAACTGTATAAATGGGTAATTGTATGTAATAATGTGTAAAAAAATAATGTAATTGTATGTAAAAAATAATGTGATAACTTGTAACAATTATTTTTTATCGCTCTGGATAAGTGCATCTGCTATGAAATAAATAATAATAATAATAATAATAATAATAATAATAATAATAATAATAATAATAATAATAATAATAATAATAACAACAACAACAACTATCTAAGGATCTTGTCAACATGTTACATAACCTGCATACATAACAATGCCAGCAATGTGTTTTAAGGCATCCTTCAGATCAGATGTTAAACTGATGCTTTTTAACCTTTTGTTGTGTGTGATGTAGTGATAAAAAGAGATGAAGATGCCTCTGTATCTGCAGTTTCTCAATTCAGTGTAATACATCACCACAGAAATCAAATGAAGGCACTGCCCATGGGTCTGTAGGTGTAATTTGTGAATACATTTGGGTGAAATCAAGCCTTTCAACTTGTCACAGTGCACCTGTTGGAAAATAACCAAGGTTGAAGTGGATGGAAAACTACAACACTACTAATTTATTAGTGACATAGAAGATCAGAAGGTTATACAAGTATTAACTTAGTTAAGTTTTACCAATACAGCTTGGTACTGTAACCAAGTGGTGTTGTTCAGGGAGCAGGAGCAGGGGCTCCTCCCTAATTAATCCAGCCAATCTATCAATTAACCTCCCTATTTAAGTCCTAGGTCGAACACTCATTCTCTTGTCTTGCTTTTTGCGTTTGCGTATTGTCACGCAGCACTGCAGACCCCAGTTGTTGTTTTTCATTTCTGCCGTCTGTGCTTCACTATGCGTTGCCAGGCTTTTGCTTACATTTTTTTGCTTTGCTTGTGAGAAACTTTCATTGGGCGGTTCTCCTGGTTTGTTTTATATCTTTTGTTTGGTGGGTTTTGTTATACCGCTCTGTGCTTCACTATGCGTTGCCAGGCTTTTGCTTACATTGTTACATTTTTTTTTTGCTTTGCTTGTGAGAAACTTTCATTGGAGCGGTTCTCCCTGGTTTGTTTTATATGCGTTTTGTTTGGTGGGTTTTGTTATACCGCTCTGTGCTTCACTATGCGTTGCCAGGCTTTTGCTTACATTGTTACATTTTTTTTTTGCTTTGCTTGTGAGAAACTTTCATTGGAGCGGTTCTCCCTGGTTTGTTTTATATGCGTTTTGTTTGGTGGGTTTTGTTATACCGCTCTGTGCTTCACGGTGCCCCTTATGCTCTACCCTGCTCTGTGTTTTGTTGTGCTCTAAGTTGTTTGTGCAATCCTGAGCCTGCCTCCTTGGCCCTGCTGACCCATTCAGGCTCCACAATTAGTAGCAACACATTCATGCTTACTAAAATATTTCATTATCGCCATGCCCCTTACGCTCACCACTCTGTTCGTTCTGTCTTCATTAATTATGGCAGCATGAGTTCATGACATCTTCTCATTCTGGATTGCCCTTCCCTATGCAATTTTGGTAATAAATTATCTTACAAAATTAGTAATTGTAGAAAAGTCTGTCCAATACTTTGCCCGCCACCTCTGAGTGGGCTCCAATAATGATGTCTGTAGTGACACCTGTCTGGTAATTACAGGCAGGTATATAAACCAGGTGATATGTTTGGTCAGTGTCTGCGTGGAGGCTAAAGACCGGTGTGGAGACCTGTGTGGTCAAATAAAAAAAAAAAGAAAAAAAAAGTACTGTGTGTTTTGTGACTGGTTAACGGCTTAGCCATCCAGTTTAGTAGGTTAGATCCTGAAAAAGTTTAGTTAGCAATCCTAGGTGGAGTTAGGCTTTTGTTTTTGTTACATTGTTTTGTTTAAACCTTTTGTGTTTGTAAATAAAACTGCGCAGGAAAGCGCTGAACTACAGTCAACTATTTAAAGGGCACAAACCAGCCTTGACTGGGGGCTATATCAATATATATATATATATATATATATATATATATATATATATATATATATATATATATATATATATATATACTGTATATATAGATATATAGATATATAATTTTATATTTTGAGGAAATTTGTTTTGATGCTCTGCTACCCCTTGTTGCTTTGTGCTTTCTGCCTCACCTTCTTCAGTTCTCAGACATTCATTCAGCAGATGCATTTAATTCTCTGATGGCAAACAATTATGCAATAACTTGAATTCTTCATTCTGCTAAACCAAACTATGCCGTTTTCTTCACATATGCAGTCTGGTGGTGACGCCCAGTCGCTCTTCACTCCCTGATATCTATTCAGCCACACAGCTCCTCCACAAATGTCTCCTTGGACTCTCTATGCATTTACTGTTTACCTGCTTTTCTTCTTGCGCAACTAGCTGGTCCTCCTTCACCACCTTCTGCAAGCAAAATCAGGTATCCCCTTCTTCCTTCAGCCAGGAAGTCATCCTCATTCCTCATTCACGCAAAAGACAAGCTGCACCTCCCCCTGGAAACTCTCAAATCTATCCCCGACTCCCACCCCCCATTCCTTTGTATAGGCGCTGCAACCTCGGCAGCCAAAGTAAACATTAACCAGTACCTTATCAGATAGCAGTCTATCTGATATCTATTCGGTCAAATAGAATATTGCTAGTATGCCTGGAGTGGGACCAGAGTTTTCCTCCCACAAGGGGGGTTCTTCTCTGCTGAGTAGTGAGATTAGTCCTTAATTATATAATCATAAAAATTAAAAAATTAAAAAAAAATCTTCCAGTATTGATTGTCACTAATTAACCTGTTTCTTTACTAACCCTTCATTGTTTCTTCTTCACATTGGTGGCACAGATGCGGGGAACCAGGGCTTCTCTTTTGGGGGCAAAGTGACGTCACTTCCCAACCTTAGGCCCAGCCGAGCTGGCCTCGACCTCCGAGAGCCAGAGGGAACCCCCTGCCTAATCCATCTTAACAACCTCTATCATTTCTATCATTTCAGGTTCCCCCTGGTGGCAGCATACATGCTCCCCAGCCTTGGAGGCTGATCGGTTCAGTCTCACCTCTGAGAAGGCGTTTCTCCCTGAGCCAGGGGTAAACAACTTGCTTTGATCTATGCCAGTGAGCCTCTCTGGCCCCTTTGCATGTTCATTTACTTTTCTCTTTCATGGAGGTCTAGCTGTGCCGATCTCCCAAATCATAGGTGTTCCTTGTTAGTTGGGGTGACTTCTAGCCTTCTCAAATGTATCCTCTATCCTTCTCTTCATTTTCCCTTTGGGGGAAGTAACACTTTCTTCCCAGCCTTGGAGGCCGAACGGTTCGGTCTCATATCCGTGAGGGCGGCGCTCCGTGAGCGGAAAGCATATCATCTTCCTAAAGTCACAAGCACATAATTCCTATTTCAAGTCCCAGGGTTTACTTCTCGCAGCCCTTGCTCCTGTTCCGTGAATTAACAGTGGTGCCTAGTGTCAGTTACCAGGTCTGCATTAGCCAACAAACCCTTCATTTTGAATAGTATTGTCACCACAGTTGGGGAATATTATTAAAACAGTTGCTGTTTGCAAAAATACCTCAAAATACGAGTCATCTATACATTTTTTAGAGGCAACTAATTTTTATATTTCCTTTTAGTCATGTTATTTCTATTGAAATTTAAATTAGTTTAACACCTCTTTCATTTGTACTGTTCTTGTGTTAGATACTTCTTATATCTTAACAACCAAATGACAGATTACCATGACATAGTCAACTATGCTACCGGTAGCTGAATGTAAAGCAACATAACATTAGTGTTTCCTTATCTTTGCATGCTGATAGATAAATGACCAGACTTATGAGTTATAACATAATGGCCTATGAAAGTTCCCTCAACTGTCTGTAGACTGAAGTGGGCTTTGCTGTATTTTAATTGTCTTTTGGCTATGAAAGCTACAATTAAAACAACATTCAGGACATAAGTAAAATGAATATTAAAAGTTTACCACAGAAACGAAGTTGAAACTTAATAATTGTGATTTTATAATTATTAAAATGACAACTTAATATAGCCTAGCCATAAAGATGGTATAACACTCTCTTTTAAAAAATGGATACATAATTACGAAACATTGTTACTACCATATATTACTGTTCTATAGTGTCTTATTAATACATTATACCTCAATTCAAAAATAAATGACCCCTTAATTGTTTCAAAATTAAAAGATACATAAAGTAATAAAAAAAAAAATCTAATAACATAACTATAACGAATGACATGCATAATATACTGTACTATGGTCCATTATCATAAAAATATGAATGTGCCAATAAATGGATTGGATCCCAATCCTTCTTCTCTGCCCTAAAGCTTTATGGTTATGCCCCTAATATAATTTCTTTTTAAAATGTTTTGCTTTGACCACCTCTTTCTTGAAATTAACTCAGGGGTGTTACTAATTCAGCTTTAATAATTACAATAGCATTGATGCTTGATTTCCACTCTGCTGCTAAGCAACCTCAGATCACACGAAGCAGCCTTGTCTCCCTGAAGCCGTCATGATGAGACTTGACCCAAACCACAGGGCAGACCTACTCTCAGAGTGATGTTGAAACTCAAACTTACTGTCTGGTAAAAACATGGAAAGACCATTCTTCATCTGTTCCAAGCTGGGAAAAACCTGATGTAATGTGGCACAAGCAGAAACAAAATGTACAGTTATTGAGGATAATTTATTTAATGCTGTAAAATAATGGTACATTAAATTAATCTTTAATGTTTACTTTTTATTTTTGTTGGTGCAAGAAACAATATATTAAAACCTAAAGTGCATTTACTATGTAGTACTATACATTACAGATAACATCACTACATTGAGACTCATTTTACAGTTAAACACTTCTTCCTGTAAGAATGACTGTTGATAAGGACTTTAAATGGTTTGCATTTGAAAGGAAGTTAAATAACTCAGGAAATATTTGTATATGCTGATACCGAAAAAAACAGGATCTTGCTCTTTATATTATGAAGTAATGAAAGTCTATTTGAAATATGACTTTATTTGACAAAGCCCTTCCTAGCTACCCTGAACTTTTACAAGGTGGTCAGAAACCACATTGTTATCATTGTCTCACAAATTTAAAATGATGCTTGATTTGCTGTTTTATTTCAGTTTAAACTCATTGTGTAAGTGTACAAAGGAAAATGTAGCCATGTGTGAAATGTATTGCATGAAATCCAGTGGTTTGTGGTTTTGATTTTCAACATATTTCAACAGAAATTAATGAAAAGTGATGACTGAAACCCATAAACATATCATTTACAATATTGTAGTGGTAACTGGTCCTAAGGTTTTGGTCTCATGAATCAAAAGACAAATTTACTGTAAAATTTTAATATTTTAAACAATCCAGATACCTTTACCACGCTTTGTATTTTTTTTGTAAATTGGATATGTATTTATTTATTTTTCTTCTAAATTTCTAGAAGGACTTTGCTACAATGCCATCCATTAATCTCCTTGCATGTTAAATTCCCTTGTGAATTCGCATTGCATTTCCAATATAGTTATTTAGTCAGTTATGGTACTGGATGCACCAAACAATTGGAAACAAGATTATACTACATGTATTGGTCATATATACAATGCATAGAATAGTTATTGCATTATTGTTTATTCATCTTCATAATGAGTTAGACACAAGAGCGTGCACTGTTTGCCATGTCCTTTTCATATTTGTCTAATTTTTAGTAAACACAATTATTTCTTCATCATGTATTCTTATACAAAAAAATGTATATGTTTCTAATATTATGGGATTATCTCTGTATTTATAATACTAATTTATGATCTTTTATATGTGTCAGTATATTTTATTGGTAGTCTTTGTATTTCAAAATGCTTGTACATACACACCTACACACACACACAAATATAGTTTTGTGTATCCCATGGTAAGACAGGATAGTGTTCTGGATTTGTAATGCACATTCTCTCATTCTATGATTGGTCATTATTCAATGTATTGTGTCATTTCATCCCAGTTATAAAATATTTGTTTTCTTTATAATTTTGTGAATTGTCAATCTTCTCACATGCATACGTCCAGCATTGAATTCCAGCAATGTGCAAGCTGGGGCATTTGATCTTATTTGCAATTTAATTTGAAAAAAAAATGCAATAATTTAATCAGAAACAGCAATGGAGAATTATACAAAATGCACAAAATATAAATTAAATATTACAGTATGTTCATATATCATTTAATCTCGGTTCAGAGGCAAAGAACAATTTCTTTTTTACTGGTTTACTCAGCTAATAGATGAAATGGTGAAATTCCCTTACACATTTTAAAATACAAATACATACATATTGTAGGCTGCCTTTTATTCCAGTTGAAATTTCCCAGAAACACTATGCTATTATGATGTACTTTTTTAGAGTCTATATCAGTATAGTTTTCTTAATGACACCGAAACATTGACATTTAAAGACACATTATAATACGTTATGATACTGAATATCACCTGGTCAACTGAGCTCAACTGAGTTCAGGAACAACAGCAATTTCATCATCACTTATTAAATATCCATCAATTACACAGATGTTAGATTAAACTCAGCTTTTCCATTTCTTTTGTTTAACCATTGTCCAAATAAGGTTGCAGCCTACTTATATTTAGGTTCGGCAAAACAGTGAATAACTTTACTCTCTGTTGCTGGTTCACATGCCTTTGTTTTTTGTATTTTTATTTTTCTAATGCCACTTTCATGTTCTACGTCTAAAACATAGTCCTTGCTACTATCTAATCCAATTACCAAATTAACAATCAATTGAATCTCAATTAAGAAGTAATGTTTTAAGTGGCATAAACAACTCAAAGTGTTGAATCGGTAAGAAAATAATCTCATGTCTAACGGCACTGGAAACAGTGAATTAGTTTTACTGATTAAACACTTATTGCTGTTTATCCCTTACTTTTGTACTGTATTTACTTCAGTTATAACATCTGTCCTATTGCCTGAGCAGCAAACTTCAAGAAAGACGCTACTTCTGGAATATTAAGTAAGACAGGGAAGGTGTCACATATAAAAACAGAAAAAATCAACTCTGAAGGTTTTTATAATATGTTGTTACAGTATATCTTAAACATTTGTCTTGAAGCATTAAGTGAGGCAACATATCGTGTTTTAGTTGCCATTTAGTAATGCAATGTAATGTTGTTTGCTGACAGAGTGAATCAACAGTAATGTAAACAACACAACAGAAACAGACTAGTTAAATGTTTGTTGCTAGTGAGGATAATGACACACTTATCATCCATATGTAAACCATTATTTCTCATTCTGCACATTGCAAAACAATTATTAGACACACCAGGAATCCAGAACTACATCATTTGCCCATCAATTACTTTTTCCACTACCAAAGCCATAGAACCCTTTCCTGTTCCTAAATATTGCTCTTATGCCTGAAGCTTTTTTTTTTGGCAGAGCTTATATTTTTTAAATGTATTGCAATACTTTATTGTACGTATGTCACTTTTTATTTTATCAGAATGTATGCCCTTAAAGTTATTCACAAAATGAAACAATCTGTGACTACATTAACATCCACATTTGCTGTCAACTTTCATGTGGAGCAAGATAGCTCTCTGCTGGCCATTTATTATTACTGAGGCACACAATATTCAAAACCTTGAGAAGATGCTGGTATTCTGTTAAATAGGAACTCACGACTGAATAAGCTTATGCAGGGAAACAGGAAATCTTTCCATTGAAGCATGTATGTGTGCATGTGTTAAAAAGAAACAACAGCATGTGACAATGTTTATGACTGAGAATGGAAACACGCAAAGTAGTGTAGAAAGATTCAGTACCAGTTCTGTTTTTTTTTCTTCCAAAATTGTCTCCCCTGTAAAAGTCAACCGCAACTCACAGCTTAGGGATAGTAATACTTTCTTTGACACATACAGTAGATGTAGTTGCATTTATGACTACTAGAGGGCCTTGATAACAAAGTGCTGGTATGCAAATAAAGAATCTTAACCCAAATCCCAAATAAAAAATACTGGGTAATTGTACACAGCCTCAACGCTATACATTCCATTTGCTTCTCTGTGAGCATCAAATACTGCCTGGCATTTTGTAGGCTTGCAGCTATTGACCCATAAAATCATACATAGTTTTGAAGTGGTGGAGAATGAGTATCCTATACTCTCTGTAACATATCCCATGCATGCTCAGTCAGGGGAATAAGCAGGTCCAGATATATTTGCATCATTAAGAGCTTCTTCTAGGAGTCTAATGTTCATGCATTATCAACATCCATTTCACCATGGAACAAAGTGCAATATTTCTGATCATATCTAGATTGTATACAGCAGATGTCAGCCTGTTTGTTTTTACCACATTAGCACAGCCTGAAGTCCAACCCCATAGTATAACTGCCACATCTCAGAAAGGATGTAAGTGTTGCATAAGATATAGCCCCTGCTGATGCCTACTGTCAATCTGTACACCATAAAAAGTATTTTATGAACAGAATATACTGACAGCATTCTCGTCCATGTGACGTGTTCTCTTGCTCATTAAATGTATGTGTCTAGCAAGAAAAACAGCTTAAAGGACAACAGGCACCATCATTGTGCAGTCAGTTCCTAGTTGTGAGATGTCACAGACACACCAAATGCCAAGAAGTGGTGATCTAAGCCGACATTCTAGCGGTGTATGTCACAGATCAATAGTGAGGTAAGGTTGTAAATCAAACATAACCAATGTGATGTGTTTTCGCACCTCTCCAGATATTAGCTACAAATTTGAGAATCATACAATAGTGAATGGTGAATACTTTGGCATTGATTTTGGTGTTTGCTGTACTGAACTAGAAATGACATTAATATGTTAGATGCAAAGCACACACATTTTTATAATGTTGGTGTTCAGTTTCAATATTGTTAATATATACGTTTAATGGCATACTATGCAAGAAATGTACTAGTAACTATAAAACAAGCTTAAAAATATATAATTCTGTCATAAAGGGTAAAGGAAGAGAGTGCTTAAAGAAACAAGGGAGGTCATCGGCAAGTCCCTGGGAAAGATTTTACATAAACCCATCAGTCTCACCTCCACAACATGCAAAATCATGGAATGAATCGTAAAAAGAAAGCAAGAGGAGTATCTATACAGTAATGGCATCATAGGAGACCACTAACATGGATTCAGAAAAGGGTGCTTCTGCTTGACAAACGTCTTCGGCTTCTTCGAGGAAGTCACAAAACGTTGGACACAAAAAGAGCCTATGACATCATATACCTGGACTACCAAAAAGCCTGTGACAAAGTGCTGCATGAAAGGCTAGTGGATACAGACTGTTATTACATGAGAGTAGCTGTTACTGACTTCATGCTAATATTGGGCTCGGCTTTCACTAAGATGAAATTAGGTAGTAGTGGTGGGGATCACCCAAGATTTATCTTTGCTGTAATATTTGAGCCTTCAGAGCATTTCTTCCACCAGGTAACATGGATTTTCTATTGGACCGGTGTTGTTGGCTAGTGTAATGCTGGCTCCAGGGATAGGTTGGGTGTTGGACTTCACAGGGGTCATCAGGTGGGTGCCTCCCATCGTCTGTGTTTCGTCGACTTGTCCATGACACCTCAAGAAGGCTTGACGGTGATGCTGGCATCTCAGCATCACACCCCTCTATCTCCCACCCAACCCTTACCTTAGCCATTAATTCATTTCCATTGATGTTAACTTCCTCCATCATCTGTCTTTTGAGGTCCCCAATCGGCCCGTTTCCTCCTCAACCAGTTGTTACTCCTTGGATAGAGCCTTCACTATACACCACAACTCCTGTCCACTGAATCCAGTATCTCCAAGAAGTCAGGTCATGCAGACGAATCTCTCTGGAAAGTCAGATCATGGTGTGACAAATCCCTGATAACATTTATATTTAACCGCATACAGAACTAGGCAGAAATGTGGTAAATGAAATTCAATGCCAACAAATGTAAATTTTCACTCGCCAGACATATAAATGTAAGATCCAAATACCAAGAGAAATACCTTGGTGTTGTAATAGATCCATCGCTGTCAACAACCACACAGTGCAGGGACACAATCAAAAAGGCAAACAGAATGCTTGGCTATGTAGCCAAAAGTGTAGAGTACAAATCCAAGGAGGTTATGGTGAGGTTTTATAGTACAAATCCAAGGAGGTTATGGTGAGGTTTTATAATGCACTGATGGGTGTGCACTTGGAATATTGTGTCCATTCAGATCACCACATTTATTTGATCATGCTCCTCCAAAGAGTGAATATTTCAATTCTGATTTAATTAATGGCCATAATGGCTGTGGGGAGCAATAAACTAATACAAAATATTGAAAAAAGTTGATTTTCTTACCACCTTGCCTACATATTTCACTTAATCACTTATGATTACAGAGGTCTTTGTCTAAGAGAACACACCTCTGGAAGCAAGCAAAGTGTTCTCTTAGCCAAAGTTCTCTTAGCCGAATCAATAAAAAAATACATATATATTTTTAAAGTGTTTAATTATTACAACACACAGCAGAGGTGAGATTTGAACACATTGTGTCACAATAACTTTTAACCTATGTAAAGTATTAACCCAATAAAGACACTGTTTGGAGGTAGCAGTTGTATGCATTACAAAATTACCAAAAACATAATAATTATACACTCCAATCCCGTTGTAACGAATATGTGATATAACGATTCTGCATATAACTTACAAGCCCTTTTTGAAACCTCTTTTTTATAACAATTATTTAAGCCTGTATAAGAATTCATTTTTCAGGTATTTTGCATCTGTCGAGAGTCACAGCAGTGTTACTCCAGCCTTTCTTCTAGCTTGACTGGACACTAGGTGTCACTGCAAAATACCTGCATAATGTATTAACTGCCACTCTATTCCCATATGCAATCTGAACAAGAATATCCTTTCTGGGCTCCAGGCACTCGCCCTGCCTTAGCTCTGCCCATCTATGACATCATTGTCCTGTCCTTTTCACTGTCCTTGACACCAAGCAAAGCCACGGTAGTCACTTGCAAATTGACCCTTTTGCGATCAGGTAGGTGTGCACAAAGCATAGGTACCATAGAGATTATTGACACACAGATAGGCTAATGTGATGAGATCCTTTCAGTCACGTAATGGCCTTTTGCAGCAACTGTGTCTGAAATAGCCATTATTTAAATATTAAATCTGTATATTATATTCATGTATTTTTATGTATTTTTGAACTTTTGTTTGAGATGTGCAAATAATTAATTTGCAGTATATTATTTGTTTTTAATAATACATCATGAAATTGTGTTGTGACTGCAACATTACGGTATGTACCGGTATGGTAGAACTGATATATAAAAACGTATTTAAACATGTTTAACTTTTGTTTTATGGCTGATCTGTACATGTGTAGGTCTACAAATGAATGAAAATTGATGGCACCTCAGATAACAAAGACACACTATTCCTTCTGTTAAAAGGCTCTCAGCAGGATTCAGATTTTAGCTTTACGTATATATTCGTAATGTTCTGTTAAAATTTGCATTCCAGTATAGTCATTCTTGTATTAAGGTAGACTTACGCAAATAAAAATAATTAGATATAGTTCCTATGTTTTTGCATTATCAAGTTAACTTATTGTTCTATATACTAAACCAAAAAATACCTGATTTGTTGCAGGTGTAGGCTAGAGACTAAGTACAGTACAAAATTGCATCATCTTGTAATTACTAAACAGGTAAGTTGCTTAAGCTTAATACTTATTCTAGAAGTCTCACAGTCAAATTAATTGTGTGCACATCCCAAACAATTAATTAATAATGGCTATTTTGGACACGGGCACTGCAGAAGGCCTTCACGTGACTTGAAGGATGTTTAGCCTATCTATCTGTCAATAATCTCTATAATACACGAGTTTTGTGCAGTCTTTTTCTGCCCCCTTTTCAAAGTTTCTGTGATTTTAGAAATACACTGCACCACACTCTGAAACAATATTCATCAGACCTGGCGTGATAGCATTAAAATGGGTGTGTTAATCTGAAAGTTATTTTAATAGCATTTACTCTACACATTACTATTTACAGTTGACAATCATGACAAAGTCGGTTCCAGCTACAGAGACTGTGTTGCCTTCTTATACCACCAGAAGGCAGTGAATAACCTTGCTATTGTCAGAAAGAAGTGCAGAGGTAGTCCATTAATAAAGCCATGTCTACAGCAGTGTGTCCATTCACACGTGTACTCTACTTATGTAGATTGTCTTTAAACCAAAGGTGAAAACAATGCGCACAGTGCAGTACTAATTGTATTCCATACATTTGTATATGCTTTTCATTATAGAATATTAAAGCTCCACAATGCAGCTGTATTATTGCTTTCTTTTTATATGCTTCTTCCCTTTCTTGATATTATTGTTATTACTAGTATGACTGTATTATTATATAAACGTATTTAGTCGTGTCAGTGTATTTCTATTCTGGTCCAGAAGCAATACCCAGAGAACAGGTATTGGTTCCACTGGGGATTTCTCTGAGGCTGTATGTTTAAGTCACGTCGTGGTGCCTACAGGTGATACAAAAGAAAGAAGGAATGGCTGAAATCAATGGAACTGTGACTAGTCCTTCAGGAAATACTTGAACGAGCATGACAGTTCTTGATGCAATAGTACACTATGTTGGATGGAATCAGGATTTAAAACTTTAAAAGGGGAGTGTAGAGCTTTGCATATGAAGAAAAAAAAAGAGATCTTTGAAAGAACTATCCTAAGGGAACAGTTACCGGCTTTCATGGTGTTTAAAATACAGCTCTTAAATGTGCATTTTGATGCTGAGAGATTTTGAATATCATATTAAATAATTTCTCTCATAACACCTGATACTACTGCTGAGGAAAACTGATTTACCACTGCAGCTGAATGTGCAAAAACATAGATGGTAAGGATTCACTGTTTGGAACTGGGATGTGTACATTAATTGGAGTTTGTTATGCTGAGAGCTCACAGTTTATCCCAGCTCCATACTGTAACCATTCCATAGATGACAACATTTGATTTAGATAAAAAATATATTTCTTAAATTTGACCCACCTTCCTTACAAAAAAGCAACATTACTGCAATATGCATTTGCACATCATTATAAAAACACCACAGCTAAAGGAATGCAATGGGAACACTGTATGTCTACTGCAGAATGGCTGTGTCCTAACCCTAGTTTTGTTTAATATCATTTCACCCTGTCGTATTTGTTATACAGTTAATTCTTCTTCACAAATAATTGAAAGAAAGAGGAATCTTGTAGCATGCTTGCATGTTTGCAACATCCCTCACTCTAATTTCATTCAACCAAACATCTTAAACTAGCAAACATGCCAGAATTACCTTCCAGAATAAAAGGTGCACATGACGATTTGGAGAAAATAATCTAGCCCACTGAGTGTGTGCTGGTCTTGCGTGTAGCAAATAGCAAACAACCAGCCATCGATGTTTACTGTAACATTGGTGGCAACATGAATGAAATAAAAGTAATGCAATGTTAAAATATTGATCTCATCTTTTGAATTATTCATAATAATAGTGACTATTATGGTATTTTGCGGTAGGGGGCTTGAAAAGAAAAATATTATATTGTTTCCCTGTGTAAGTCAATAATTAGGTAAAGCTCCCAGAGCCCCTGTTGCGACTTGTTAGTTTGTAACTAAATCCTGTGGTTGTGCTTGGAATGGATGTAGTGATGCTGACCTGGGCAGGTACCGCAGTGTAATTTATGAAAGTGCCAGTGTTTGTATATCAGTGTATGTTTGAGCTGGTTTTGTTCTTGTTGCCAGTGTTTGTATAGCAGTGTATGTTTGAGCTGGTTTTGTTCTTGTTGCCAGTGTGTGTATAGCAGTGTATGTTTGAGCTGGTTTTGTTCTTGTTGCCAGTGTGTGTATAGCAGTGTATGTTTGAGCTGGTTTTGTTCTTGTTGCCAGTGTTTGTATAGCAGTGTATGTTTGAGCTGGTTTTGTTCTTGTTGCCAGTGTTTGTATAGCAGTGTATGTTCTTGCTGGTTTTGTTCTTGTTGCCAGTGTTTGTATAGCAGTGTATGTTTGAGCTGGTTTTGTTCTCGTTGCCAGTGTTTGTATAGCATGTATGTTTGAGCTGGTTTTGTTCTTGTTGCCAGTGTTTGTATAGCAGTGTATGTTTGAGCTGGTTTTGTTCTTGTTACCAGTGTTTGTATAGCAGTGTATGTTTGAGCTGGTTTTGTTCTTGTTGCCAGTGTTTGTATAGCAGTGTATGTTTGAGCTGGTTTTGTTCTCGTTGCCAGTGTTTGTATAGCAGTGTATGTTTGAGCTGGTTTTGTTCTTGTTGCCAGTGTTTGTATAGCAGTGTATGTTTGAGCTGGTTTTGTTCTTGTTGCCAGTGTTTGTATAGCAGTGTATGTTTGAGCTGGTTTTGTTCTTGTTGCCAGTGTTTATATAGCAGTGTATGTTTGAGCTGGTTTTGTTCTCGTTGCCAGTGTTTGTATAGCATGTATGTTTGAGCTGGCATGTTGCCAGTGTTTGTATAGCAGTGTATGTTTGAGCTGGTTTTGTTCTTGTTGCCAGTGTTTGTATAGCAGTGTATGTTTGAGCTGGTTTTGTTCTTGTTGCCAGTGTTTGTATAGCAGTGTATGTTCTTGCTGGTTTTGTTCTTGTTGCCAGTGTTTGTACAGCAGTGTATGTTTGAGCTGGTTTTGTTCTCGTTGCCAGTGTTTGTATAGCTTGTATGTTTGAGCTGGCATGTTGCCAGTGTTTGTTGCAGTGTATGTTTCTCACTCTTGTTTGTTTCCTGGCATCACTGCGTTATTGTTGGTCTCTTTACTGTTTTTGAATCATGATCATTTGTATAGATATCTTCAGCACTTTTTCTTTTGTTGTCTGTTTTGCGTGGCTTGGGTCTTGGGTCTGGATCAAACTTACTTTTTTCTCCCCCTTTGTTTATTATTTGTCTCTCAGTGATTTGTTATTGCTTAAGTTTTACTTGTTGGTCTCTATTGAAGCCGGATCTGGTTTCCTATTCCTTCAGTACTGGTCTTATACCGCAGGTGATTTGGTATTATCATAGTATTTCCAATCAGCTAAGTTGTTGTGTTTTGTGTTTTTTGCCTTTATTTTTTGTATTCATATCTAGATACACTTCAAAATAGAAGTACATTACTATGTATAACAGATGCATAAAAACTGAATAGGATGCACATTTATACAGTAATATACTGAAAAGTGTATTTGTCAGGAGATCTATAAATTCATCTTGAAATATTAACCCAAATCATTAACTGCCTCTAAAACTGCTTCAAACAACACTGTTTTTCAGTTTCACAACTTTCTCTTCTTAGTTAGGGGAAGAGGTACCAACAAACCCCTAAGCCAACAAGCAATGTGAATGGTGTGTAAAGAAAAGGATGACTGTGACTTTGAGCAAATTCACCATCCTTAGGTTTGGTTCATTTGAGAATTATATTATCACAGTGAGTTAGTCCTAAGTGAAGTCTAGAGACAATGTGAAATATTACATTGTTCCATGATTTTTTTTTTTTTTCACCATTGAAGTCTTCTATCGGAATTTAGATTTTTTATTCTCACAGATGTATTTCAATGTGGTGAAAAACAATGTGAGATAAACCATTTGTCTGAAAGAGTTTCCAACCGAAGAGAAAGGCAAAAAAAAAAAACTATTGCATTTTTTTCCATTTAAATAAGATATTATCCAAGTGAAAAGTTATGGTTTTAATAAACAGAGCCTCTTCATTAAAACTGCATCTTATTCCACTGAGACTGTGTTGGATATAAATGGAGAAGAAAAAAACAGTAACTGGAACGATGTCAGGTCTGAAGTAATTTATTTCAATGACACCATATAAGATATATTTTCAATTACATGTCTTTGCATCTAAATCAGCTACGTTCTTCCTGAAAAACTCATAGTTTTAATGAATAGGATATACTATTGGACTTTTCAATTACATGTTTGAAATTACAGTGGCCCAGAGTTATAATATTGATAAACAGCAGTACACTTATGAAGATTTGTGTATGCCTGTCATTCAAAACCCCATCTGAAGTATGAACCAGCTGAAGAACTGTTGATAAAAGATTTATGAGAAACGATATAATATTTTTGCCTATATCCTCGCTTAATACGTTTGACGTGCTGCTATGTTACTGTCATTGTTTCAAATGAAACCGTGTGTACAGAATGAATACAGTGCAGCATGAATCATTGATGGAGGAAGCTTTTTACGATTTGGAGGGCGAAGCTTCCTCAATGGTATTTTCAATAAATTCAGCTCAATGCAGCCAGATCATGAAAAAATTGCTACAAGAAAGTGTTTCTTTTCTGCCGCCTATGGTTTGAATGATCAAAAATAAACAAAGAATGAGGGTGGGGGCTTGTTTAAAGCCTTTACAATCTTAAAAGGAGAAGACAAAGTTAACCCTGACCAATACTTTAAGCAAAGGACACAGTTAGAAATGAACTGTAAATAGACTCAGGACAGAGGGTAAGAGACACATAGAGAGTGGGGAGGGTATGGAATGGGTTACTTAAGCCTGGGACACACATGAGCAGCGTGGCACCACTGGGCATTTTTACGGTGCGATACCACTAGTCCGCACCTGGGCACACATGAGCGGTATGCACTACGTGACTGACTTTTCTTACAATATTGTAGAAAAATTGAATGGTACAGTACAGTAGTTGTCAGTACAACACCGTAGGCTATGTACTCAAGTATAATTTACATATATGGCCAAAAGTTTTGCATCACATAGTATGTTAGGATGGTGACATCATTAAAAAATATATACATACGTATATATTATTATTTATTTCTTTGCAGACACCCTTATCCAGGGCGACTTACAATTGTTACAAGATATCACATTATTTTTTACATACAATTACATTATTTTTTTACACATTATTTTTGCATACAATTACCCATTTACACAGCTGGGTTTTTACTGGAAAAATCTAGGTAAAGTACCTTGCTCAAGGGTACAGCAGCAGTGTTCCCCACCTGAGATTTAACCCACGACCCTCCGGTCAAGAGTCCAGAGCCATAACCACTACTCCACACTGCTGCCCCTATATATATATATATATATTGTAAAAGATTGAACCTCTTTGCGGTTCGTTGCCCCTTTAAAAACACGGACCCAACACACAAATGGATTTTTTTTTTAAAGCGCGGTCGCGCTATTTTTAATGAAAACACAAAAACAAAATAAACAAACAAACACCTAGCTCTCTTTGAGCACTAACTAAAACAAAACAGGAACCTAAATTAAACAGGACAGCTAAGCTGTTTACCTGTAACAAAACAAACAAAATCACACACACAAAAAAGGACTCACTCTACCTTTTTTTCCTTTTAAACTACGGCTGTACCCACACACCAGCACAGTCGGGCTTCTACCCTCTTCAGCAGCCGCCCTGAGCAGACTGACTGCTCTCCTTAAATACCGGGCACCTGGCTCCAATTTTCAATAGTAGCCAGGTGCCGGTAATGATCAACAATAAAACAATTAAACAAAACAATTAACACAAATTAAACAATTAACAAAACAAAACCAAAATGTGCCTTACGCACATGTTTTCCTCTAGGGAGGAATTAACCCCCTCCCTGCTGTCTCACAATATATATACAGTACTGTGAAAAAATGCTGTAAAGTAAGAATGCTTTCAAAAATAGACATGTTAATAGATTATATTTATCAATTAACTAAATGCAAAGTGAGTGAACAGAAGAAAAATCTAAATCAAATCCATATTTGGTGTGACCACCCTTTGCCTTCAAAACAGCATCAATTCTTCTAGGTACACTTGCACAAAGTCAGGGATTTTGTAGGCATATGGTCAGGTGTATGATTAAACAATTATACCAAACAGGTGCTAATGATCATCAATTCAATATGTAGGTTGAAACACAATCATTAACTGAAACAGAAACAGCTGTGTAGGAGGAATAAAACTGGGTGAGGAACAGCCAAACTCAGCTAACAAGGTGAGGTTGCTGAAGACAGTTACTGTCAAAGTCATACACCATGGCAAGACTGAGCACAGCAACAAGACACAAGGTAGTTATACTGCATCAGCAAGGTCTCTCCCAGGCAGAAATTTCAAGGCAGACAGGGGTTTCCAGATGTGCTGTCAAGCTCTTTTGAAGAAGCACAAAGAAACCGGCAGCGTTGAGGACCGTGAGGCGCAGTGGTCGGCCAAGGAAACTTACTGCAGCAGATGAAAGACACATCATGCTTACTTCCCTTCGCAATCGGAAGATGTCCAGCAGTGCCATCAGCTCAGAACTGGCAGTAAACAGTGGGACCCTGGTACACGCATCTACTGTCCAGAGAAGTCTGGTCAGAAGTGGCCTTCATGGAAGACTTGCGACCAAAAAGCCATACCTCCGACGTGGAAACAAGGCCAAGCGATTCAACTATGCACGAAAACACAGGAACTGGGGTGCAGAAAAATGGCAGCAGGTGCTCTGGACTGATGAGTCAAAATTTGAAATATTTGGCTGTAGCAGAAGGCAGTTTGTTCGCCGAAGGGCTGGAGAGCGGTACACGAATGAGTGTCTGCAGGCAACAGTGAAGCATGGTGCAGGTTCCTTGCAAGTTTGGGGCTGCATTTCTGCAAATGGAGTTGGGGATTTGGTCAGAATTAATGGTCTCCTCAATGCTGAGAAGTACAGGCAGATACTTATCCATCATGCAATACCATCAGGGAGGCATCTGATTAGCCCCAAATTTATTCTGCAGCATGACAACGACCCCAAACATACAGCGAAAGTCATTAAGAACTATCTTCAGCGTAAAGAAGAACAAGGAGTCCTGGAAGTGATGGTATGGCCCCACAGAGCCCTGATCTCAACATCATCGAGTCTGTCTGGGATTACATGAAGAGAGAGAAGCAACTTAGGCTGCCTAAATCCACAGAAGAACTGTGGTTAGTTCTCCAAGATGTTTGGGCCAACCTACCTGCGAGTTCCTTCAAAAACTGTGTGCAAGTGTACCTAGAAGAATTGATGCTTGATGCTGTTTTGAAGGCAAAGGGTGGTCACACCAAATATGGATTTGATTTAGATTTTTCTTCTGTTCACTCACTTTGCATTTTGTTAATTGATAAATATAATCTATTAACATGTCTATTTTGAAAGCATTCTTACTTTACAGCATTTTTCACACCTGCCTAAAACTTTTGCACAGTACTGTATATATATACAGTATATATATATATATATATATATATATATATATATATATATATATATATATATATATATATATATATATATATGAACATAATTTCAATATTTTATTTAACATGCAATGTTATTGTAAATTTTATCATGCAATCAAGAAACTACAAAATTATATTGCAAAAGTCTACTGGAAACTACAATAGTAGTACAGTATTTCATGTTAGATTTTGAAATGTCACATTTTTCAATTTTTGGAAAACTACGAAGCGGTATCTTATTCAATATGTTAACGTAACATTATTCAGCAGGTTTCATTTGACTATATGAAGCATATGCTATTTACATGAACTGAATATAAACATATATTCCAAGTAATATCTGAATAATTGCTTGCATTTAAACTGAAATAATTACATTTCTTTGTGAAACATGGCATTTGGTAGATGGCTATAGGTAAACAATAGAAGGTAGTATTATTTTTGGGATAATTTATTAACATGTTCTTAACCTTAGGATTTTATACAGAAAATTATATTCTGTTCTATTAAATAATGGAATATCTAGTCAATTTTAAATGTAGTTTACCATCCAGCAAACAGTATATTTTAAGACAAAATATGGGCCTATTAGCTCTATCCCTAGAGATTTATTTTGGTTCCTGTAGCCAGAAGCCACAATATTAGGAAATAATCTTTCTACATACCGAAGGACAAAACCTTCCCTACCCTCATGAGAACAAATGAATCATGAATATATTATGATGGATAAGTTACTTTTATTGAGCAGGTAAATCTAGATTCCTGCAGTCTCTTTTTAAAACAGGTCAGTGTTATTTCAAGCTGCACTTTAATGGCTGGAATTTTAGTTCTGGGATGTAAATCGAAAAAAGGTACAAAAGTTTCACTCAGGTAACCCAACAAGGAGGAGCATCCATCTGAATAATGGATAATATAACAATGAATCTTAACAAGCTTGGAAGTTGTATGTTAAGTGTATTACTTGTACAATAAACAAGGTTGATAAGGTTTACTGTAGACCCCTATGTAAGTTGAATAACTTCTGAGTGCTCTCTACAGAGCATACACTAATGCACAATATGCGGATACAGCATAAAGTGATGATATAATGTTTTAGGACTGCTTAAACCTTAAGGTAAGAAAATGAATGTGCTCAGGTTAAAAATATTCATATACAATCGAAAGAGTATCGAATTATTGCCAAATGCAATCCAAAACACCAGTACTCAAGGAGTGAAGATTGGTGCACGATCAAGGTATTTATCGTGTGGCAATGGGACATTTTTGTATGGGGATCATAAAAAAAAGGAACTGGTTGAAACAAAAGCCTTGACCTCATTGGGTGTGGTTGAAAACCACTGCTTTAGTCACACAGATCAGTATTTTATTTCATAGTTTTAATTCAGATTTAAAAAGTAAGAATTAAGTTGTGGTTTGTGTTAATTGGTAACACAGTAGGGGAAGGTTACTGTCAAAGACAGGGCATTATTTTGATCATGGATAAAGGTGCTGAGGGTAGACAAGAAGTGAAGGAATGAGATGTGTGAATGAAACTGAAGCTTAAACAAAACAGAATTGTGTATTTGTATACATATTTTTCCCCCCTTTGGTGGACACACATCATAACACCGGCAGCACTGGATTTAGAATGATGTTGTTTCTGAAAACGTGAACATAAATATAAAGTAAATACATGGGCAAAATGTAGAGCAAAAAAAGCAAAAAAAAACATTACAATAAAATGTAGCATCATAGGATAATCAGATCTGTCCATTTCGGGAAAATGTACCCCTTTATGCATAACTTACATCCTAAAGTAGTGTCATTAAAAAAAAAAAAAAAATCCTTACTAATTATACCTACCCTAGACAATTGTTCTGTTTTAAAAATCCCTGTAGAAAGCTGCTTAGCCTAACAATGATTTAAAATTGGCAAGCTTTATATAACAATACATGGCTTTACAAACTTCCTGCATGTTAATTACAATTTTTTTTTTTTTTTTTTTGTAATTTGGAAAGTGATTTTATTCTCTGAAGGTGCTTTGACTGCTGTGATGTCTGTGAGTCCAAGGACATTCAGAGACATAAAAGAAACATGTTGCTTAAAATTTAGTTGGGCACTTATGCTTGAGCTTTCTGCTCCCTCCTATCTCCAGAATATAATTTTTCCCTACACCCCCTCTCGTCCCCTCTGCTCCTCCACCACCGGCAGATTAGCTGTACCCCCCCTCCACTCCCTCGCTTCCAGCTCCCGCTCCTTCTCCACCCCTGCCCCTCAGTGGTGGAATGACCTACCCACAGATATCAGGACTGCTCAGTCCTTAACCACCTTCTGGCACCTCCTCAAGACATACCTGTTCAGACAGCATCTGTAAACCTCACAGCTCTCGACTATACTGGACTATATACCACCCAATTGTACCAGCACTTGCATCAGTGTGTACTTGCACTGAACCGCTCCATAACTTGCCGTATTCTACTACTGCTCGTAATTATAACTACTTCCTGTATCTTGTATTTGACTTTACTCTTATAGGTATCTGTATTCACATTTTTTTTTGTAATTGCTCTTATTTCAAATCATTCTCATCCATTTGTCGTACTTACTACATGCTCAAACAGGACTTTACTCGTGTAAGCAAATATTTTTAATATAAGTTTACTGCTCTTAGTCGAACCTGCTCTTACATGTAATTATTTACTGTATTCTCTATTTTTTGCTCTTATTTGAATTTGATCTTTTGCTACTTATTTTATTGTACTTTGCAACTGCTCTTATCTGTAATGTGATATTCTGTACTGTGATACTTTATAATGTGATATTTTGAACTGTGATATTTTGTAACAATTGTAAGTCGCCCTGGATAAGGGTGTCTGCTAAGAAAATAAATAAATAAATAAATAAATAAATAATCCTCCCCCTCCTCTGATCTCTCTATCTTTGTTCCTCTGGAATCTACCACACTCTCTCCCTCTTCCTCCGCTAAGAACCTCGGTTATTCCCAGCACATCTCCACTCTGGCACGCACTTGCCGATTCTTCCTGAGCAACATCCGAAGAATCCGACCCTTCCTCACCAACTACGCCACCCAGCTCCTGGTCCAGGCCTTGGTACTCTCCCGCCTAGGCTACTGCAACTCCCTCCTGGCTGGCCTCCCTGCGTCCGCCACCCGTCCGCTCCAGCTCATCCAGAACTCCGCTGCTCGCCTGGTGTTCTCTCTGCCTCGCTTCTCCCATGCAACTCCACTACTCCGCTCACTCCACTGGCTCCCGATCACTGCTCGTATCCAGTTCAAGACTCTTGTACTAGCCTACAGATGCCTTGACCAGACTGCACCCAGCTACCGCCAGACCCTCATCTCTCCCTACACCCCCACTTGACCTCTCCGCTCCGCCTGCACTAGAAGACTGGCTCTACCTCCTCTACGCTCCCCTGCCTCCAGAGCCCGCTCCTTCTCCACTCTCGCCCCACAGTGGTGGAATGACCTTCCTACAGACACACCTCTTCAGAAAGCACCTGTAGAACTCCTCTGTTTTTCCCCTGGGACACATATCATCCTTCCTTAAATGCGCATTACTTGCTTTTATCTGCCCCGTATTTTACTGCATGTAATCCTGTACTTCAGAGTACCGTAATCTGCCAAGTGTTTAATCTGTAGTATTTAATTATATCCTGATGTAACTATCACTGACACTGTTATCTGCTGTATTATTGAATTGTATTTTGTCACACTTGTACTTGCTTGAACCAAAGCCATTGTATTCATCATTGTATTTATCTTGCTCTTAATTGTATTATTACTTGCACTGTGATTCTTGAAATGTAATTGTTGACGACTGTAAGTCGCCCTGGATAAGGGCGTCTGCTAAGAAAATAATAATAATAATAATAATAATAATAATAATAATAATAATAATAATAATAATAATAATGTTTATAATTTCTACACGTTATAAAACTTTTATCAGCATTATAGGGCTTGCTATGTAAATAAAATGTGCCTCTTTTAAATGCAAACAGTTAGGCAGAAAATTGCCACACAGATTAAATGACAGTTTCATCAATATGTGAAGTTGAAATGATATGCATGCACACAGTATATGAAAAACATGCTAGGAAATATAATAAAATGGTTCTATATTTACTTTGTATTTCCCTACCATTGTTAACACTGAATAAAACATTTAAAAATGAGGAAAGCGATGATAGAAATACACTACAGCAAATACATATAGACAGTAAATATAATCTTTTAATATACATAAAAACACCAAGGTTACACATTGATATACATGAAGTCAAAAAGATGTGTGCAAAATTTCAAGCAATCTATGTTGGTTTTCCCCCTAGAAAACTAAATGTATAAAATATAGATTACTGCTGTACATCTGTTGCTATATATTAGGACTCTGTTTTAATGTAACTTTCTCACAAGGATCCTTAGATTTTGTTAAGTGCAGTTAAATATGAATTCATATTTGTCAAAGTGCATTTTATACTATAAAAAGTAATTATGAAAATAACAAACACTGCTTTATCCCTAAGAGCATCCTTCAGCTGACTTCTAGATTCGCTTGAAAGTCTTAATGCGCTACCTAATACAAGGAAGCAGACTTTATTGTTTAAATTCCAATTACTGTATCTGTCATTGTGGTCAGAGATTAATTGACTTCCTTGCCTTCAAAGTGTCTGGGACCTGTCAGAGTCACCTTGGTCAAGTTAATAGATGGCTTCTGTAATTTAAAATGAAAATGTCAATCTAACAAAGTGTGCAACATAACCATGTCCATGGTTAAGATACACAAAATCAGGAGTGACCCTCGGCAAATTCAAGAGAGGGTTGTTAAACTAGATAAAATGAGTTGGTTTGAACTATGTTGCAGTCCCTATACAGCTGTGAGATTTAAATATAGAGGCTTGTCCATTGAGAATCTCTGCATTTGAAAATACCGATCCGGAGCTCGACACCACCTGAATTAATAAGAAATTATATTAAACAAGCAGATTTAATTTACAAAAGAAAAATATATTTTCTGGAAAAAGCCTCCAAAAGAGGGGAGCGACTTTTACGCCAGTGTGACCTATAAAATGATTTTTATGGTATACAGTACTGGTAGGAAGGCCAATAGCTATTCGCACTGCTGCCATGGAAATGGAGCTATGGTAGTCAAATCCATTTAGACTCTGTGTGGCAATAGCAGGGGAATGTAATCAGGTATCATGCTTCAAAAAGCAATCTACTATTGAGTAGCAAGCGGCTTTTCTGTATGCTTATTATATTCAAGCCTTTCCCATGAAGTTGCCAAAAGATTACTAAAGTGTCAGCCTTTGACAACATTTAAAACAACCAATAGTAACATAATTTGACAGCTTTAAAAAGAAGCCTGCAAAGACTTATGACATGTCTTTGTTGTTACAAGACTGTAAGCATATGTATTTGTAAAGGGAAATGCATCTCTGTTACAGAATATCATCTTATCCAGAAAAAACCTCAGCCAGTACGTCTGTTGGCAATTACAAGAATTTCAGTTCTTTGATCCTGCTGCACTTTCGGTCCACACAGCTCCTATTCCAAAGCCCTTGTCATTGTTTATTTATATATGTTTTTCTTTCTATATATATTGCCTTTAAATATGCAGATATCTTGTCACTATGCCGCATTTGTAACAATATGAATGTTCTTAATATTAGTGTGAATTCAAGATGTATAAAGAATATGTGCAAGGCAGATTTTGTGAACCTACTCTTTTCTGCAAAAAGGGAACAAATTATACTTTATTTTATTCCAAAGGAAATGTATTATTCTGTTTTCTGGTTAAATGTTTAATCCCATTTTGAATTGTTTATACATATTTAAATCATGGCCAAGCTGTAAATAGAAAGATTACATGTTTGAGATTACTTTTTAGGTCACAGGAGGACTTCAGATTTGTGATAAATCATCAGGATGTGATGAGTGAAACAGGAGATTATATATAACGTGAATCTAAACAAGAAGAATAATGTATTAGTTGACTATAGCTGTGATATTTCCTATTACCATGTTATACCAAATCATTTTAAATGATGGGACTGGTCTTGCAGTTTGAATGCTGACAAAGTGGATTAGCTCTGACCCAGGTGAGGATAACACCTTCAGAGAAAAAGTGGTACTGGCTTTTTGTTCTGGAAACGTCTTTTGAATTATCATTGATCTATCAATGCTTGTGTGCATACACAGCAAAACCCCCACACTTTCTTTGACACTTTTATGAAAAAAAGGAATCAGTCCATTGCATTACCATAAATAAAATCCCCAGCATAGCCACTAAGACCAAAGCATTGCAAGCAATGACAACACAATGAGCCAGATTTTCCGCTGTGGGTAAATAAATAGACCACAGTGGAAAAAACAGGCCAATGTGTTGTACTGGAACCCAAAGAACTATTACCTAAGATGTATGTTTGCTGTGACACTGATGATTAAAATCTAGAAAAAAAGCTGGAACCTAATGGAAGTTTTGATATTTAATTAAATGGGAGGATAATTCCTTAGATGCTGGGCACGGTAGCTGTCAAGGCTTCCATTCTTATCTTTCAATTAAGTAGATTTACTAAGGTTTGTTGACTAGATACATGCACATAACTTTGTAATATAGAGGCTGAGATGACGGCAAAAAGCAGTAAAGGACTGAACAGTCATGAGGATAACCAGTAGCTGGTTCCACCACGGGGGACGAGGGAAGAGAAGGAGTGAGCAGGGGAGGAAGGAGAGTGAAGAGCAGGCATAACAAGTCAGCCAGTAGAGGATGACCGGAGAGAGCGATAGGGAATATAAGGAGACATGAGGGATTGGAGCTAGGAAGGGGCAGTATGATGACTAGAGCAATAGGCAAGAGCAAGGGTCTTAAATTGGATGCGAGCAGAGATAGGTAGCCAGTGGAGAGTGTGACGCAGAGGGGTAGCATGAGAGTAGCAGGGTTGGCAAAATACCAGACAAGCAGCAGAATTCTGAATGAGTTGAAGAGGGCGAATAGCTGAAGCAGGGAGACCAGCAAGGAGAGATTTACAATAATCCAATCTAGAAAGAACAAGAGCTTGGACCAGGAGTGGAATAAGTAGCTAGAAAAGGGCAGATTCTAAAGATGTTGCCAAGAAAGAAACAAGTATGTGTTAGTGAAGAGATGTGTTCAGAGTAGGCGAGGGAAGGGTACACAATAACACCTACATTTCTTGCAGAAGAAGGAGAAAGATTGATAGCATCAAGGGAGATAGAGTGGTCAGAGGAGAAGTAGAAGGAAAGTAACGGACATCAGATTTAGAAAGGTTGAGTTTGAGGTGATGTGAATGTTTCCAAGATGAGATTACTAAGAAACAACCTGAAATGCGGGAGGAGATATGGAAGTCAATGGAAGAAAAAGAGAGAAAGATCTGAGTATCATCAGCATATATGTGATATGAGAAAACAAAAGAGGAGATAAGAGTACCTAGTGAGCAGGTATAGAGTGAGAATAGAAGGGGTCCTACAACAGATCGTTGAGGTACAAAGAGAGGGTGAGGAGAAGAGAGAGAGCTACGCCAAGAAACCTGAAAACAACCATTAGAAAGATAGGTTGAAAACCAGGCAAAAGCAGCACCTGAGATTCCTAGATCAGAGAGAGGGGAAAGGAGAAATGCATGATTGACAGTGTCAAAGACAGAGGAGAAGTCAAGGAGAATTAGAATGGAGGAGAGGGAAGCAGCACAAGCACAAAGGGGAGAGTTAGTTACAGAGAGGAGGGCAGCTTCTGTGGAATGTGCAGGACAGAACCCGGATTGAAGCTGGTCGAGCAGACGGTGCACAGATCTCTCAATGGTTTTATAGAGGAATGGGAGGAGAGAGACAGGGCGATTGTTTTGGGGAGAAGAAGGGTCAGGAGAAGGTTTCTTAAGAATAGGGGTGATATGAGCAATTTTGAAGGCAGAGGGAAAAGAACCAGAGAGCAGAGAAGTGTTAATGAGGGAGGAGTTAAAAGGAAGAAGAGCCGAGGTAATAGATTCGAAGAAGTGAAAAGGAAGGGGATCCAGAGCATCCAGAGTAGTTGGCCTGGCGTTCACGATTAAGGAGCAAAGGTCAGAATCAGATATTGGCATAAAAATTGAAAGTGAGGGAGGGGGAGTGCAGGAAGGCAGGGTGAGATCAGGTGGGGAGGGGATGGGTGAAGATGGATTGGAGAATAGCTTTGGGATATATCAGCTAGCTTTGAACAGAAGGACACAAAATCAACAGCTGTAAAAGAGAGGGGTTGGGGAGAGGGTGGGGGTTTTACCACCCAGCTGCTTACCCTGCGATTTCCATGTGGAGCGCATGCAAGTCCAAACACGTCTTTTTAACGCGCTTCAATGAAAAAATACAAAAACTGTATTATAAAAGTGTATGCGGTTTTGTTTTTTACTGGCAGATGGCAGCAGTCCCTAAGAAATGTGCTTGACAGACCGGGTCATCTGTATATACACAGCTGAGAGTGATAAATGGATGCCTGTGTATATACAGAGAATAAAACGAGGAAATTTCTTTATTTGTTTGTTGGTGTTACAGATTGTAAGGAAGCCTCGTCAGGTTTGGTACTGGTCAAAATGACCTATTTATTTATTTTACCTACACTTCACAGATAATTTCATATAATAGCACAATACACCCATGCCTGAAACTGGGGAAGACACTGTATATGACGTGATTGAAAATGTGTGACGCAGGTTTTCTGATGTATATGTGCTAGATAAAGAAAGCATTGATGAGGGTTTGAAGTGTGTCTGCTTCGAAATTTATCACACAAAAAATAATTTCTAAAAAGTGATATGCCTGCACAAGTATTATAATGTTATTGTAATGCTGTCATTGTAAAAAGTATGTTATTTATACTTATATAATGCTGCCATCGGAAAAAGAAAAAATATGTTATGTTGTGATCTATATTTAGGGCTTCTAGTTTTCATTTTTTTATTTTCCATCTCTCTCCCTCCCTTTAAACCTTAATTAATAGTTGTTAAGCCTTAACTGAATACAAGATTGTTTAAATTAGCGACGCGCTGCTAGAAACTAACGCAGTGGAATGAATAATCTCAATTCAGCGATCTGAGCCAGATCAAAATGCAGGTTCAAATAGAATCAGGTGAGATCAATGCACGTCGTTTGTGAACTCCATCAAGATATGAGGGTGAAAAGAAACAACTTCCTTTGGTAATTAGTGTTTCATTAAGAAAGCGAATCGGCATCACGTGATCAAAAATAAAACCCAAAAACTAGAACCCCTATCTATATTATAATGCTACAACTGTAAACACATTACTGTTATTTTGTTATTTAAGTTCTATTGAAATACTCGATTTCCATCATAATTACAATAAATAAATACAATAAAAAAGTGTGTGTTTAAAACATATAGTAAACATTGTTTTGAAAACTGTCCAAATTGCTTAGGGCTAAGAATGAAAAATCTGCAGAAAAGAGGAGCATTTTTAACATGGAAATTGCCAAAATAAATGGGCGGCTGGGTGGTTAAGGAGTGAGGAAAAGGTGGAGAAAAGTCTGTGGGGTTTGTTCGAAGACAGGATGAGAGATTCATAGTATGAGAGTTGACAAAAATGAGGACAGGAGGGGATGATGATGATCTAGATCAGAGGGGAATTTGGATCTCTTCCATCTCCGCTCAGCAGCACATAAAACAGTACAGGATGAGTGGAGTGTAGAGGACAGCGAAGGCCGGGCAGGGGCCAAGCGAGTCGGCTGGGAGACGACCGGACAGAAGGAATCAAGAGTTGTGGTGAGAGAGGAAGAAAGATTCCTGGTAGCCGAGTCAGCTGAAAGCAGGGAGAATGATTCAATAGGAGGAAGAAGGGAGAGAGCAGAAGAAGTAAAGGTTGTTGAGGAAAAGGAGTTCATATTGCAGTGAAAAGAAAGAAGGTAGAAATAGAGGGTGGGGAGGATAGAAGAAGTAAAAAGGAGATGAAAAAGTGATCAGAGAAGATCATTCATGATACATTGGGCTGATGCAATTACAAAGGTTAGGAGAGCAGTACTTCTTCTCATTTTTATATATGTTGGTGAAGTACATTGTTTTATGTTTTTAGTGTTACAAAAGTTTTTCCTGTACCCTCTGAGAAATATTATATATTTGAAGGTGATGTAAATTAGTTGTCTTTATTTCGCAGTTGCCTAGTTCCACGGATGGAAGTATGTTTCTTTTCCAATTAAACGACTAACTGTACAATTACATTTATAACACTTATCTGGAGGCAACACACGGTAATATAACAAAGTAAATCAATGCTTGTTAATGATAATGCAATAAACCCTTTCAAATTGGCACGATGGAATGTAATAGTTTATGTGGAGTTTATGAAGATATCCAGTAGATGTCCTTGACCTTCTGAGGAAATTGAGATGGTTCAATTATATTTTTAATACTCTTTGGGGTAACTGGAGTATGGCTTGTCTTAGATAAAGATGAACTTGGTCACTCACAGTATATTATAGTCCAGAGGTTCCCAACTGGTGTGCCGCCAGGGCTGCTCAAGTGTGCCGTGAAATTTCAGAGGCAGACAGTATAATACGAAGTCATGGCTACTGATAAGTAAGCAAAGTAAACAAGCTGTATTCAGTTAATAAACTTTATTTAAGCAAGTCTAAAAAATGGAATGGTTTAAAAGGTACCAAAAAACATACTGTACCTTATTTCTCTTTCCAGCAAAGAACTCTAAACTCGTCAACACTATGAGCCCACAACGCAGGACCATCCGTATCATGCTTTGCATGGTCGCCCATGGCAACCTGAGAACTTTCTTCCATTTTTGTCCAATGTTTAACGACGTCCAAAGTATACCCTTTTTACGGGGTAGCCCTACACTGTCAGAAAGTAAATGGAATCATATAAATATAAAATATTAATCAATTTCCTTGGATCTTTTTTTTCAAATCTCTAAAACTCAATCTGGTCACCTGTGGCAAGAGTTTTGTTTGTGTTGACTATGAGTTACAACCAGCAATATTAGTCAGCTCTGAGTTCAAATGATGCTCTGGAGGACTAGTGGTAAACAAAAGCTTGCATTTTAACATTTAAAGGTGCAGAGCGTCCTTATTGTAAGAAAACAATAATTTCTAATTTACTTACCAATGTGTATGAAACATGTAGGTAAGCAGTTTTATTCTTACATTTTTGTAGTTTACAAAAGAACAATACATACAAACTGTCTTTTAAAAATAAATAATTAAATTAATTTGCGTAGATACAAAAAAGTAATAAACAGTTAATTCAACAGTAATAAGTTATTTTAGCTAATTTGTACTCTCTACAGCCCCTTCTCTACAGATGCATCTCAAGGATCTGTTTTGGGACCCCTCTTCTTCTCACTCTACACCCATTGCTAGGCATTCTCATCTCCTCTTTTGGCTTCTCCGACCACCTTTACGCGGACGATGCACAGATCTTTCTCTCCTTTCCATCCTTTGACTCCCGCATCTCAGAATGCTTCTTGCACTATGTCATTGTAGATATAATTTGTTGTAATCTTAACTTGTTGCATCCTAGTTCAAGTTGTATTTTAGTATTATTTTCACTTACTGTAAACTACACTGTATTTAAATATTAAGCTTGCATTGTAACCCTTTCCTGCCCCATAACCCCAGTGTCGCCTTGGATAAAGGCGCCTGCAAACAAATAAATAATAATATGTCATGGTCATCAGATTTTCATCATAATGACAGCTCTGAATTTTCAGCCATGACAGGGTATCTATGCTACTAACATACTTGTTAATTCTTATTTGGTCAGAAAATGTCTAAGTTTCTAAGGTTTACATAAACCAAGTCACTTTTGCTTACAATCATCAGCTGTCCTGGTAGGACAGAGAACAGAAATAGAGTTATGCTGTCTAAATGAGTGATCATGTTGTACGTACATCTGGAGGCAAAGTTATCAGTATTTGTACCTTCAGTATGCTGAGAAAATCTGGAATGCATCCATTTCTGTTAGCTCTGCTAATCTGGGTCTGTGTAGTCATCCTTTAGGCTAACGTTGTGCCTAAAAAAGTACTGGACATATTGCACAAGCTGTTGGTATCCCTTTGGGCATCACTTGTGGAAAGCCTGTCATCTGAAATAATATAAATTCACCTTTAATGTCAGATTCCACTTTCAATGCTTTGTGTCTTGTGGATTTCTCATTGCCATTTGGCCATAGGACAAAAGCTGTCAGTATTCCCTACACACTGAAGACATGAAATATAATACAATATTTGACACATATAGATCACTTAATTCTCATTTGGAATAGTGTCACGTGAAGGTGCAGTGATGATTTTTTTTTTTTTTTTTGTTGTGTAGCGTCCCAATGGAATGTGATGGATGGACAACAGAACTAGGACCTGTCTCTTATCTCAGGTGCTATCATGGGATCTGAATCACAGGTATAGTAGTCCTGTCCCCATGCAACACTGCCTTTTGGAATTCATAAGAATTCAACAGAAATAGGCGGGAGAGTTACTCTGTATTTACAAAAAAGGGGGAAAATAGTGGGGTTGCACAGTGGGTGTTATCCAGGCTAATTATATATGCATTTTGGGGTTGTACTGAAGAACCAGAGAGACGACTGGTCAAACAGAAAAGTGACAGTCGACCTTAGAAACTGAGAGTTTATGCTAAGCTTCAGGTACATACAGATTTAGCCCCACATTCATTCTGTTTCGTGATTAAATATATTAAATAAATAGACCACAACTTTATATGTTTGTGTGTGATTAAAGTTTATTTATTGCACAAAACTATCAATCAATCAATCTTTATTTTAAATAACACCTTTCATAGTAGACCACCATCACAAAGAGCTTTACAAGCGCTTTGGTCTTAATGATTTCAGAGAAGTAATTCACCCTGGTCAGCAGCGAAGCGCCTGTAGCTCGCGAGATGGTCGGTCCAGATCTCTCTGTGAACCGTTAGTCCAGACGACCTCCACTTGCAGGCAAGCTTGTGGCAGGCAGACTTAAGCAATCGAAGTTTGAGGGTGTACCATGGGCAGTTTCGATCTTTCTTGACGGTTCTGGTTGTAAGCGGGACAACAGTGTCAATGATATGAGTAAGGGTGGCATTGTAGAGAGTCACCGCATCATCAACTGGGAAAGTACCAGTTAGAGGGGATGCAGAGACACATTCTGAGAGTTTCAGAGGATTCAGCACATTCTTGGGACGGAAGGACACAACAGTATCAGTAGCAGAGGAAGGAGCAGAGAGATTAATATTGGCAGTAATTAAGAAGTGGTCAGAGAGAGAGACATCTGAGACAGAGATTGGAGACATCAAGGCCCCTGGTGATGAGCAGATCCAGGGTGTGTGTTGAAGTCGGTCATTAGGGGGGAGGAAGGCAAGTGAACATGAATGTTGAAGTCACCTAGGAGTAGGATTTTGTCAGTAGAAGTGCAGACGAGGGAGAGGAATTCTGAAAACTTGCAGAGTTGCTATTAGGTGGACAGTAGATAACAGCAAGGGGGAGGGATATGGGAGAGGGGAGCTTGATGGTGAGATGCTCAAATGAAGAAAAGGCAGGCAAAGAAAGAACTGAGGAAGCGAGCACAGAATTTGCAATAACAGCAGAGCGCCCGCCTCAGCCAGTGAGGCGAGGTTTGTCATAGAGGGAACAGCCCTTTGGAGTGGCTAAGATGCAGTGAGTGCATGTCATTTATAGAGTGCCAGGTTTCAGCTAGACAGAGAAGATCAAGATTGGTATCAGTTATAAGTTCGCTGAGAAGCAGAGATTTGTTAGTCAGAGAGCACCAATTGAAAAAGGAGATTTTCAAGTTAGTAGCAGGCAGCGTAGGGGGAGAAGGTGTTAGTTAGGGTATGTGCAGCAGGTACTTACCAGTGTTCATTCTGGGAGTGGAGAATGAGTGAGCACGCTTTGTCCAGGGGATCCAGACGTTAGGTGTCAAGGTAGGAATGAGGCCTCTAGAGGCCATTGGGAGGGATTTGCTAAAGGTCCTTGCTCTACCTGTCCTCGGTCTGACTGCCACAGCTCAGACTGCCCTTGGACGTGTGGCCTTTAGACGGCTGGCTATGTTAAGATACGATAACGTTAAGTCTGCAACAGACCCACAAAACTATAGAAATTGGAGTTATCACACTACAAGTTACCTTTTACAGGTGCTTCTCAGGTTGCTAGGAATACGGTCTGTCTTGTATCCTCAGAACAGTCATCTGGGATGAATGAGCTCAGTGGTCTATCAGTTTTAGTTTTGTATTTTTAAACAAAATCAGCAGCACTAAATAATCCAAATTAAAACATTTTTTTTAAACATAGCACAATCAATACTATGATTAGATGCGTAAGTTCATTGTATAACATTACTAAGTCTCAATGTGTTCATGGAGAATCTGAATTACCCAGGGTGTCCTTTTTGTAACTTGCAGCACTAAGCAACTTTAATAAAAGATAACTATTATTTGCCCTACTTTCTGTACATTATTCTTTAACCTTGTTTTTACTTTACTGTATTACACCCTAATATAAAATGCAAAGTTTTATTAAGGAATGCCATGTATTCTGCAACTTGTCACAAGTCATTGTGCCAGTTTTGAGATTATCGTGTGCTTGTAAATTTCCATTCCTGAAACCCTTTCTTAAAGTCTGAACAGCCTGGGAGTGCTGAGATGCTTATCTTGCCAAGTCATTGAAAACATTACTGCATGATGCCTGAGCTGTAAAACACAATACAAATGCTGATTAGCTTTTTTCGAGAGAATTAAAGTGCCCAAAGCATTTCGAAGATGAGATAAGCACACAATATCAGCATCTGACAAAAATCAGCTGGGCAGTCAGCAAACGTTACATCTAATAAGATAAGAAAACTTTGGGAACAAGAAGTGGCCCTTCGGCCCATCAAGGCTCGGCTTATTGATAGCCCACCATTCCTCCTATTAGGGTGATCTAATTTGATAGGACAGCATCTAGTCATTTTTTAAATGTGCCCGGTGTTTTAGATCCTACTCCTTCACCTGGTATGCTATTTCATGCATTTATAGCTCTCTCTGTTAAAAAGTGTTACCTGCCTTCCGTTCTAAACTTACGCTTACATGATGCACATGATGGATTATTAGATGGTAGGCGGTGTGGAAGTTTAATTAAAACAAAAAGCAGTTTTTGAATGTTCTAATCATAGGAGTGTGGGGTAGTGGTTAGGGCTCTGGACTCTTGACTGGAGGGTCGTGGGTTCAATCCCCGGTGGGGGACACTGCTGCTGTACCCTTAAGCAAGGTACTTTACCTAGATTGCTCCAGTAAAAACCCAACTGTATACATGGGTAATTGTATGTAAAAATAATGTGATATCTTGTAACAATTGTAAGTCGGCCTGGATAAGGGCGTCTGCTAAGAAATAAATAATAATAATAATAATAGGTAGTCTAAGGTGGCAGAGACAGGTAATGAAAGCAATTAATTGACAACAGTGGGTTTACTGCAAACAAGGAGGGACAGAACAAGCAGGATGGAGAAAAACAGCACTGGAATTTACTGGCACAGCATTACATGGATCTTAATGACAGAATTAATACATGGCACATGAATGCAAACATGTTCAGTAAATAAATGTAGCACATGCATTTAAATCGCTTGGACACTGTGTTGAATAGACAGTTACTTTCTTGCTCAAAATATATGCAATCACTGATTAAAGAAAACTGTGTGAGAGAATCGATCATGTTAAATGTATATTTGTTTACTTTGTTTCTTGGGTCCCTCTTGTAAACAAGCTGGATATGCCAATTTAATACGATTTTCCTGGTGTGTATATTTAAAATGATTTGTTTTCATTTAGTATTCTATAGACATGAAATGTCCTGATAGGACACAGTTATGCAATGTATTGACATTGCAACTCATTTCTGTCAGACTGTGTGCCGCATAAGCTAATAGGAGTTGGTATTAAAAGAAAAATGTCTAATGCCGCCCAATTGCTTGGTATTAAAACAAGAATTCAAAGCACCGAAAAAGGGTATTTTGCAGTTTCTCCAACAAAGAGCATTGTAGGGGGTAAATGGTATATTGTAAATTGGCATTACTTTGGGGTCCCAACCAAATCCCTACTGAACCCCATCTATTCTGGAAACCGGTATGATTTGTAAGTCTTGCCTCCTAAGCAAGACTTGTGACTTTTCTTTTTTTTAAATTTATAATCAGGTATGTTGCATAAACACACACATGTGCCGTGGATATGGTACATCTGCAGTACAACCTTGGTTTACACAGAGCAATAGCAGCTTCTAACTACATTTATACTCATGGAGCATGGAGCTTACAGAACTGTAACTGAGGCACGGCTCTACATTTCACCCATCAACTTTTGACGCTGTAGGCTGTCATAGCTGGGTAAAAACATAGCAAAAACCCATTTTGAGAAAAACCTATTAATAGTGTGGTTAAAATGAATCAACCTTTTTGACAGCAATTATTAGATGAACTAAAGTCAATTTTCTTTTTATTATCAAGCCTTCCAGAATCGATCTCCAAGCCTTATCACTTACATTCCGGGGTGATTCTAGTCCCTTGGTTACATGGTGCTGATATTGTGTATGAACCGGTCACCATGCTATTGCAGATAGGAGTGGTTCCATTAGATATATGGTCACAATGTGTCCAACAATAGGACCCTTTAGTTCAGTGTTAATAAACACCCTGCATTCCCTCCATTCACCTGTGGCTTCAGTTTGATTACCTGTACATAGATTGTTAGTGCTATGATGAACATGGAATTGTCATGTTTGGGTATTGTTTAAAATTCAGACAAGTATTTGAATATTCTATAATTTGCAAACGGTAATCAAATCCATTATATGTAACACTGTATTAAAGTAGGAAAATATCCCAGCAGTAACAATATGTTGTGAAAGCTCTAATTTGCTCCACTGATTTAACTACAAAACAAAGTGTGCCATACAGTAGGTTTATATTAAATCTCTCAGCCTTGGTTTTTATGAGTATCACAATCTGGACTTCTTGCTGTCAAAAAGTTTAGCATTTTAAATCAGGAGTCAAGATCTGTGTTGATTTTTTTGCACCAATTCTAGCAAGGATTTCAAATTTTTATCAAGTATGTTATTTCTGGTGGACACTGAGAGTTTTTTTTTGTTTGTTCTTTGTATACATGTCAGGCAATGTTTGTTAGACTATTCAGATATCTGTCCCAGCACTATCAATGGTAATACATAATCTATTTTCAGTAATGACAACTTGTGATGCTGTTCATACAAAATATTTCATTAGCAAACAGTAAACATTTCATTCTACACAGTACATAAATTGGCTTTAAATGACTTGCTGTTTAAGGCTAGTGGCTAGTTGTATGTTGGAGAGAAGTTGGGAGGGTGAACTCACAAATAGATTGCTTAGAGAGTTAGGGTTACATTTAGTGTACATGGTTTGATTTTTGCTGATTGGGAATTTATTCCTGTCCCAATCATTGATGGGAATGTGGAAATTGCCTGCTTATCAACCTTGTTAACCATTAGGCAGACAGTAACCATACAGGCAGTTGTAGTTTCCTGCCTGAAACATCATATCGATTTATATTATGGATTTCGCATCAGATTATATTCTATTTTAACAATTCAACTTCCCATTAATATCGCAAGGTGAAGCAGCATTTTCCCTGACACCATTTCACCTTCACGAAAGAGCAATAGGGTAATTTTCTACCTCTTTAAAAGCACTGTTCAAGAGAAAGACCCTCACACTAGCCAATAATACCTGTCAGGAGATGTGATTCATCAGTTCAAAATTAATCTTTGCTGTATCTACAAAAAAACACCATCTTAAAACCTGGCTCTAACGGACGAGTTCAATAAAACATAAATGTAGAATCGGTAATTCAACCTTTCAGTCTGCTGCTGTCGCTCTTCCACTGCAGCCTGCATGACTTTAAACAGCAATGAATCTCTCTGGACAAAAAATAAAACAGTGTACAATTCTGTCTCCTGAATAAAGCTGCTCTGCTCTATAGTGAAGAAATCCCATCTAACACTATTGGCTGCACCAGCTCTATCAACCACTGACACGATTCCATTAGTTCCCCAGCTGCTGCTTCCATGGTCACCTTATGGAAATTAATATGCTGCTTTCAATTCATCCTGAGCCATTGCATCCTCTTTGGGGCACTAGTGTAATAGAGCTTGTTTGTTCATCTCTTTGTTTAGTATCATGGCAAACAAACAATCAAGTAAACAAGCAAGTCATCCCCCTGCCATGGCTATAAATTACAAATTAGAGCCATTCCAAATTATGAAAAAATCCTGAATTTTTCATTTTTATAATTCGAAACTAAGGTATTGGCAAGATTTAGGCCTGAAATTGCCAAATCAAGCAGAGTACCTTTTTTTTTTTTTTAGCTCTTCTGAGCTGCGAGTACTTTATTGTTCATAGTTGAGTTATCAATGGGATTATATTTCTTCATTTGTATCTGGCAGAAATTGGGACTACACTCATTTGCCTGTTTATTTCCAATTAAATTTGAAAATAATGCCTACGCAACCACAAAAAAAAAATAGCTGTTAACTGATCAGCGAAATAAGAGCTTTGCAAATAAAGCGGGAGGCAAAGGAATATTGCATAACAATTCTAAATGACTAGGGGTGCAGTGTGACAGACATGGCAGTGTCATGGGGAACATTACAATTTAACCCCACTTGCAAACTCAGGGCAACCAAGGAAGACCTCAAAAAAGCAGGATTGTGTTATCAGGGAAAATCTATTCCAAATCACCTGAAATAAATGCTCAAGTGCAGGAGGAGCTGTTGTTATTAAGGAGATTATAAATTCAAACTAACTAAATCACATGTGGCTGTAGCCTTTCCATGTAAACCACATTTCTATAACTTCCTTCGACAGGCTTATTACTGACTGAAACACCGTGCAAAATGAATACCTATCTTCGGAACTTTTCATTTCTTTTGCATATATATATATATATATATATATATATATATATATATATATATATATATATATATATATTGTAATGTAGCCTCTCTGTCCTCAGCTTGTTTCCCTTTAAAACATAGACCCAGACACAGGTTTTGAAGGTTTTTAAAGCACAATGTGCTATTTTTAATAATCAGAAAAACAAAATAAAACAGAATGAAACAAAACAAAAGCCTAGCTCAAATGTAGAGCCTTGCTTCACTTTAGCAGGTCCCTGACTCACACACAGGACAGCTAAGCCATTTACCTGTCAACAAACAGTCAAACTCCTCTTAAACCAGCTCCCTGTTGATCTCTCCCTAATGGCGCTGGAAGCTCTCTTTTATAGTTTGTGGCTGTTCCCAATCAACACCAATTATCTTGTTTGGGAACAGCCACATTCTCACATGTTTTTGACAGGGACAGGAATTAACCCCGTCCCTGCCAACCACCAGCAAAACACAAACATCACCCAGCTATTTACAAGCAGAGCCCTTGCTCTGTTACAATTTATATCTATATATACATATTGTGAACAAGTTTGCACCACTCACGTTCGTTGCCCCTTTAAAAACTGACCCAACACACACAGGAATGGATTTTTCTGCGCTGACGCGCTATATTTTTAATAAACACAAAAACAAACCAATACAAAACAAAAACCTAACTCCGTTTGGAGCGCTTACTACACAGGTATTCCCTGACTAACTTGCAGGACGGCTAAGCCATTTACCTGGCACCAAACAAAAACCACACAGGTTTACACAGCACTTTTTTTTTTTTTTAATGACTGCTCGGAAGCAGAGCACCTCTCTTCTGCTTCCTTCTACTCAGCAGCCTTGAGCAGACTGACTGCTCCCCTTAAATACCCTGCACCTGGTCCCAATTTAACAATAGCCACCAGGTGCAGGGGATAATTAATAATAAAACAATTAAATTAAACAATAAAACAATTAACAAAACTAATTAACAGAAGCACAAAACAATTAAATAAACAAAAGGTGCCATTTCTCTCTTCAGGGAGGTTTTAACCCCCTCCCTGCTGTCTCACACATCCTGCTGCCTTACAATATATAGATATATTGTAACATGAGCCTTGCGGCTCGGGTTCGTTGGCCCTTTAAAAACTTGACCCAGCACAGCAGACTTTGATTTTTCAGCTTATGCAATTCTTTTAATTAAACACAAAATAAACAAACCAAAATAAACACCTGGCTCTTTTTGAGCATTAACTACACATACAATGACCCTCACTAGATACCGGACAGCTACCCCATTTACCGGTAACACAAATACCAACACTTGTACCAACCTTTTGTGACTGCTGGGACACAGCGCACACCTTCCTGTGTCTCTCCTTCAGCAGCCTTAAGCAGATTAACTGCACTCTTTAAATACCCGGCACCTGGTCCTAATTTACAATAGTTTCCAGGTGCAGGGAATAACTAACAATTAAACAATAATCAAATTAAAACAATAAATCAATTAACAAAACCCTTCCCGATTTCAACCCCCTCCCCGCTGTGCTATATATATATATATAGTGGCAGAGTAGGGGAGAAGAGAAGAAAAATGTAGTCCAGGGGTTGATGGAGGACTACATCCCCCAGAATGCCATGGTGTTAGTATTAGAGCCAGGGTGCAAAGCACCTGGTTCTAATGAAATGAGGAACACCTGCCTGTGATTAAGCAGGCAGGTATAAAAGCAGGTCACAAGGGCTATGTTGGAGGTATGTGTGAAACCTGGGTGTGTGCAGACCTGGATTAAAAGGTAGTTAGGATTTATACTTGAATGTATTGGTTTTGGGGACAGGTGATGAGCCAGGGATCTTATAATGTTTAGCTAAAGGTTCCAAAGTGCAATTAGGTTTTGTTTAGTTGTTTTTGTTTCTGTTTGTAAAATAAACATACCGTGTTTCAATCTACCTGTGTTTCGAGTACAGTTCCTTACACAAGAAGACAGTTTTAAAGCTCTTGAAAAGTGGCAAGCTTACCCTAGTTTGCCACAATATACACATACACACTTACACCGTCTAGGGTTATTGCTGGCAGCCGTTTATATCTGACAAATAGTGTTTGCCATTCCCATTGATTTCATTAACAAAGGCATTGCTTATACCATATTAAGCACACCATATATTCTGGGCAAACTCAATTGTTTGGATCTCGTTATGTCTCATTCACAAAGATTTAAATAACAAATGCACTGCTTATACTGTAGTAATCGCTCTTACTAATCCACCAATCCGCTGTTTTCACCTTGTTACCTTGCCATTCACATTGATTTCAATTCAAAAGGCAGCACTTTACTGTAGCAAAAGCTTGACAGATCGATAACCTCGTTACTGAGCAATTATCCCTGCACTGTACCTTAGCTATTTAGTCCCTGTATGCAGTGTTGGTTTTACAGTTTGAAAAAACAGCAGTGGCGAGTGTGTGTGTGTGTGTGTGTGTGTGTGTGTGTGTGTGTGTGTGTGTATATATATATATATATATATATATATATATATATATATACAGTACTGTGCAAAAGTTTTAGGCAGGTGTGAAAAAATGCTGTAAAGTAAGAATGCTTTCAAAAATAGACATGTTAATAGATTATATTTATCAATTAACTAAATGCAAAGTGAGTGAACAGAAGAAAAATCTAAATCAAATCCATATTTGGTGTGACCACCCTTGCCTTCAAAACAGCATCAAGCATCAATTCTTCTAGGTACACTTGCACACAGTTTTGAAGGAACTCGGCAGGTAGGTTGGCCCAAACATCTTGGAGAACTAACCACAGTTCTTCTGTGGATTTAGGCAGCCTCAGTTGCTTCTCTCTCTTCATGTAATCCCAGACAGACTCGATGATGTTGAGATCAGGGCTCTGTGGGGCCATACCATCACTTCCAGGACTCCTTGTTCTTCTTTACGCTGAAGATAGTTCTTAATGACTTTCGCTGTATGTTTGGGGTCGTTGTCATGCTGCAGAATAAATTTGGGGCCAATCAGATGCCTCCCTGATGGTATTGCATGATGGATAAGTATCTGCCTGTACTTCTCAGCATTGAGGAGACCATTAATTCTGACCAAATCCCCAACTCCATTTGCAGAAATGCAGCCCCAAACTTGCAAGGAACCTCCACCATGCTTCACTGTTGCCTGCAGACACTCATTCGTATGCGCTTTCCAGCCCTTCGCGAACAAACTGCCTTCTGCTACAGCCAAATATTTCAAATTTTGACTCATCAGTCCAGAGCACCTGCTGCCATTTTTCTGCACCCCAGTTCCTGTGTTTTCGTGCATAGTTGAGTCACTTGGCCTTGTTTCCACGCCGGAGGTATGGCTTTTTGGCCATAAGTCTTCCATGAAGACCACTTCTGACCAGACTTCTCCGGACAGTAGATGGGCGTACCAGGGTCCCACTGTTTTCTGCCAGTTCTGAGCTGATGGCACTGCTGGACATCTTCCGATTGCGAAGGGAAGTAAGCATGATGTGTCTTTCATCTGCTGCAGTAAGTTTCCTTGGCCGACCACTGCGCCTACGGTCCTCAACGTTGCCCGCTTGTTTGTGCTTCTTCAAAAGAGCTTGGACAGCACATCTGGAAACCCCTGTCTGCCTTGAAATTTCTGCCTGGGAGAGACCTTGCTGATGCAGTATAACTACCTTGTGTCTTGTTGCTGTGCTCAGTCTTGCAATGGTGTATGACTTTTGACAGTAAACTGTCTTCAGCAACCTCACCTTGTTAGCTGAGTTTGGCTGTTCCTCACCCAGTTTTATTCCTCCTACACAGCTGTTTCTGTTTCAGTTAATGATTGTGTTTCAACCTACATATTGAATTGATGATCATTAGCACCTGTTTGGTATAATTGTTTAATCATACACCTGACTATATGCCTACAAAATCCCTGACTTTGTGCAAGTGTACCTAGAAGAATTGATGCTGTTTTGAAGGCAAAGGGTGGTCACACCAAATATGGATTTGATTTAGATTTTTCTTCTGTTCACTCACTTTGCATTTAGTTAATTGATAAATATAATCTATTAACATGTCTATTTTTGAAAGCATTCTTACTTTACAGCATTTTTTCACACCTGCCTAAAACTTTTGCACAGTACTGTATATATATATAATTAAAGCTTGTAAGGTAGTTCTCAGAGTTGTTGCAAATATGTGTGATTCTGAGGGCAAGGCTGTAAATAATGTTAGTTTTGAAGTGTTTTGGGTGGTAAGCTCTCTAGTTTTAAAAATAGAACTAGAAAACCACCTCCTTCTTGAATCAAAACATAAACCCTTGGTTTGGTGGTCTTACATTGATTTTTTTAAAACAAAAGTGAGAATATTTAAAACAGTTTAATAACTATATTAACACCCTTCACCTCACTATCACTTTTACGATAATACTCATTCGCCCCTGTGAGCTTAATGAGTCAACAATCTCCCTCTCGACCTGTATAACAGGAACAGTGTGCCCCGGACTGGATGGTTTGGTAGTTCATTCCAGGGTCAGTCGGATGTCGGACATACAGAAAGTCATCCCCTTAATGCAGTAGGCGATGTGTCAGTTATGGATAGGAGGATATGTGATTGCACTCGCTACTGAAGGGGGCGTGACTGAAGGTATATCAGGGGGTGTGGCCAAGCAATCTGTTCCTTGGGTAAGGTTACGGAAAGGACCATCTGTGTTTCACCATTGTAGACAAATAAACCTGTAAATCACCACTTTCACTAAGAGCACTCACTCTGTGTTGTTATTCTCCGGTCTGTGTTTGTGTGGGTCTTGTTTAGTGTATTATTATTTCGGGACTGAACCCCATGATTTACCTGAGCGATACACATCGTTGTGTAGAGCCAGGTATTATTTGTCAGTACATAAAGAGCTGCTTTTTCACCATGAACTGTCTTGTGTCTATCATTCCTGAGCACCGCATCACTACTGCACCTGTGCACTACAAACCACTTAGCCGCACTCCCACATTCCATTTCTTGATTTTCTGATTACCATTCACAGAAACAAAAGTAAAACAGATATGTACAGCAAACCCACAGATGCACATCTCTATTTTAATTATCTAAATATAAGCATCAAATTACAAAGACGTCATCAATATAACAAGTTTTTGAGATATGCCACTTTTAAGATAATTAAAATACACATCATGTATCTGTTCACATTCTGAACGTTAGGGTGTACCTTCTATTCATTTCACTCTAGGATTGTATTCAGCCTATAATTAGGTTTAACTGGCCTAAATATCGTTCATTAATACTGAAATATAATTCCCTCCCCCAAATTTAGAGTTGTGTTTTTTAATCACCAACTGATTTACTAACATCATTAGTAACTATACAGCCAGCAGCCTTTATGCATTTTTATACGAGGCACTGGGATTTTTATGAGCTTAGAGGGTGTTGGTATATTTTGCTTAAATACAGTAATACTGGTGCAGGGACCAATGGTGTGCTTTGATGCATGACAATACAGTAATTGCAGCCTCCTATAACAACAGTATTGACAGCAATCGTTTTCACAAGTGGAACCGCTTTACTGTTGTTTTATCACAAATAGTTTAATAACACTGAGCTTTTGAGTATCAAGACCATGTTAAGCATGAAGTCTAAAACACCTTTATTCAGACTCATACTTGCTGTGCAGCTGCTTTCATCTTTTGGCATCAAAGTTCAAACCTCAGGAACTTAAAATCCTACAAAGAATCTGTCAAAGCTTCAAAATAAAAGCTGGATGTGAACCTGCCCGCCCCCGCCCCCTTTCAGCATTTCTTTCAAAGCACAGATGCGTCACTCTCGTTAGGATGGTATGGGGAGGAGGAGGAGGAGAAACAGTAACAGAAGAGGTCCCTACCAGCGCTGTCATTTGTATTTAAAATGAGTCTGCCTGAAGGATTGTCAGGCTATCTGCTGGTTCTGCCGCGGTGAGCAGGAGCTCCCTGGAGACTGCTGGGAGGGTTTGTGGTGTCGGAAGGCTTATAGGTGACTGCTCTCTTCTGCCTGCGCTCAGAGGGGGACTTAGCCACCTGCTCTAGCGGTGCAGAGAGGCTGTATCTTCCAGTAATCTGATTACTGCTTATGAGCCATCCTTCTTATATCTCTGCGTGGTTACTTCGGCTTCAGCATGTGCGTCTGTGTAGTGCAGACTGGAAAAGGTAAAGCCCAGCAAAGGTGTTATCTTCTATGCATTTTTATTATTTTCCTCTGATTTTTTTTTAAAGCAATCTGCCTTGGTGAACCAACTCATCAGTATTCGTCATTGTGGACTTCTTCTTTTTTTTTTAAACAATCTGCCTTAAGCCAAGCTTTTAAAGTTTGCAGTTATTTTTATTCATTATTCATTGATTTCTCTCGAACTGTATTCAGTAAATGCTTATAAGCTATTGCCTTGGATGCTTTTTATTTATCAATTCAAGCAGTGTGGACTTGGTTTTCTAAATTATATATAGATGGAAATCATTTAAGGAAGCTTATCGATCAGTTCCTTTGATTATTAACATTTATCTGTAGCCATGTGTGTCTAACTGACTGAAAATCAAGCTATGCCTTGAAAGAAGAATTAAACCTTCTGTATGTATATCATAACCAAACATTAATTTTGGAAATGTCAGCTTCAGGAAGAAAAGAATTTGATGTAAAACACATCCTGCGCTTGCGATGGAAACTTTTCAGCCATCCATCGCAAACCTCAGCCAGTAGCTGCCTTCCTCAGGACAGTTTTGAGCACTGGGGGCCAAGCCAGACTCGGCAAAAGAGCCATGGTCATGAAAGAAGCGTTTTTCGGAAAAAGTCTGGTGATGTAAATGGTTCGCTATTTTCCTCTCCCAGAAATGGTAGACATGGGAACTGTGATAATGACCAGCAGCGGACTACGTTTTATGTGGAAGCAGTTGGGGAGATGTCCAGAATGGAATTTACACGCGAGATCAAGCCCTGTGTACAAGAAGTCAAAGAGGAAGAAGCTGACTCGGACTGTGAAGAGACTGGAGAGGGTTGTGGGCAAAGGTAAGGAACTTCTATTTTTAAAAGCTAAATACCTGTACAGCAATGGCCAATGGTTTAGCATCACCCTATAGAATTAACAAATTTTGCTTCACAAAGTTGATTGAAACCTGCTGAATAATGTTATGTTAACATATTTAATTACATACCACAAAATCTAACATGAAATACTGTACTACTATTATGCTTATTATGTTAGGGTTTCACTCAGATATGATTAAAATGTGATTTGTATCCATATTTACATAGTAGATAGCTAAGGTATTGCAGTGTTTTAAAATTTGAAACATGTTCGTTAGGTGCATTGTGTATCACTGTGACATGTTTTTTTTGATCACACATACCATTGGGCATTTGTTTACATACAAGCAACATCAATTATAACATCTGATGTCTTTATTGAAATTAACAGAAGATACTACTGCACCAATGAGACTTGAAATTATGATTCTGAGAATTATCACAAATCACAACATGGAGATGTTAAAGTTTGTTTCCAGAACTTTTCAGTTCAAAGATGAAAGAGGCGTTCTTGATTTGTTTATGGTATTTACTATATATATATATATATATATATATATATATATATATATATATATATATATATATATATATATATGAAAGTATATATATATATACAGTACTGTGCAAAAGTTTTAGGCAGGTGTGAAAAATGCTGTAAAGTAAGAATGCTTTCAAAAATAGACATGTTAATAGATTATATTTATCAATTAACTAAATGCAAAGTGAGTGAACAGAAGAACAATCTAAATCAAATCCATATTTGGTATGACAACCCTTTGCCTTCAAAACAGCATCAATTCTTCTAGGTACACTTGCACAAAGTCAGGGATTTTGTAGGCATATAGTCAGGTGTATGATTAAACAATTATACCAAACAGGTGCTAATGATCATCAATTCAATATGTAGGTTGAAACACAATCATTAACTGAAACAGAAACAGCTGTGTAGGAGGAATAAAACTGGGTGAGGAACAGCCAAACTCAGCTAACAAGGTGAGGTTGCTGAAGACAGTTTACTGTCAAAAGTCATACACCATGGCAAGACTGAGCACAGCAACAAGACACAAGGTAGTTATACTGCATCAGCAAGGTCTCTCCCAGGCAGAAATTTCAAGGCAGACAGGGGTTTCCAGATGTGCTGTCCAAGCTCTTTTGAAGAAGTACAAAGAAACGGGCAACGTTGAGGACCGAGACGAGTGGTCAGCCAAGGAAACTTACTGCAGCAGATGAAAGACACATCATGCTTACTTCCCTTCGCAATCGGAAGATGTCCAGCAGTGCCATCAGCTCAGAACTGGCAGAAAACAGTGGGACCCTGGTACACCCATCTACTGTCCGGAGAAGTCTGGTCAGAAGTGGCCTTCATGGAAGACTTGCGCCAAAAAGCCATACCTCCGACATGGAAACAAGGCCAAGCGACTCAACTATGCACGAAAACACAGGAACTGGGGTGCAGAAAAATGGCAGCAGGTGCTCTGGACTGATGAGTCAAAATTTGAAATATTTGGCTGTAGTAGAAGGCAGTTTGTTCGCGAAGGGCTGGAGAGCGCATACGAATGAGTGTCTGCAGGCAACAGTGAAGCATGGTGGAGGTTCCTTGCAAGTTTGGGGCTGCATTTCTGCAAATGGAGTTGGGGATTTGGTCAGAATTAATGGTCTCCTCAATGCTGAGAAGTACAGGCAGATACTTATCCATCATGCAATACCATCAGGGAGGCATCTGATTGGCCCCAAATTTATTCTGCAGCATGACAACGACCCCAAACATACAGCGAAAGTCATTAAGAACTATCTTCAGCGTAAAGAAGAACAAGGAGTCCTGGAAGTGATGGTATGGCCCCCACAGAGCCCTGATCTCAACATCATCGAGTCTGTCTGGGATTACATGAAGAGAGAGAAGCAACTGAGGCTGACTAAATCCACAGAAGAACTGTGGTTAGTTCTCCAAGATGTTTGGGCCACCCTACCTGCCGAGTTCCTTCAAAAACTGTGTGCAAGTGTACCTAGAAGAATTGATGCTTGATGCTGTTTTGAAGGCAAAGGGTGGTCACACCAAATATGGATTTGATTTAGATTTTTCTTCTGTTCACTCACTTTGCATTTAGTTAATTGATAAATATAATCTATTAACATGTCTATTTTTGAAAGCATTCTCACTTTACAGCATTTTTTCACACCTGCCTAAAACTTTTGCACAGTACTGTATATATATATATATATATATATATATATATGAAAGCTGCAATCATGTTGAATGAATCTACATAAGATATTACAGGAATGGGAATCATTTCTACATGTCCTCAGAGCAACCTTAAATACATTTGTTAGCTTGTCCTTAAAATGAACCTTTTCAAAAGCCCAGCAGTATCAATTCATTCTGACTTTATTGCTTGTGAAGTAAAATTAAAAAAAAAGATTAGAAAACTAAAGTCGGCAGACTTTCTGAACATGTACTTGCTAAAGAGCTTGTCTTTTTGTGCTTTACTGCTGTCAAAACACAAAAGGCTTCATAGAAGCTTCATGAAATATGCAACAGAATGCATACACAGTTTTGCTTACCTAAGAAGTTACAATCCCTCTGACATTGTACTTAGCCTAAAATGCAAAACATTCCCACCGCAATGTGTAGCGCATGTCCGGCCCACAAGGGACAACCAAGTGGCCTGTTGACAGTCAGCAAAAATTATAAAAATGAACAATAAGAAATATGGAAAAGAAAAAAAAATAACAGTAACATCGTAAATTAGGATGTGTGTCTTATTTTTTATCCGGCAAAGCTGCGCACACATCACACCACCCCTTTCCAGTCACTAAGCCATGCAAGCTAGTTTCGTTGAGTTCCACTGTGGGTGATTTTAGTTTTTTTTTTTACTTGTGTTGCTTTAAAAAAAAAAAAAAAAACTGCCTTATTTTGAAAGTGATATAAACATGGCTCTCCCTACTCTTGCTAGTAAGAGACATTTTGATGGTGAAAATCATAGATTCAACAGTGAGTGGACCATTAATAAATACTTATTTATTTAACCAACTGTACCTTACTCAAAGCCGTTGTATTTATTGTGCAATGAATGCGTGTAGTAGTGAAGGAATATGAAAAGGCATTTTGAAACCAAACACAGAGCTTTTGGAAATACATATCCAGAGGGCTCAGCAGTTGCACAGGTCTCACTCGCAGACTGTATATTATAGTATATATAATAGTATATATTAGTTATAATAGTATATAATATATACTATATAATAGTGTGTAGTATATATTAGACACAGTTATTCTGTGTCACATACATTTTAAAATGTTTGTAAATGTTCACACTGTTCTATTATTATGGTACTATCCATATGGTAAAATGTGTAAGCCTTGTTCAATATAATAACATTACGTTTTAAAATATTTCTTATATTGCTAAAAATGTGCAGAGTATAATACTTCTGGCTCATCTACTCCAAACTTTTTTCCAATCTGGCCCCTTTAAACTAGTTGAAGAGCTCTGGTGTAGTGCATAGTTTGCATGTTGTTTTCACTGTGATATATAAAACCAGTTTCCTTTCCAATGACATTCTTAATAGAGGTTTACTTGAATAGTTTTAAATTGTTTCATTTATTTAAACAATGTGCAAGGAATACCATATTCCAGATCACCCATCCTTCCTCATTACTGTGCCACAAAAAGTGGTTAAAAGACTGTGCTGAAAATTGTATAATGAATTGTATAATGTTTAAGTTACTGCCAGGTTACAGTAGTTTCAAGTTTCATAAAAAATTTAACAGGTCCGAATGAGGAATGATTTATTTAAATAATTCATAAAGTCAAAGTATTGCCCAGAGTTAATTATGATCAAAGCCTGTTAGCTTTGTCAACGTGTACCACTTCCCGAGATAATCCTATGGTAAAATCTGTTCTGATATGCAGAAAATACGTTGAAAAGAGTATGGAAGCAATACATCCATTAATACCCAAACAGCATTATTCATTGTGGTAGTAACTGTATTTGATTAAATTGTATTGACATTAAAATAGAGGGTTGGGATACATAGGCAGTACCTAAAGTTCTGCTTGAGGAATAAATCCAATACAGCATTTGTTCAACAAAATCCAGACAGGTTTATTGCAAATAGGTTAGATTGCCTTGACTTCTGTTCCTCATTGGAAAGAAAATGGAATATGGATTGCCTGTGGATGATAAGCTTGAGTTATTCTCAATAACCAAGTACAGTATGAGTTATTTAACATATACAGTATATCAGAGGTGTACTGGCAAAGAATAAAAAACACACACTTGTCAGCACAGTATGTGTTTTTGAGTATCAATTAGCAGTAAAGTCAAAGGGCTCAATTTTGATCCCAGTGCAAGGCACTAATGTTCAGGCAAAGCTGTTAGCACTTGATTACTTAAGTAAAAAATGTATTTAATAAAAACAAAAACAAAAAAAAATCTTTGTTTATCATATACAATACACAAAATAAACTAAACCATCATGAAAGTGAATGTCACCCCTGTGTCACCTGTGGTGTGAAAGATCAAAAGGATAGGTTCTGTTCATTTTGTCGCATGGTTCTTGGTGGTAAATCCCCCTCCTGGCCTGTGAAGGCACTAAGTAATGGGAACAGAGTACCCATCATTCCCAGGGTTAAAAGGAAGTCGGTCATCTAGAAAGGGGGCGGAGCTTCGGTGCACTAACTCATCGACCCGGAAGGGAAATAATGTAGCAGCCGTGGATTGGAGGAGTGGCTGCAATCATTTACCAAGGGGTCATGTGTGACTGTACAAATAGGGGTCAAAGCGACGTAATCTGTTTCTTCGTTTTGGTTAAGAAACAACCGGAAGGACCTGTGTTTACTGATTGGGAAATATATTGTGAGTGTTTTGTTTGTTTTGTTTGTCGTTATTAATATACTGTTGTATTGAACTGCCTCTCAGGGCGGAAAGATTGAAGATTAGGTGCTTTCCCTGATATTTTATGAGTCGCTAATCGGATGGGGCTAATTCTGAAGACGGGGAATGGAGCTGGGAAGGAGCCGGACATTAATTCTTTGTCCATCTCGACTTGGATTAGAGACTCAGTGATTCTGGGTTCTGAGGAAGCAGAACGAAGATTTTTGCATACGAATGGGACAGAGGGAGATTACGAAGGGGACCAATCAAGGCTTTTAAAGTAGGGCGAGTCTGTGACTAAGGGGCGGTGCAGAGCTTGTGTGGGTCTATGACTGAGGGGCAGCGCAGAGTGTATATGTGTCTGTGACCGCAAGGCGGTGCAGAGCATATGTGTGTCTGTGACCTCGGGGAGGTGCTGAGCGTATGTGTGGCTCGTGTGTGGAACTTGGCTTTCTTCTATTACTTGCCTTGGATCAACGGGGAGAGGGCATGACGTCGGCTGGCGGCTGCTGATTGGGAGTCTGAAGCAGATGGTGTAACCAGGTTGTACTCAGAAATTCTGATAGATGGGGTTGGGGCTGGAGCTAGCAATGGAGCCGCTGAAACAGAAGATGTAATGAAAGAGGGGGTGGAGATTGCACATAAGAGGCTGAAGGAGGAATTGCAATGGTGTTGGAGCAATTGTCTATGCCATCTAAACAAGTGTTTATTGCTGAAAAGGCATTGCTGTTGCTGCTGATCAAGCAGGGGCGCGGCGCAAGTGAAAAATTCGAGAAAGAGCTGAGCTGCGATATTTTAAATATGAGCGTGACAAACGGGATTAGGCAAAATAAGAAACGAGGTTGACAAAGCTTCTTTCAAAACCACAAAATCTTAGTGTTCTTTAACAATGAAATGCTGCTTGAGGATGGGGAAGAAAGAATCCAGGCAAATACAGGTATTTTAGGAAACCTTTGACATTTCACTTGAATCCAGGCATATACAGGTATTGTAGGAAACCTTTGACATTTCACTTCCAAGTCAAGGTCACAGAATACAAAGCCGATTTTGTATACAATTTTGTATAATTAAAGGTAAGAACTTGGTTCCTATTGTGTTTGAAGAAAATCTGTGAATCACAAGTTGTTCAAAAAAGCCAAATTTTTCACCTCTCTCAAAGTACCTGACTAAGAACCGAAACCATTGATCCAATAATTACCTGTTCAGGATTCACATGTATTGACAGGAGTTCATTGTGTGAACTTAGTATTTTTATTGGGTTGATGTTGGTTTGGGGGGATCCTATTTCCCAAATTTGCCAAAATGTAATCACTTTCTGATATGATGAATTACTGTAGATTTGTGAGAAAACAATGTAATAACTGTTTCAGGCCACTAGAGGCCCTCATATAATATAGTCGCCTACTTTACAAGAATGTTTTCTGGATGTTCTTTGAAAGTAATGACGAGTCATTTATGATTTTTATAATTATTGGCTCTATTTGTATGGATTTTGGTCAATTGATTTTTGTTGCCACTGGGTCAGATAAAAGTATGTGGATAAAAATAATTTTGACCTAAACTGACCATAATAATCATTTAATTAAGCAACGTAAATTTGAAAACTTGAACTGACATTTGAGATGGAAATAACACTGAAATGTTAAATGTCATATAAATTAATTAAAAGTAATGCTGTCATATAAACGTAGTGGACAATATCTGAAGATAAAAACCCCTTCTTGAATAAGAAAAGACATTTATCAAGATGTCCTTTAGCAGAATGCAAAATCCACATTTGAAATTAAAGGTTACATATACATATTAATGAATAATATATTCTTATGCAATGTCTTGCATGCTTAAAGGGTACATCAGCACTACATGAAAGATAAAACATGAACCATCTCACCTTGTTGTTCCAAATGTATTTGGTCATTGTATAATAATCTGTATGCGTCCAAACATATGCATAATGCCACACTGCTTGTCCAAAATTACTGTTCTTGAGCATCAGTCTGAGCGAGAAAACATGACTTCCGCATGTACCCTCACATGTACTCTGAACGCACCGGCGCCTGCCCAATGACGCGTTGTATTAGCTACATTACCTCTGTGTGGAAACACACCAGTCTGTGTGACAAACATGGTCTGTCTAATTTTCCATAAGGAAGGAACTTGTACCTGCTTTCGTTTTGTGCAGTAGACATCTTTCACACTGTACATGTTTCCTTCGCATGTTGTATTTTGATGTATTAATGTTAACTTTGGTGAAATTCAGGGGGTGTGAACCAGGACTTTGCTATTTCCTAATTTCACCTGTCTATCATCATTGACTCCCTATTTAAACCAAGTCTGCTTACTCTTCTTTGTTATGGTTACTGCTTCATAACTAGATTTGTTGCTTGGAAATTAATTTTAAAAAGTTGATTTAAAAAAAAAAATGTTTGAGAATGTTATGACAATGGTTTGATGAAATCATTACATGATACAAGGGATTCTAATGCCCTATTGTAATGAATACAAAAAACATGCTGAATCATAAATACAAGACAAATGTATTTAAATTTAAAAGATGAACTAACAATAAGAAGGGCAGTGAAATAGTTTTGTCATGTTTTTTTTTTATTTTTTTTAAATATGCTTTACCATGGGTCTTATAATGCTTGCCTATGCTGTGCTATGCTTTATTATACTTCACCATGCTGTTACTGTAAAACTTTTTATAAGGGTACTGCCACAGTGATGATTAAAATTTCAGAACCAGTGATATGGAAATTAAACATCACATGAAGAGAGTTTAGTGCATTTCTGTCTTCTAGAAAGTATAGAGGATCTAATTTAGTGATTTAAAAGATGATGGTATTTAGATTCGCCAGAATTAAGATCAATTAAAGAGGCCCCAATATTTTAAAATTAAATACTCATTAAACATATGCCAGCATTAACTTAAAAGTTTGTGGATTTATCTTTAGGGAAAATATTGTTTGGCCTGGAAATGATTATAATTAAAGGATTCATCACGTGACAAGATTACAATTTACTGAAGTAATAAGCTCTGTGACTGAGATGTCCCCAGCTTCATTTGTTTCCCCTTATAAAAGAACCCAGGAAGTTATTTCCCTGCAAATCCAATTTCAATGGATTTATTGAAGTCTCTTAGGTATTGATAAGTGTTTATTTGTATACTGTCTCAATCCACTTGACTTTCTTTATGGATTATTATTTACTTTGAAGAAAGGAAATAAGGTCTGGTACGCTCAATAAGAAAGTAATATGGCTTACATACATGCCAACAGTCCCTATATGGTCGGGACAGTCCTGATTTCCTAGCAAATGTCCCGCGTCCCGATACATAGGATGAAAGTCCCGATATTTACACATAGAAAAAAAAATCATTTATTCTGCACAGTAGACTTAGTGAAAAACACACACTGTGCTCTTCGTGCGGCTGACACATCTGCTGATCACTAACTTACCGGAATATAAAGGTAAGAATGCTTCATTGTGTCTGCGTTTACTGTCATGCTGGTCGTGCGGTGTTGAGTTGAGGGGCTACGTCTATTATTATATGATAGTGTTTTTATGTATGACCCTCCCACGTGTATGATGCGTGATCCTTTTTTCATTTAGATGACTTGACTGTTGTTAATATATCATTTAATAAAGCTACTTTTAGATTTGTATACATATTATATACATATAATATACATATTGTATACATATTAAACCCCCAAGGCTTAGGAATAAACCATTATTCATACCATGTACAAGCTGTGAACAGTCTACCAACTTCATATGTGCATCTTTGAGTTGCATTTTATTTCTTCTATTTATTCCCCCTAGGATATCACTGCCATTAGGATATCTTGTTATTGGCAAATCTAGAAATCATAGGCATAATCTATACTGGGGGCATGCCCCCTCACTTTTCATTATTTCAGATAGAATAATTCCCACACACACACTTTTGAAACCAAAGTTACGCCACTGCTAGAAATGCTAAGATTTTCCAGACAAGTGAATATGTGCTGGTATCATATAGAACCAATATCTGAATTTATATATATTAAGAATATATTAAAGTAGCAAGTAGCAACAAATAATTCAAGGTGATGACACATGTGAGTAATAGAGCTTTAATGTACATTTCACATCAGTTATATCAGATTAACATGATTATACTGCAAGCATTGACTGTGTTTATAAGTTGAAAATGTCTGCAACTATGACACTTTTTATTTCCTGGGGGAATGGTCTGCTGTATGTGTATACAATAGCCATGAATAAAAAGGTGTTTTTAATTGCCACTAACAGTCATGACTTGAATTCTGACTTTTGAACATAATGGCCTTATATTAAAATGAATGCAACGTGACAGGCAACAGCTTCCAGACACAGGGCCAAATGTCTGGGCAGTCAGTGAATAACAAATCCTGAAACCCAAACCTATAGTCTTAAAAAATAAATAGATAGACTATTATAATGATCCAGTTGAATGGAGTGATGTGTATATTTAGCACATATGTTTTTTTTTAAGTCTGCTTTGAAATGTACTGCTTTGCACAGATAGCATTTTGCCCATTCTGTAAAGCCGCAAGGTTGGAAATGTATCGTCTTTGTAAGCTATAGCCGACCTCAGTGCATGTGGTTTGAATTGTATCTCTCTTTTTCTTATACAAAGAATGTTAACCTGGTACATCAAATGAGAACGAATTAGCATAACTATGAAATATAAGATTACAGCTTGCATTGCCTTTGTTGGAATTTGACCCCCAGCAAGGGGTTTATAAAGTGGCTATTTTATCGCTCTACCACCTGTTGTTTTATTTAAGAATATACTAAATTCTACTTATTACAAAAGCCAACACCCTACAGGTCTGTATGGGCTTTCTAGTTTTCGGGTACATTATTGAACTATCCCACTGTTAAAGCTTTCTTCAAAAAATATAAATGCCAGACATTACAACAATTTTAAGTTTATAAATTAGGGCTTTGTGTTTGGGCAATTACATTTCAAGACACTGGTTGATTCTTGTTCTTAAGTGTTAGTTACACAAGAAAACAAAAATGTATCTGGCAACACCTTACTGGTATATTTATATGCATTTAAATGGTAATTACTTTATATTAGGATACAAATGCCCAACTAAGCTACTTATTGTATTCACATATTATGGAGAATAATAAGTAGATCACTACATATTTACCTATTTTAAAAAAAAACTATTAAAACTGCAAGAGTATTTTAAATAAATATTAATTAAGTCACTCAGTCAATCTGAGGGAGGTGGTCTCAGTATGGTTGCCTCCGTCCTCAGTACGGTTCGCTTATTTTTGCTTCAGTGTGAATATTTTTTTTTTGCTCGGTTCAGTTGCAAACGAGCAAGTGCACCAAACAGGGTTGAACTCCCTGAAGCTGTTGTTATGTAATATTCTAGGCTTGGAGTTGATGGAGCACTCTGGTAAAAATAAAGAAATTTATTAAATAAATAAATAAATAAAGAAAGAAAGAAACTCATTAATTAATTATTACTTACCTTGAAACGTGAGATGGGTTTGAAGATAGCAGCATCATTTCATGTGCATGAATAAACGTGTTCCATTGCCTCTTCTGCTACTGTAGACATATTCTATAATTCCTGTCATGTTGCCACCCGAGGGTAAGTCACCTTTGCCAGTGTTTTTAATCCCAGTGCATTTATTTTGTCCACGAAATGTGTCAAATAGCAAAGTATTAAAACACAAAAACAGGTTATTCCCCATGGCTATAGACATTTGAACTTCTCAGCATGCACTTGAAGGAGGTGATGTGTGTTTTATGTTCTCAGTACTCTTGCTGATGTGTAGTGTGAAAGGGAAATGGTCTCAGTACACTTGAAAAGATGGAAGTGTGCTGAGTACAATTTACAAGTGTGAAAGAGAAATGATCCGAGTACATTTCCCCTGGAAAGAGCGACACTTGATGTACTGTACATCAAATGTAATGTACTGACTACAGCGTACTGAACTCAGTACATTTACAAGCGACCCAGCGTGAAAGGGCCTTTAGACTTCAACAACCTTTAAGGCACTTTTTATCCCAAATAAATAATCCCATTCAAATTCTGCCATGATTTACCCAGCTTGTTTGATTTGACATTAAAAACTTTAAAGTGAAGAAAATAAATCTGTAAGTTACCTGCAGTACGTTATTATCTATAGATAGCATATTTAAGCATTCCAGAGAAGAACCTATTTAAAAAATCTATTTTATTTTCAAAAACTTTATTTGCATTATAAGTGGCTAATGCAGTTAGGAATCCAACATGACAGGCATTTTTTTGAGACATTAGGTGCAGGTTGTACAATAATCATGAAGTAACAAAACCAGCAACATAAACTGAAAATGTAGTCATATGTAAATTAGGGCTTCTAATTATTGGCTTCAACCAATAAAAACACCCTGATACAAAAAAAAATGAACTCAGTGTATAGCAAATAAACACCGGAAAATTACAGAAAAACATTGACTTACTAAATCTACTCCGGCATATTTAACATATGCTGTTGGTAAACTAGATCAGTTTCTGCACTACCACCTTGCTACTTTTTGTTGCCGAGTCACTAATATAATGTGGCAGAGAAACAGAACAGGTTAGCCTTGTAATAACAAAATGTTCAAGTGTAAAAAATACAAAAATAAATAAATAAAGACTTTCCTGATTAAAATACCCTGCACAACAACTAAACAAGAAGTCAGACTGTCACAAGCTGTCTGTTTTGTGCAGTCCCGTATACTTGATATATTCTTACAACAGTCGTAATTCCAATCCTTTTAAGTGCCACAGGCAAGGAAATGCCAGACTGTCAAGTATCTTTTTTTTTTTGTACTTATTTTTGAAGAGGGCTTTAGACCAAACTGCGTTTCTTTTGGTCTAACCTTGCTGCGTTGACAGTCTAATTAGATAAGGCTCTTTTCTGGAGCAGCCATTTTGTCTTATTATGAAAATGTACTGGGCTGTATGTAATGATTTAAATTGTACCTGATCTAAATCTTCCTGCTGTAAACAATTAAATTGGACCAACTGTGTAGTAAATAGGAGCCAGGTTTAAACAAAAGACAGTATACAGAACTCGTTAACTTCCTTAATAGTTAGTAAAATGCATGGACAGCACTATATTATCTACATGTCAGTGGTATTTGGAACAGCTGCTGTTTTAAAATAAGCTCAGTCTCTTGTAGCACATGATTTGTTATATTAAACAAACATTTCCAATATAATTTTACAAACGAAAGTGGTCATTTTGTTATGGTAGAGAAATATGTAGCCATGGCTCATGCAGAATTTCTCTCGTCACTGACATTAAATCAGTGCTGAACTTTGAAGCCACATCACAGTATTCAATGGATTATAAGAAGGCTTATAAAATCCAAACTAACGCAGATTTGTAAATGTCATAACTGTAGTGCAAATAGAAACACGCTTAGCTTTAGCTTTGAAGCTTGCATTGTCCATGTGGCCTTTTGAAGCCCATCAGGGGTTTCCAGTGTGAGTAAAATGCAAAGTAATCTTCTGCTTTACCGCAACACAGTGGAATTTGACTGTGTAATTAGATATAATTAACAACTGACTCTGACATTTGACCTGACAGCCAAGCTATGATATGATGATTGGCAGGTGGTATGATGGTTGACATTTTGTTAGATAAGATCATGTGCACTGTAAGATTTTCTGTATGGATCTCCAATTCAAAATATGTTATAATATGATATCCAGAATACAGCAAAGACGGGAAAAAATAAATATTTAAATAGCTAATAGAAGCTCAACATACAAACAATGATGTGCTTCAGATGAGTTATACAAGTAACACTGTAATATATAAATTACTCAATTGTTTATAGTTAAATAAAATAAATGAATACAATGCCTGTCTGGATGTAATTCTGATGGATTTGTCAGAGATCTGAAGTAAATAAAATATGTAATTAATGCATATAAAGTATGTATTACTCCATTTTCTCCTGATGAAGGAACCTGATCCAAAGTCAATTTAATTATGCAGAACTACATTAAACGTGCATTTATAGTCTGCAGCCAATAGTTAATATGGTGTGTGGCAGAAGACAAGTACACATTCCGTTCTCACACAAGTGTTTTCTTGCTTTGCTAGTGTGGTACATTTCATCTTTGTAATAAATCATGACAATTTGGGGTCTGGAAAATCAAAACATTGCTTGAAGCAGATATACGGTTTCTTAACCATCCTAAAAATAAAATTAGTAACATCATTAGACAAGGGTACCAGAGGTGTACCCCACTGTCCTCCTTTAACAATCTGTAAAGCTGAAAAGTAAGCTTTATGACACCCAGAATAATTGTAGCCATAAAAGTTAACCCACTGAATGTAATCATTGTCAAGTTTTGTGTATTTCCCTTTTAACCCTTGTCGTGGAATTTTCTGCATACAATGCTGCAGACCCCGGTCCTGTACTGAAAACAATAGAGCAGAGACAAGTTGGAACAAACTCACACTTTATTAGTTTGCAAACTGGAGCATTCAACAGAGTGTCACAGACTCTGCAAGCAACCGCAAAGAAGGCTCAAAAAACACTAGGTCAACAGTTCCTTATATCTGAAAACAGGGCTGCTGACCTTGGCAACATTGAGGAGGAATTATCGCTGTCTCAAAATATTATCATTTTGAGACAGTGCCCTATTCTTATGTACTCATGCACTTCTCTGAGAACAGGGCTGCTGACCTTGAGCACATTCCAGTGTGTTAGTTTAACATTGTAAATTTAATACTTTGTTAACTTTAAACTCCATATAATATCATTATTCAGGTTATACAAGTCACAGAAATCATCAAAACACATTAAATTAAAACTTTTAGTATGATTAGTCTAAATTACTACAATTAATCAGTTCTTCTAAGACACCCTGAAATTAAATGCATTGCATTTTTGTCTTGTACAGACAGTTCTCAACTGTATGCTGGGGAATTTCAATAGCAAAACAATACTGCAGTTAGGATAGAAACTCATTGTTTGTAACCAACCATTTAAACCAATGTTCTTATAAGCAAACTAAATGTGGTCTTCCATGTTGATGGTTCAAACCGATAATCCCTAAGCTTTGAAGTGGAGGTGGAACAAGTTTCGCCTCAACATAAAAGCATCAATCTCAGTTGTTTTAAGATGGAGTATTTATCTCTATGTTACAAATATGTTAATCTATTTAGATAAAAAAAATCAGAAATGTTTAACCAAGTCCATCTTACAATTTTCTTTTTCAATGCACATAGTCTTTTTTTTTATCCAACACATTTTTCATAGAGATATAGGGCAGTTCACAGCATTAATAGATATTCCTTGTAAGACCTAGCCGACAAGGAGTAGTGAGGATATAACTTTGATATTTTATTTATAAAGGTATATACAACTGTCTCAAGAATATAGATTTTAAAAAAAGGATAAATAGCAAAGAACCAGGCATTAGGATATTACAGAAAACACCAGTGGACTTGTAGGCTGGGGGGCAAGAAAACTGCAGTTTTTTTTAGTAAATTTATTCTGTCTCCTAGGCAGCCCTCGAGGCAGTTTGAAGGCACATTTTAATGAAAAGATTTTCACAGCAATTGGAAACCAGGGAAATTTCACCAATGCCTGAAAAAAAACTTCTGTATTAGCAGCAGAAACTAAATATTTTTTGTATTTATTTTGTTCTGTTTGGGATAGACCCTTGAACCACAGGTATACAGGGCCTTGTCTCTCTTATCCATATGTATTGCAGTGTTCCAGGTTGCCTGAATTTTTTCATCTCCTTTATTGGGACTTTCTTAGATTTTTCACTTACCCATTGATCCCATTTTAATGCACCACTGTCACATGTTCATTAAATAAGGAACTTTATGAAGCCTCCATACATCTACAAAAAAAAACATGTATGCCCTGTGGTCCACTGAAACATGTGACATGCTGGCATAATTGAATCCGTTTTACTTCCCATTACCCCATTGATCTGCTGTTTTCTCTTCCTTGCTCCCTGTTGGCTCTGTCTACCTATATGCCTTCCATTCTCATTCTATCTTCAGTTGCTTACCTTTCTTTCTTCATTGTAGCAAGTGCAATGGATCACTTTATTTTGGTGGGTGACTCGCCCTGTAGCCTTTGAAGCAAAAAAAGTATGCTTTTTTTCTTGTTGTAAACTGAAATACATTTGATGAGGATGTTCACTAGAAACTAAAAAATGTATTGGACAAGTGAGGTTCTAATTATGTACGTGGACAAGGTTGTTGTAATTCAATTTGGAGGGATGCATGCAGATGATTTCCTGGGGATTATAACTTAAGTGTAAGAAATCTAACATGGGGTGGGGGACTAAATCTAAAACTAAAGTGGATGTGCATTCTGACAAGCTGCAAAAATTGTGTGACCTTTGCAGTTCGCAGTTTCTCTTACGCAGCAACAAACAATTCCTGAAATTTAAGATGCCGCAAAATGGAAGGAGAGATATAACCTGGGTATGTTTTACCTTTTGGGAGGGAACTGAAGTTAGCATTTCCACAAATCAGACCAACTGAAATAAAAGAGGTTGAAATCTCATAAACGCCAGCATTAGGAGCAGAGAAACAACACATTTAGAAGCAAGGTATAAATGTTGGTATTAAAACACAAATTCATAATGTGGCCAATTGCTTAGTATAGTAGTCTCCGCATACAGGAACAACTCCTAAGAGAACTTTGCGTAAGGGAACACCCTTGTGGAGTAACAGAGTGTTCCAATTGTAAATGCTCCGGCTAAAGGAACAGGAACTTAGCTTAAAATAACACCATCATGGCACCGATAGCAATTCATTCACAGCGGATACAGGTACTGTTTTGTAACCTGATAACTCATCATCATCAAACTTAAATTAAAATGGTTTATTCAGTCTTTTCAAAAGCGACTTGTCATCGCTACAGTCTAGAGGCATACTGATTGATTTATTAAATCTTTCCAGAATTGCCGTCATATCATTGACTCAGTTTTTATTCTGATTTCCACATGTGCACCTCATTGCTACAAAATGGCATGTAAACAAACAGCAAAATGTGCCGTTGTTTCTCTTGCTACAAAAAGTTGGAAATTATTTGAACTCTTGAAAAAATCCTGAATCAGACGCAAGTCGCCGAACAATTTTGTGTTTCCCGTTCTGGTGTGTTGCTTCACCATTCTGTTAAATAATGTGCATGTCTTGTATAGTGCTGCTGCATTTTTAATGTGTGTAGGGGTGCTGTGTTAAATTAATTTGACAGTTTATTAACATTAATTTATCTGTTACTTTATTATTATAGTTTATTAACATACACTTGTCTATTGCTTTTCTTTTACTTATTCATTTAATTTCATATGTTGATGCATGTGCGCCATGACAATATAAATTTATTTATTTATTCATATTGTGTTTGGTGGCTATCTCCATCTCAGAGAACACTTCAGCTATAAGAACACTTTGACTGCTTCCCGAGAGGTGTTCTCTTAGCCGTGGACTACTGTATTAAAACAGAGAGGCTGTCAAATTAAATTTGTTTTAATACTGTACCAATATTTAGGAGGTGCACAGAATTTAGACATCTTTCATAAGCTTGCTGTAGGAGCCACTAATTTTGAAAAGATTAAATTAAAGCATTGGGAACTCTCTTTATTGCTTAGCTTTGTTTGTTCAACAAAAAAGATTTGTATAAAGTCACCAAAATAGTGCTTAGCCAATAAGGTTATACAGAGATAATGAGCCAGTAGCACAATATAAGGCATTTGTTACAGGCAGTAAAGAAAGCTCAAATGATTATGTTGTATTGTAGTTCTTTCTGTGGTGGTTGTCAGAGGGGTATTGATTTTCATTCTCAGCTCTTCAGAGGCCTGCTACAAACAGTGACTAACACTACAGAATTAATACCACTTGCATCAACTGTACTCTTTCTTTTGTGATTTCCAGATTGTCTGTGGCCAGTTGGCCCTTGACACCTCAAACTGATATGGAATCTAGCAATCCTGAGGAGTTTTTCCAATCTGTGCAGCATGCTGAGCAAACTTTCAGAAAGATGGAGAACTACTTAAAGCAGCAGCAGCTGTGTGATGTGATTTTGATTGCTGGAGATCGCAAAATACCGGCTCATAGGTGATTTTGTTTTTGTTTTGTTTTCTTAAATTATTAAACTATTTTATATATATAAATAATTTAGTTGTTGACACAATTCCACAGTGATAAACAAAAACAAACTGGCTTCTTTTTTACTTTTGAGTCTGCAGTTAACTTTGAAGGACAAGATTGCATTTTATATTAAACAACCCATTAGGTTGTTCACTTACTGGAAACAATTATATATTTAATCTGCTCCCATGTTGGACCAAAAGAACAAAACCCAGTTTTCACATTTGATAAACATTAAATTGCAATGCTTAACTGAGCTTATAAGATTTATTTCTGTTTACATAAGAAAAAATAATAAAACGTAATTTAAGGGCATTTGTACCTCTGTGTTTTTTATGGAATCCTTCTGTACTTTAGGCAATTAATTAAAAAGATACTCATTAATTAGCTCCCTTGGGGTGTTTCATTTGCAGGCTGGTTCTAAGTGCTGTGTCAGACTACTTTGCTGCCATGTTCACAAATGACGTGTGTGAAGCCAAACAAGAAGAAATCAAAATGGAGGGGATTGACCCTAATGCACTCTGGGATTTGGTGCAGTTTGCATACACAGGTATTATTTAAATGTCTATTTAAATTGCTCAAGCATTCAGTTTCACTTAAGTTGTTAACACAAGCTGGAGTTTTCTGGGTATTTTTTTGTTTGTTTACTTTCTGACACGTAACCATTTTTTGAGCAGTTCATGCTTTTATATATGAAAATTGTGCATGGCTTGTTAGCATAGTTCATTTATTGACAGACAATAAAGCTGAAATTATTATGTAAATCCAGTATATCATACTTATAACCAAAAAGAACAAAAATAGGATAAGTATTCAATTACTAGAATTGCCATTTATTTGGGTTGAAAGTAACAACTATCTTGCAATCCAACCGCCCATTAAACCAAAGAAATAGATGTTGCTACTGAACCCTGGCAACAAAGACAAAGAAGCATCTGGCTGAACCTGTGGGGCACCTGATCAGTAGGGAACAACGAAGCTCAATGAGGTGAACTATCCCTGTCTGATTTTCTTCCCCAACCAACAGGAGCACAAAGGCCTATGTACCGCTTCCTGTGGGCCCTCCCTGCTGTGAGCCAATAAAACCATGGTGCTCACTGAGGTCCTAGGGTTTGAATTGGGACTGATTCATTCCAAAATCCATGGCCATTATATTTTCTTTCTAGAGGTAAACTGTGATCCTTTTACAGTTTAACAATCTTCTTGTCATGCCAGACAATTTTTCTTTTCCTCATGGATCTTCACAGATCTTCATTACCCTGTCCTCTTTACTTCTGACATGAAGGCTCACAGTTCATGATGCATTATTATTATCCTTCCTGCTGTTTTTTTTCTTCCCAATAGCTTCTATATCCCAATGTAGCTGCTTTGAATGGATCATTGGTGTTAAACAATCTAGAGCTTTCGAATAATCCTATGGCTTGATAACACTGATCTCCTGTAGACAATTGATGCTATTTTGCACACAAATTCAAGTTGCAATTCACCCAGTCTAGGGACTGCAGCCTTTTCCGGTATTTAAACACAAATCCTGCTTTACTGCATACAAATTACTGTTATTTTCGCAATGCAACAGTAAAACAACTATGCTCTGTGACCACAGAGCTTTTTTAATTAAGTTCTGCATAATCATTACAGTCTCTTGGTTTCTCTCAGTTTACTTGAATGTAAATACAGATAACTTGCTTCAGAAACTGGAAGACGTTAGAAACCTTGACAGGACTATAAAGATACTGCAGAGACATGGGCTGGCTGGATCTTTATCCGTCTAACTCCCATTCCCACAAAATCAATCCCTTCAATACTTTTATCAGCTTTAGAAAGGGTTCTAAAATGATAAGACCTAACATGGTGGAAACTTGCCTAACTTGCACAGTGGACCACTTATTGGTAGTTTGCATGTTATCTAGATTAACAGGTCATAAATTGTACTGTATAAAACACCTGTAACAATGCAGACCACCACCTGGAGCCTCGTCACTTCATCTGCTGTCTGCCATGATACATGACAAAAAAACAATAAAGTAGTATGTAGGATGATGAGTATCTGTATGTGGGTTATATCTACACCCGTGATGCTAACAAGATCAATGGCACTGCCCACAAAACTCATGAGCAAAAACAGTAGGTTTCCACCCACGTTTAGAATAAAAAGAATAACATTGTAAATACATTCGAAGGATCGCACAGCAGCCAACACGACCTGAATACAGTATTTGTCAAATGATTCACTTGCATCTTTTACAGTGGTTGAATTCTGACCTCCACATTGTAATTCCTAGCAGTTCAGCAGTTCAGACAAGCCTCACACGCAGGCTTCACATTTGATCTTAATACCATCAAATGCTGTAATTGTTTTTATAATATAGATTTAAAATATGTTAACTGACTTACCAGAGCAGCTATACACTGACAGAATGAGTTTAAGGAGTCACATGTCTGTTCAGTCTATTGTTTCCTCAAATAATGCAACTTTTCAGTACATTTCACATTAGGGCCAATGCACACCAGAGCAAAATACAAAAAAAAACAACAAATAAATGTACTGATTTAAAAGTAATGCACATTATTAATTCTTATTAATTCTTGTGCATTTGAATTAACAACTAACCAAATTCAATCATAATATGTCTTCCAAAAATAAGAATAGCAAAAAGTATAATTCGATGCTTCTCTTTATTTTCTCTTCTTGTATAACGCTGATAGCTTAGCATTTAGCAGAAAAATCACTATCATTAAGCATAAACTAGTTCTATACAGGTATCCTCTGTATGATTTAACCCCCTATTTTCTTTATGAAAACATGAGGGGGTGGCCAGTGAAAAGCACAACATTCTTTCCCATCTGTGAAGCTAAATGGTTCTAAAATCTTCATTATTTCTGCCATGCACTTAACTCAAAACCTCCTATAAGGTTATTGTGTTTAATTGTTTTTACAAGTCCTGTGATTTTACAAGTCCTGTCACCAAAGGCACACAGTTACTGGGTTGTTGAAGCCCTCAGGGAGGGTTGCACTTAGCGTAGATGAATGTAAACGAGCATTCACTTATTTAAAGGTGGAATTAATTAAACTGAATCATCATTTTATCTAGCGAAAACATTTAAACACATTTCACAATTAACATGTTTATGTTTTAATTAGGAAACTGCTCTGTTGTGGACATTAATTACAATAAGAGCAAACCTCTTCATCATTCCAAGTGATTGCCGATGTTGGTTGGTTGATGATAGTAGTTTATATTGAAGTGAAGAGCACCGTGGTGTTAAGAAGCATTTAAATGCTTAAATCCCAGCAGCCTTTTTAAAGGCTACCACAGCATTAAAAGAGTGCAATTTCCCTGACAGTCATGTTGTTGTATTACTTAAATAAGTAATGCACAGAACACATGCAATCAGCTCTCTCTCAGTCCCTTAGGGCTTGTGATTTTGTGTGCTTTACCCTGACTTTTCTACTCTCCTTTCAGAATTCAATTGATACCTGTTAAGCCATTCGTGTGTCTTAATCACTTTTTGCACAATCACATAGCCGCTTCTTCATTAACAACAGTTCGGGTCAGTATCGGACTGCTGCTCCAAGTACTGTAAGCAGTGGTTGGGTGGATTTGACATCAATACTCAGTTAAAAAAATAGGGTAATAGCACCGGTTAGACTTTCTAGCACTCCATGTGCTATACAACAGACATAAAAAAAAAATGTTACATTTGGAGAGAGAAAAAAACAAGAATGTGTCATCTTGTGAGGTAAGCAGTGCAATCAGGGTGAGCAGGTGAACAATAGCTTTTGGTATGATGTTGTTTACATCAAATGATTACATTTGGTAAAAATGTATGAAAAAAAAATCACAAAACAGAGTAGGCTACTGTTCATGAATTCTTAGGAGCATGTGGATTTTTTGCTTTGCCAATGACTGTTAATGCAAGCTTGTGCGTGCCACTGGCATTATATCACGTTTTAGACGTGAAGACACCATTTCTGTATTACAACTGTGCACAATTTTCACTGCTAGGTGGAAAGGGGTGATTCAGTTTATAAGGAGAGCTGGATTATCGAGGCTTGGATAAACGGGGTTCTACTGTATTAAAAAATGGATGCTTTGAACGGAGCATAAGTCAGTATAAGCCCATTGAATAGTATTGATTGCCGTGCTAAATATAATTTGAGTATGTTATATAAAGGACATTCTGTCTCTCGCTCTGTCTGTCTGTCTGTCTGTCACTCACTCCCCAGCTCTCTCCGCGTGCTCAGGCATGCACTCCTATTTATCTCTTTTTCTAAACCACACTCTCCATCTGCCTTCACCAATACCAGGCATGCCATTTGGTCCCCAATCTCCAGCCAGCATTCTGGGGGTGCATGCATGTCTAGGGTTGATGAGAACGGACAGACAGGCAACCAACAAAGTAATATATTCTACTACTGCATAATCAGCCACTGACTCACTGTGTGTGACGCTGACCAAGTCACAACCTCCTTGTGCTCCCTCCTTCAGATGAGACGTAAAGCCGAGGTCCTATTGTAAGTGACTGCAAGTCTCTGTAAGTCGCTTTGGTCTGCTAAATGACTAAATAATAATTTAAGCAGCACTATAAAACCATGCTAGTAATGTGTGACTCTAACCCTTAGTGAGCATTCTTTATTATTATAGTTTCTTCCATATAACTCAGTACTAGCTATTCTATCATACTGTACTGCTGAGACAAATGCTGAGCACTTTCATTCACAGAGTTTTCAAGATTGGAAAACGTTCCCAAAGGTTGAGGTGAATACCAGTGGTCTAGTTTTTATAGGGTATAAATTCAGACAACAAGGACCAGTAGGGAGTCTTGGAAGAGCGACTTGAATGCTTGGGCCAAAGAGTGGCAACATAAGTCTGACATAGCACAAGTCGGATAAAAGGTACAGTAACCCATCGCATATCTGACTGCGGTGGGACCAGAGTAAGGGCGGATATGTAAAAAGTCAGATAAATGAATCCTGTTTTAAATACCATTATACACAGATGTAACAATGACTATATTCACACAGTTATTGTTTTGAGATTCAGCTTTATTAGGAGCTCCCTAAATCCCTTGTTTAGAAAGATACAGGGTATTAATGCTTGTGACAGAGTAGCCATCTGCCATGTGGGCAACTGCCAAAGTGACTTCTGCCATTTACAAACCAAAAATTTGAATTTTTGAACAGAAACTTTCATTCCGACTGGTGCATTCTGCCATGAAATCTCCTTTTTGAATGTCACATGCAGGTAGATTATAGATTTTTGCTTTTATGTATGTGCTGAACAGTATTTGTTAGGGGCTCTTAAAATATATGGGTGTTTTAATTTGAAGACATAACTTGTATTAACTGCATTTTTTTAGTTTTTTAAATGAACTTTTATGTGATGCCTTGACTGACTGCACAGACCTCAGTTCTAGTCTTTTAAATGTGTATTTATGGGTTTATGGCAGGTTGTCTGGAACTGAAAGAAGAAACTATTGAGAATCTTTTGGCAGCGGCATGCCTGCTCCAGCTCTCAAAGGTAGTTGATGTATGCTGTCGCTTCCTAATTAAACTTCTGCACCCATCAAACTGCCTTGGAATTCGTGCATTTGCTGATGCTCAGGGCTGTATTGAACTCATGAAGGTGGCTCATAACTACAGCACGGTAAGTTTTTGCACAGTATACAGTTTATACACTTTTGTCAGTTCTTTGGTTTAGTTAACTGTTTTTACCGCCAGCACAATCTCTTTGAAAAGGCCAACCATATTTCTTACGTTAGCGTGATCTTTAAAAAAAGGTATGTACTGCATTCTTCACAATTGTATGGATATTTTTTGGTGAAAAGTCTGCAAAAGGTCAATAAAAAGTGTTGAATCAGTGAAGTTACATGTGATTCATATCATCAGTGACTTGTGGCTAGATTCACAGACTCTGCTTACCTGCCCAATGTTACCTTTGGTGAAAACTAGGAAGTTCTTTGTTGTCTTGGATATTTTTTCAAAGGTTAGCACTTTGTGAATAACGTGACTAGAAGAAAGACAACAAATCTATGGTCATTGCTACATGAAAATAACTAAGTAAGACATATTTGTGCAACACTGCCATAGTTTTTGTTGTATCTAAATATAGTCTCAAAATCATTTTTCAGCTAAGCGTTTTTGAAGCCGGGGCAAAGGTCCAAACAAACATCCTCAAAGCCGGGAATGCAGGGAATGCAGGGAAGCTACTGAACACACAATCAATAAGCAGCTTGTGAAGGATACAATTAAGTAGACAGTATAGAGACAAGTAACAATTAACATAGGTTAAAACTATATATATATATATATATATATATATATATATATATATATATATATATATATATATATATATATATATACTTTAAACAACAAAAAAATCTTTCTTAGTCAGTTCTATGGCAAAAACAGTTATCACCTTTGTTAAACAGTTGAATGTAGCCTGTATGTATAATCTAAAAATAGAACAGTTCACTGCAATATATTTCAGATACAACACACACATGTGCTTTACAGATTTACATTACAGCGTCTGTTTTGCAACCTTCTGAGTTATTTAACACAGATACATACAGATATGTTATATATTGATTTTAAAAGGTTTTATGTACCTGGAAATATTTATGAAAGCGTGCATTTGAATGAGTCTTTTGTAGCCTACTTGTAGCATTAAAGTTATATTACACACACGGAAAGCACCCCCTGGTGGTTTTCTGTAAATTTTGCTGAAAACCCATTGAATATTACATACAGCTGCCATTTGAAAGGGCTCAGTCCTATACAACTATTTGAGTAACTGCCACATATCCAATTTATATCTGTTATAATATTCATAGACTTTCAGAAAATTGGACATTATTACAATATAACTGCATTAACAACACAAAAAACGGACAAAATAATCTGTTCACAGGCATATCTGCAATGCAGCTTTTGATAAGTCCCTGCCCCTCAATAGCATATTTTATCAATAAAACCTCTAATGCCTTCTGGTTGCTTTAAATTCTAAGAGCATGTTCTTTGGAACTTTGCTCACAAGTGGGGGATTGAAGTCAATTGGAAGTCTACATTCTATGAGTCTAGAGTCATAGAGTAACATTAAGATTGCAATTTCTGTTGAAAAGATTGATGTGTGGGAGATAGATTCTTTTTGGAACAGAACTGAAACCATGACATGTTTGTTGTACGTGACTGTGGCAGGGTAGGACAGAGCCCTGCACATAGTTAGGGGGCAGGGCAAAGCCATGCTTGTAAATACATGTATTGTGTGTAAATCGTATTGTAGATAGTGTATTATGATTTAAAAAAGGAAATGTATTGTTTGGGAACGTGTGTTGATTAATGTATTACTAATCTGGAGATGGTCAAATGTATAAAAACCTGCAGCATTTGCTGATCGCAGTGAGAGTGTTTGGAAGGAGAAAGAATGTGAGGGAGTGTGAGTCGAGAGAAAACGCAAGTAAAATAAAAAGAAAGCAATTGCTATTTGTGCTGGGCACACCAACATGGTATTTGTTTGGTGTCAGTGTTCGAGATTTGTTTTTTTTGTTTGAACTTTTATCTGTGCTCTTTGTGTGTTGTTTTTTTCTACCCTCTTATTATTGTTTTGAATAAAAATGGCATTCACTCGTAGTGCCTGCATCTGTGTCAACTTCCTGGTCTGTAGCGTCACTACTCAGCCGTCCTGCCAGTGACAAACCCAGTTTTTGTTTGAAATATTTTAAGATACTAGAATTGTCACATTTTAGTGAGAAACATAATTTCTTTCTGTGCATGTATTTATTATTATTATTTTAGTTATTTGATGTATTACATTGTTCTAAATCTTTTCTTTGTGTTCTTGGTTTACTACACAGTACATCATTTCAAGGTAATTGTAGTCCCAGATTACATTCTCCAGGAGTTCCAATACCATAGGGTGAGAAGCCACACTTATTCAATTACAAAATGGTAATCCCTCATATCCTGAGAAGAGGAAGGCAAGAAGGTTACAATTACAATTCCACTGTTTTCTATCTAATCTGTCAAAAAACTGTTAATTTATCAAGATATTTAAAAAAAAAAAGCCTTCCTTCTTTGACCAGACCTTCACTCAAATCACTACCACAACTGCACTTTTGAAACATAGATCTGCTCAGGACTGAGGATCAAGGCTGAGTGAAGATGCAATGTTTGAACCTCTCAAAGACTTCAAACAGGGTTGACCATACAGCACTTGATAGATCAAACTGCAGCTTGTAATTTCACAACTCTTTCTGTATTGCTAGCAGCTAGTTTCTCCCTTTCTAAATACTGGTGATATTTTTTTCCAATCGACCTACACTTTTATTTGAATTATTAAACACAGTTTTTAATCAGCTTAATTCTTTTGTTTTATTCAGATTTTATGGTTGAATGTTTGATTCATGGTTTGTTTTGTGATTTATGTTCATTTGATTACGATGCTTTAATTTGCTGCATTTTGTCCTATAAAAATAAGTGTCTAATAATCTAGAACCTCTAATAAGTAATTTGACTCTTACTGTAGATTCCAAGCATTAGATAATATCTTAAATAATGTTAAAAAAAAAAAAAAACTTGCACAAAAATAACAAATGTTGATGGGGAAAAAAAATATCCTGATTCAGTATCTCAGTGTCCACACCAATGGATGTTAAATAATGCAGAGCACAATTCCTTGTGATAGATCACCACAGTGAGCTGCAAACCAACATACAGTAAACCTATCACATTTTTATATTGCCTAAAACAATGTTTTGTATTTTTTTTCTTGACAGTAGTGCAATCGCTCCCAAGGTGCAGTGCTGTGCTCGGCTGACATTAATAACAGAGCCCCTTACAGACAGGGAGATAACCAGTGAAAGAAGCTCAATTAGGGAAACCTAACAGTTCACAGGGATACACAGTTATAATCACTGCCCGCATGATAGGTCTGTAAATTACATTGGGGATGATCAGGAGACACGCCAGCAAAATTGTTTTAATGTTCTTTGAAGCATATACTAAGCAACCACCTGTTAAAAACAGTACAGTTGCTAACCACCAGTTGCTGATTATAAATATGTATGCTTGTTGTGTGCATGTTTTAAATGTTGAATGGTATGAGACAATACAAATCATATTTATAAACTCAATACAAGCAACTGAAATTAGTTTGGAGAGACAACAGATTTGTTTGGAGGGGAATGCTGAAAACTAAAGTGTTCATTTCTGTTATCAGTCTGTTGTTATTAACACTAACATGCCATAATGAAGAGTTGTTTTTCTGGATAGCAAGAATGAAGAGCTATGTAGAAGGAAATACTTTTATAAACTACAGAACACTGTATACAGAACAGATTTTATGAGTGTTCCTGCATGATGTGAAGCCTAATTTATTGAATATGTATTGAAGTTGTAGGTACCGTATTGAATTTAAATAAAACATTATTTCTAATGTATAGAGTCCCTATTACATGACACGTACCAAACAAGCGCACATCACATCTTACTCCATAATCTCATTATAATTTCTATCTATATTTGTAAACATACATTTTCGAATATATTAATCAACACTCATGAAGCTTCAGTTTTCATCTACAGTAAAGTCAATCACCAATTTAGTCACAGTAATTGTTAGGGTTTCATGGTTGAGCTGACAGAATACAATTTTACAGTGCTTTGTTTTTAATGAAGATCTTGCAGTCTCCATAATAATAATAGTAAAAAGAATGTCAGAAGTCTTTCACCACTGGAATATATAACGTAAAGAACTGAAAATTAGATTCTTTCCCCCTAGGTCCCATGTTGTTAACACAGCAGGTTTCTTCTGCTCTAAAGTGATGCAAACTGTCAATTAGTGAGCCATCACCCATGGAAAATATGATCTTATTGCCATTAAGAAACTGTGCTTTTGTATTCTGAGAATTAACTGCAACTAAAGTGATTATAATACCTTATATTTCCTCGTAAAGAGAAATGCTATGTGACAGAGCAGGTTCAACAGAACTAATGAACATTCAGCAGGAGCAGATCATTGATGGGGAATTGGAAGTTGACTGAAGTCCGAGTCAAGTATCCAAACAAATGCTGTTCCCCTTTTAACTGTATATCATGTAATCTAAAAATTACAAAGTGGAAAATAAGGGACCCACTAAGCAGACCATCAAAAAAGGGAAGCACAAGAAAAACAGTTACAGTTCTGGCAGAAACTACAGTAATATCAATGATAGGTTGCTCCATCATTTAGAATTCTGTGGCACAGTTTCTAAACTTAAGTCTTATCACAGAAAACAGTGGGCAACACAAATGCCAACTAAAATCCACAGGATGTGGTGGAGGAAGGGTGACGGGAGGGCAGAACATTATCTTTGTTTTCAGCTCAATCAATTATTTTGTGGATAGATATTGTATGTCTATCTTTAATGACAACACCATAATTCCTGTGATGTACAATTGGGTAATAAAATACACCATGACTTAAACATTATTTAACTATATATATATATATATATATATATATATATATATATATATATATATATATATATATATACTGTGTATATATATATGTATTTTTTTCAATTTCCATTTCTAATACTGTGTTGTGTCTGGCTATGATGTTATGACTCAAAGCGTTTAACCACAGAAATCATCAATATGATTTCATTTCAGGGAAACATTTACCATGTTTTGTTCTCCGCAGGAAAACATCATGGAGGTTATAAGAAACCAGGAATTCCTGCTGCTTTCTGCAGATGAAATTCTTAAACTTCTTTCCTGCGATGATGTCAATGTTCCTGATGAGGAGTCAATATTCCATGCCCTTCTGATGTGGGTGAAACACGATGTGCAAAGGTGTAAAGACCTTAGCATGCTGCTTGCCTACATCAGACTGCCACTTCTTCCCGCTCAGGTAATTTATGCTTAACATGTATCTGCTTAACAGCTTCTTGGAGCAGACTTGTGCGCGTCATGTTTAATCAATGTAATCCTTCCTTAGCTATTTACGCTGCTAGAATTGTTTTCTAAAAACATGCGCTCTACTTGCCTCCTAATCAATGCAATGCAAATCCACAAGCTGTCAAATAGCATACTGTCACATGCGAAATCAATGATTGTACACAGATAGGTAACAAACACAAGCCTGGCTGGTTCAAACGTCAATTGAACTGTTCACAAAGGCATAGTACTACTGCAATGGTAAATTAGTAGGCAAGCAAAGCAATGCTGCGCCAGTGGACCATGAGAGGTGAGAGGCTGAGGGTCAGGGCTGCAGAGCCGAAGGCCGCCCTCTGCACCCCCTATTTGAGCTGCATGTGGAGTAACGTGTTTGTAGCATTTTTAATATTAACAGGAGAGACTTTATTTATTTGGCAGACACCTTTATCCAAGGCGACTTACAAGTGTTACAGGGCAACAAAATGTTACAATGCAAAATAATATTTAAATACAGTATAGCTTACAGTAAATACAAATTATACTACTAAAATATAGTATAAAATAAGATGCAACAAGTTAGGATTAACACAATTGATATACAGACTAACTTCACTATAAGGAACCCTTCATTTTTAATGATCCCAGCAGCAAGAACCGTTTTTTTCAATGGAAATTAGCCCTATTAGAATTATCACTTTTACAAAATCTACCCAGATAAAACGATCTCGGTAGTGACTGACACTGAACTTTCTCCAGTGTGAATGTGTTATTCTCTCAGTGAAAACAAAGACCATGGTAGGCTAATTTGAAGATAAGGCTGATTCATAGATAACCTATTGTAGTGTGAATCATGTGTCACGTATGCAACCGTTGCCATCTTAAGAACATAAGAAAGTTTACAAACGAGAGGAGGCCATTCGGCCCATCTTGCTCATTTGGTTGTTTGTAGCTTATTGATCCCAGAATCTCATGAAGCAGCTTCTTGAAGGATCCCAGGGTGTCAACTTCAACAACATTACTGGGGAGTTGGTTCCAGATTCCCACGATTCTCTGTGTAAAAAAGTGCCTCCTATTTTCTCTTCTGAATGCCCCTTTATCTAATGTCCACTTGTGACCCCTGGTTCTTGTTTCTTTTTTCACATCGAAAAAGTCCCTTGGGTCGACATTGACAATACCTTTTAGAATTTTGAATGCTTCACACAAACTGCAACCATGCCAACAGGCATGAGGAGGTAACAAGATTGAAACAGCGTGCATTGAGAAAAGCACGAAAAATATGAAGCAATCTACGCTGGATGTTTTTCATGAGAGAGGGCATGTAATTACTGTATTCAGCATGTAAGTGTACTTTTTATTTTTTTCATTTCTTTACTGTTTTCTTTTAAATATAGAGTTTAAATGTGAAGTTGTCTTGAAAGAACTACGGTATACTGTATAAAGATTTGGACATTTCAATTTGGACATTTCTTCATTATTCTGATATAGCAAACTGCCAACCTATTATAGTGAACAACCTGATATAACAAACATTTCTCCAGGTCCCAGGAGGGTTCGTTATAATGAAGTTAGACTGTATATAATAACACAAAAGTAGTGCAATTGTGCAAGGATAGTGCTTCAGCTGAGAATCCAGTAACATGGTGTGGCAGGGCGGAAGCCCTACACATGGGAAATACGTAGTTTTATTGTATATTTTTGCATTATTTGTTGTAAATTGATTTAATTACTTGTTTAACTAATGCTGCGCTCTGCCGTGGGCGATTACCTGTCAGCGTGGAGCAGCAGCTGAAAACAATGAGCTGTTCCAGCAGGCAGGTGGGCGTGTCTCGGCAGAGCTTTAGTATAAAAACATGGCAATCACTGTGATCGGGGCTGCTGCAAGGCCTGTCGTTTTCACGGCACGTTTGATTTATAGTTTGTTGTATTGAGTTTTATTTTGAGTGTTTGTACAGTCATGTATCGTCCTCTGTGCGCTACCATCACTGGTAGCGTCACATGACATTATTGTTTACTTTTTGTTTATGTTTATTGATTAAATCCCGTGCGCCTGTGTCGGTGTATCAACGTCAATCTCTACCTCAGTCTCTTCTGTGTTCTCCTCGGCCGCCTGAGGCAAGTATACCAGGACTCTACCACACATGGGCATAGGTCAGGCGAGTACAGTACATAGTAGGATGAGTAGATCGAGAGATCTACAAGTGTAGTCTAAACAGGTGAGTCTTGAGGAGGCAGTGAGAGATGGAGCAGTCCTGAAGTTCTTCAGTAGCTGGTTCCACCACAGGGGGGCTAGAGAAGAGAAGGAGCAGGCATGGGAGGAAGGAGAGCGAAGGGAAGGCATGACTAGTAGAGGAGGATCAGAGACAGCAAGAGGGGGAGTAGGGAGACCCAAGGGATTGGAGGTAGGAGGGGGCAGTGTGGTGAAGAGAGCGGTAGGCAAGAACAAGGGTCTTTAATTGAATGCGAGCAGAGATAGGTACCCAGTGGAGAGTGCAATGCAGACAGGTAGCATGAGAATAGCAAGGTTGGGAGAATACGCAACGAGCAGCAGAATTTTGAATGAGCTGATGAGGGCGGATAGCCGAAGCAGAGAGACCTGCTAGGAGGTTGTTACAGTAGTCCAATCTGGAGAGTACAAGAGCTTGGACCAGGAGTTGATTGGAATAAGTAGTGAGAAAAGGCCAGATTCTGTAGATGTTGCTAACAAAGAAGAGGCAAGTGCGTGTCAGGAAAAATAAGCAAGTGCATATGAAAGCAAACTTGCGCTTTGCCAAGTCTTGTCTGTCATGGCAGTTTGACAAAACCTGAAATGTCAAACTTAAAAATTAAAAGTTTTTCTCTTATTTAAACATCCATAAAATCTTGCTGCTGTTGCAGATTGTGACTGTGGGGAATGTAAAGTCTTACCTTGGTGACCTTTTGAAAAGTGTTTATTCTGGGATCAGTCTCAGATATGCCGCACCATCTCAATGTATGGACACTGAACAGCAATCTTGCCATAAGACACTTATCTGTTGGTTTGAAGGGCAATTTTAAAATGTGTATGTGCATGTTGGCAGTTTTGGATTTCATGGAGACAGGTTGATTAACTGTAATACATTGCAATAACAAAAATGAAAATCTGTGTCGATCAAATTGTCACTTTTAATATGCCGTTTCTTTTGTTCAAGTTATTAGAAGGTTTTAGTTTATGTTTCGATTCTTTCATTACCATAATGAGTATGTCCGCAGTGACTCACAAAGTGTGCAGGGCATGACTCGTAAAAAATTAACATTAGAAACATCAATCAACTCTGGTGAAGTGCTTCTTTTAAAGGGACCATTTCTGTATGAATAATGCATTTCACATATACAAGTTGGTTTTTTTAGGTAAAGGCATAGCAGTATATTTTCAGAAAAGCATGGCAGTTGTAGACAGAACACTGTACATTTTCATCAGTCACTAACTAGCTGATTATTTGTTACTTCATTTATGGATGGATGTAAAACATGGGGATTACTATATTAAAAAGAAATACAAATTATAATAAGGAATAGGCTCTTAATGCTTGTTTCCTAGACCTTGCTTGCTGTTTGCAGACAGTTTGGTGAGGAAGTCAATCCACTTGCTTTGTGCTCTCAATAATGCTTTGAATTGCTTTGTGGTAATTGCAATGTATTCTGTAAACTGTTTTTGATATTTGTTTACAATGTGTATGTTTTTTGTTATTTGTGTTGCCCATTTGTTTTTAGAGGGATACAAAACCATACATTACTTAACAGAACAAAGTTAGATGTGAATTCAAAAGCATTTTAAAACTACTATGAACTCATGCTATGGAGGCATGTGGCAAAGTGGTTAATACTGTACAGGTGCAGAAGTGAGGCAGTGCTTAATCAGGAAACAATACAATGATAATCCAATTTAATATTGTAATCCAGGTCTGGTGACCTCAAACAATAATCCCAGGCAATACACAGCAATGTGTATTACACTGTTCAAAATAAAGGGTTTGCAGTCCCAAATAATAAACACAGTCCAGTTACACACACAATATACAAACACGGTCACCAGTCCTGGGTGCATGCTGCAGTGCTCGTGGTGCTAATACAGTTATTATCATGACACAGGTGTAGTGATGTCCGGGTTCATGCTGGCCTCTGGCGACAGCTCCGGAACGTGTTAGCCGTCTACTAACAACAACAAGTAACAATTAGAGACGAGACAAAAACAAACAATATTTTTAACACAGGTCCTTCCGGGTGGTTTCTTTAACCATAAACGAAGGAACACATCACGTCGCTATGTCCCCTATTTGTACAGTCACGCGATGACCCTTGGTAACGATTGCAGCCGCTCCCCCAATCCGCGGCTGCACATCGTTTCACTTCCGGGTCGATGAGTTAGTGCACCGGAGTTCCGCCCCCTTTCCAGATGACCGACTTCCTTTTAACCCTGGGAATGTATTGTCAGGCCATCCGGTCCAGGATACGCTGTTCCTTGTACTTAGCGCCCTCACAGGTCAGGAGGGAGATTAACCACTAACAATCATTCTATTTCTGTCACAAGGCAAGATTAACAATGGCTATTGTTTTAATATGAACATGAAGACTGGTTACATTCTTGCTTTTTGAAAAGCAGAATTGGGTCTGCATTCATTATTGTAATGGAGCCCACTCATGAATATCAAGTGATACTAGGAAATCACTGGTGGCACAGTTGTGGACACTGTACCCAAGTAAGAAATTAACCAAGTCCTATCATGATGAAAGAGGACCTGTACTGTAGAAATTAAAATTGCACATTTAACCTAAGGTTCTATGTGGATCACATGGCACCTTTTAAAGAGGAGTTTAGCTTGTTAGTCCTGCAGTCTGTGTCAAATTAATCACAGTATTATTTAAGCAATAATACACGACAGGGTGTGTATTATCATGAGATATCACCACGCCTTCAACCACCCAAGAAGTGGTGATATTGCATGATAACACACAGACTTAGTGCTATTATTAAATAGGACTTTAAACTTTATTTAAATATATATTTTTTATTTGTGTAACCTTCCACTGAGAGAAAAAGTAGTTCCACCGTAACTCAAATTGTTAGCTTAACAATACAGCATTTGATTTCAACCTGTTTTGTAGAATATTTTTCTTTTTTGGGGCTTCGATAATAGTTTCTTGTTCATGCTTTGTAGATATTGAACTGGATGTTGCCATTCATTGTTTCAACATGTACAGTATGTCTGGGTTTTGTCCAGTAGACAGAGCTGCTGCTGCTGCTGCTGTGACATTTTGTTTTTAAAATCAATGTCAATGTTCTTTTCAGTTAGCCAGTCACGGAAAACTTTCATAGCCCATTTTGTCTGGCGCTTGGTGTTTTCCTCAGTTGTATTAATTTCTAGGTTGTCTAAATCTGCTTCATTTATCTCAGTATGGCAAGATTGTGACACTTTCTTTTCTTTTTCAATGTTTTCAGCTGCAGAACTTTTGTAGTTAATCTCAGGGATTGCTGTCATACCGACTGACTCAAGTGGTTTTGTTTACCCAGGCTTACAGTTACAGTTGGCGTATTGATTTTGTTTACTGTGATGAGGCCACTTCGGAGAAAGAAGTTCCGCACTGTTGTGTTATCATCAGATAGCTAATGGCTAGGGCGAAGGTCTCAGCCAATTAGGATCTAGTATCTTCGCCAATGGTTTCTATCCATTTCATAATTAAATATGCAGTACATGGCAAATCCAAGCAAATGTAATATCTAAGGATAAAATGTAGCTAAATATGAGAATCCACTTTAAGTTCAGACTGGATGAGAAGATCACAGACACACATACGCCCTGCACCATCCCGCATCACAGACACACATAAGTTCTGCACCACCCCGCATCACAGACACACATAAGCTCTGCACCACCCCGCGATCACAGACACACATACGCTCTGCACCTCCCCACGGTCACAGACACACATACGCTCTGCACCTCCCCACGGTCACAGACACACATACGCTCTGCACCGCCCCACGGTCACAGACACACATACGCTCTGCACCGCCCCATGGTCACAGACACTCATATGCTTTGCACCACCCCATGGTCACAGACACACATACGCTCTGCACCGCCCCATGGTCACAGACACACATAAGCTCTGCACCGCCCCATGGTCACAGACACACATACGCTCTGCACCGCCCCATGGTCACAGACACACATACGCTCTGCACCGCCCCATGGTCACAGACACACATACGCTCTGCACCGCCCCGCAGCACAGACACACATACGCTCTGCACCGCCCTGCGGTCACAGACACACATACGCTGTGCACCGCCCCATGGTCACAGACACACATACGCTCTGCACCGCCCCACGGTCACAGACACACATAAGCTCTGCACCGCCCCATGGTCACAGACACACATACGCTCTGCACCACCCCACGGTCACAGACACACATACGCTCTGCACCGCCCCATGGTCACAGACACACATATGCTCTGCACCGCCCCGCGATCACAGACACACATATGCTTTGCACCGCCCCACGGTCACAGACTCGCCCCACTTTAAAAGCCTTGGTTGGCCTCCTTTGTAATCTTCCTCTGTCCCATTCTCTTTTCTTCCTTACGTCAAGGCTTCGTATGAGCCATTCCTTCCTCTGAAGGTCGAACCCGGTCGCTAACTGGGACGCAGTCGCAAGGCCGAGCCTATAACGACTCTCCGAGAAGTCAGAGGACTCAACTCCATAGGGAAGGCTCTCTCGGTTAGATTCCGGCCCGTTCTTTTCTCTCTCCCTTGTCTAGAGGCCGAGCCTCCAATCCGAAGTTGTAAAAAATCACTCCCTTCCTCTCGCAGCCCTGGCTTCTGCCCCGTGAACCTTATTTTAACTGGTTGTTTTCTAACATATGCATATCATGCTGTAAATATTGGGAGCCTGCTTACCTCTTTCTGATTGATTCAGGTGTATTTATGTACTTGATATTTGGGTGGGAATTATTTTGCATCTAAATGTATGTTTAGCTTTTGCATTCAAGAATCATTATGCTGAAAAAGCAATACTTTGAAACACATAATACAGATTTTCTAATCGATGCATGTATCATTTACTAAAGACAATTATTTGAGTTCTCTATTGGAACAAAATGCTGATCTTTGAACTTCACTGTAATTGCTTTCTCTGATCTGCCAGTATAAAGAATAGTGGTTTGGAGATACATGTAATTAGATAATAAAGCATATAGCATGTTCCCCTCTCAACACCTTTGGCAAGATTCATATTTTATAAATTGTAGACTGGGTTCATTATAAGACAACAGAGTTTGATTAAATTATTTTCAAAAGATAAAAAGTAATGAAAAGGTCATAGACTAGATGTTATGACATAGTTATGTGTTCAGATGTGGCATACTGCAACTGCCTTATTATAATCAGTAATACGATCCTGGTTTTTAGTTGCAGATGCAGGGTTGGAATGCTTTTGATCTGTGTGTGTTTTGCTACTGGTAAATCGCTTGGAGATTTTCTTTTTTAATTATCATTTTACTCATTCATAACCATAATCTTACTTAGCATGCACTTGTGTAACCATTATTGAATGTAAAATATGTACTCTCTCAAGTCATTTAAAACAATACTAGTGCAATTTGAGGACGTCGAAAAAGTGTTGTGTAAAAGCAACATTGATGCTAAAACTGTTCAGACTGGATAAGACTCAAAATATGAACAGAAATTAAGACTAAGCTTTACATAGTACACACTGAATAAACATATTTTAAATGTATACAATGCATACATCATGTTTATTTTATTTCATTTATATAGAACCTTACGTCATAGACCCCAAGGTGCTTTACAGAAAACATAATACACACAGCATAATAAAACATTAAAATAGCATCAAAATTATTATAATAAAAACACTATTTTAAATAAAGGTAAATACATTTCCAATTATGTATATTAAAAAAAAAAAATTGACTCTTATACCTTATCTGGGTATGAATTAATACAGATTTAACAAATCATTAATAAATATTTCATGTTAAACTGCTGTAATAAAAAAAAACTTTCCCTTGCATAACAAGCATAAATGAGTTATTGGCAGGCATTGAAGGATTAAAAAGGAAAGCAAGTGTCCTCTAAAAGGCGTCAACTGATCCTTTTATTCGATATTGTTTCACCCTTCTGAAAAGCAGTAAACCTTTACTAAACAGTGTGTAATGCCTAGAATATATGTGTTCTTCGCAGCTTCTGGCAGATCTGGAGAATAACATTCTCTTCAAAGATGACCTGGAATGTCAAAAGCTTATCTTGGAAGCAATGAAATATCATCTCCTGCCTGAAAGAAGACTTCTAATGCAAAGTCCACGGACCAAACCAAGGAAGTCTACAGTTGGAGCTCTGTATGCAGTAGGAGGGATGGACAATAACAAAGGTGAATACAAACTTGTAATGGATCTCCTCCTAGCGGCTGATGAGCTGTATAATACTGATATCTGCATAAGACACGTACTAACCTCTCCACTACAGAGCTTGCTCTTTAGTTGAAAGGTAAGATGTTTGTCTTTGAACCGTTTAGTTTGCTGTTTGCCAGATGCCAATTCATTACATTCTGAAAACAGTATTTTTGGAATTGTGAATTTTAATTTCAATATTTGACTCTGCACGTGCAATTGCAATATACTTTTGCTGTTTTATTATTGCATTTTTAACCCTTTGCAGTCCATTTATTCAGCTCCTGTCAGACGCGCCAGGTCCAATTTATTTTCACATGCGCTGTTTATTTTACACGCGCTGTATAAAAGTAATTTTATTCAAAGTAAAACAGGTTTAAAAGGCACTGCATATCAATAGGACATTCAGTACTGCATCTCCAGCCCCGCCCCACCCCTTGTTCGCTGTATTTATCACATAACTCTTCATAGTCGTGCATACTGATAAATCATCTCCTCATCACTCATTTTATCACCAAACTCCTCAATAATGCGATCCAAGTCATTATTTCATTACTATAACATCTCAAAAAGCTTGGCAAATGTCCGTGATATTATTTGAGCACTGGATGCGGAAGCAGCTATCTTGTTTGTCGATGTCCGTGTTATGTCTGTGGTGCCGGGACTATGTGTATTACTCACATCCGCCCCCCTTTGTTTTTCTTATTTTTTCGGCTTCTCTCGGTCTCCTATCGATCTCACTCAGCCATTGAAAGGTTTTCTCAGCTTTTTCCGGAGAAAAAACGACTAGAGACCTGTGCTTGACAGGGTCCGACATCAGACCGGAAAGGGAAAATTGTAATGTTGGACCTGGTCCGACATAGGACTGCAAAGGGTTAATCCACTGAAATTACACAGTAAAAAAAAAAAAAATCCTGTTGTCATGTTTCAGTTGATATGCATAGTATCGAGCAGACAATAATGCACTGTTTGATTAAGGCAAAGACTAAATTACCTTCAGTGAGGTATTCATCAATTGCATATGATGCGTCCTATGGCCTAATTTCATCTGGCCCATGGCAAAAATGTATAAATACTTAGTTGTTTTTTTTATTCAGTTGTTTGTTAGAGCACTTAGGTATCGCATTCAGTCTGTCCTAAGCGTTAATCATTCAGGGCACTGAGCGGTGGGGTGGTAGGTTAGATATTTGGCAACAGGGTTTCTAATTTTAGAACAACGTGCCAATTGTGGGGTTGTTAGGCAGTGTCATGTCCTTTCACGGGCCATGTGCACCACATTCCATACACCTGAGCAGCCATGTTGTAAGTTATAGTTGTATCCTGGGCGCTCTGAGGTAGCTGCATCGCGGGGCTGCAGAGTGAAAAGAAGCGGACAGCTGACGGCACACATTTTGTAGGACGCGTGTGTTCATCGTGCAACATCTTCAGTGCCAGCTGATATCACAATGCTCGCCAAGGAAAAGCAACCACAACTATCACACTAACATAGCTCAAAACACGGGTGAGTTAGTTATAGTTTTTTCTAAAAATATTCTCTATTTCTGTGCTGTTTTTAACTAAACAGTCCAATGGCCCGTGATAGGAAAAAGGTTCCCAACCCCTGCTGTACATATTAGAGAAGATTTACTGGAATAATTTGGTTAGCTGTTCTTTGACTAGAACCTGCATCCTGGTCTCGGCCTTGGCAAGTCTTTCCTTTTGTCAAGGTTAATGTGGCGAAAGTGTCTACAAGATCCTTCTTTCCAGTGGTTACAGTGGTATTAAATACAGATAGTGTCTATAATCACATGCAAGTGAAAATGTTTAGGCATTTCTACACAGCCCAGGCTTTTGGGTGCTGAACCTAGCAATTTGATTGCATTGTGTGCCTGAAGCTCCTGCAATTTGGCACTTAACATGTTCTTATATTGTATAATATAACTGAAAATTAAAAGCAAACACAACGCAGCCAAATCCACTTCTTTGGCCAAACACAGTGTCATTTTCTTTTGTGATTTTGTTAAAGTGGTTTCTGTTGCTACAAGAATGACCTGTTGACTGACATGTTTGAAAGTTGGACTCTCATGATCCCTTTGGTTGTGTGAAAGTGTTATGACGGTATTGTACTGGCATAGATGGTGCAATTTTGTGCTGTGTGAATGGGTCTTTTTAAGAATTTTTGAGATGTTTCTGAGATGGGTCAGAACCAGCATTTGTGTGAGAAAGTTGCTCAAATGACAGGTACGTAGTACTTTACAAGTGTCATATGTCAGAAATAGTTTAAATCATTTGCTTTCTCTTTTTTTGTTAATTTGATTTTTTGGCATGTGCTCTGGTAGTTGTGCACATAATTTATTGTGAACTGAAACTGGCATGAATCTTAGGTTCATTCGAGTTGTCTCGATGGGCAAGATTTGTACTGAACCGTTCACATTTGGAACACTGCAAAATGTTGTGTTTCCATGCACATAGACTGTTTTCCTCGTGTTTTCTTATTAATTGTGAAATACGGCTTTCTTAACATACCCAAATGTTGTCATGCATTTCCATTGACATACAAGCAGTACATGCTACCTCATGACACTGTTTCTCAGTCTCTTTTTGTGTTTTGTTCTGACCCTTTTCTTAAATTCTTCAACTGATTTTTAGTAATACCTATTTGGAAAATGTAGGCTCTGTAATCTCAACATGAATTACAAGACAGCAGGATTGTTACTATGCCAATTTACAGAACAATGCCCTTGCAAATCATTCTGTCAGACCTCTAATAAAACAACTAGCCGTACAGTGTCTTTATATGATTAACACTTTAATGATGTAACACTACAGTAGAGATGAGTCTGGATAATTACTTAGACACAGTGAAATGGCATACACCTTCTAATGACTAATGACTTCATTCATTCTTATATCTTATAAATTACTGCTTAGCTACCATTCAGGGAATGGTAGTATGCATTATTGTTAAGCATGTTGTCAGGTTTCTGTGATGTACATGGATCATTTAACTGCTGCTTTTGTAAAAATGTGCCTTTGCAGGGAACATTAATATTCTAGATTAGAGATCTGTAAAGTATCAACAGTACTAAAACAGTCAGGCAGAAAATGCAATTAAGAGCCAGATACTTAATTAAATGTCAGTGTTGCTATATATCAATTTTAATTATTTTTTGTATTTTATTTCAATGCACTGCCTGTACAGTATATGTCTGCGCTTTGCATTGTATTTCATTAGCCTAATTTCCCTCCAGAGTTTAAACTGCGTGGTACTATATTCTATAGTATTCATGAAAAGTGGCATAGCTGACGGACCCTACAATTGCTTGTTATTTAGAACTGGTGCTGAAACCAGCCAATATTGTATTAAAAAAATAGAAACTGCTGTGATGTTCACTAATGCATGAATCACAGTCTGAGTGTCTGAGGAGGAAATAACTGACTCATAAGCGGGTACACCCAAGACCTTGCTAGTACTGGCTTGATTTTCTCAATTGGCCTCAAAGCAGATATCGCAACAAAAATGCCCATGCCTGCTATATTATTACATATTCCAGGAAAATATATTCATGAGAACAGAATGATATCCAGATAACAACAACTGAGCCACCACAGTGGATTACTGTAGCAATATAGAAAGGACTGCTTATAATGAAAGGAGAAGTTTTCCTCAGCTGCTAAGCAGTTTTTGTAAAATGTGAATTTCCATAAACACATACAGTAAAAAGCTATTTCTACACATGTTAAGCTTTGAACTTTCCAACGGCACAGTATTGAGACACCTACTTTTTTTTTTGGTTGTTGGTAAATTATTACGTATTTACAAAGGTTTTAAATGAAATATATGTTTATTTCCATAGTGTTTCTAATAGCAAAATAAAGTAAAATTGATTATCAGTGCTCCAATACACATGATATATTATTGTGTAGACTAATTTATAATCTAGATTCATTGAAAAAGAAATTGAACTTTAATTGAAATAAATAACTATTTGTTTAGAATAACATTGGCAAAGGATTTAGCATGTTCCTACAAAGCTGTTGTTGGAACTACTTAATGTAATTTGCTGTTTCTGGTAATTGGGTGATAATAAAAGCAATATAGTTCTGTTAAAGTAATTTAATTTATTTGCTTTCTACTGTTATACTTTAATTAGAGTTTTAGTGAACTGCTGAGTTAAACACAAGTACCATGATCGTTTTGTGTTACGTGCTGGTGGGTCCTGTTCACAAAGCTTTAACTCATGCGTTACTTATATAAAGATGTTTTTTTTCAATGTTTATTTTTTATTTTTTATTATTATTAATAAAATAAAATTTTAAAGACTTTAATCATGAAAGTGTTCAACTGTAGTTGGAGCGGGGGCATTATTATGATTAGGTAGATATCATAGGCATGCTTAAAATTCAAAGGTAGAGCACAGCACACAGTCATGCTAAATAATCAAGAAGTGCAGTTAACATATTTATTGACTGGTGAAACACAATTCAAAGTTGCAACAGTATGTCGACTGTTTTGTCATTTCAAATATTTTCACAAAACAAACAATAAACTTTAACCCTACAGTGTGCAGTTCAAAAGCACATAATGAAAAAACATGTTTGCAGATGAAAAACGCTAGAATAAAAGTCGCTATGTTTAAAAAATATATAAACGTGTGACATTTTCGGTCCACTAAAATAAATGGCTTTATATAATCTCTGTAAGTAAGAAATCAGAGTGCCCAGTGTGAAAACACAACACAAAACAAAACATTAACGTAGAATCCAAAGTAGCATTGAAAGCGTAATCAATCAGACTGTGGAGTCTGTATCATCTGATCTGAAACCACCGAAGTCCACGTCTTCGTCATCTGAACCTTCATCATTGATGATGCAAGCAATTGTCTGAATCATTAATGCACTTCTAGGCAGTTTTTATTATTCACACAAGCCGCGATATTTCCCCTTAGGCATTATTTGTGATGGTTATTAAAAAATGGAAATTAATGTGGGGCGATCGTTCAAACCAGGGCGTTGACAGAATCTGGTACATTTCGGACATACGGTATCATAAAATAAAATAAAATAAAATAAATACAAAAAAACACAAGGTGCCTCTCCTATTTTCCTACATTTCATGAACTGCTAGATTTGATGCAGCAAACTGGAAAGCTATCCAGTTACCACAGCTTCTCAGAATGCACTTGCCGCCTTCGTTTTATATTTAATCTACCCCCAAGTATACTCTCAACAAGTTGCAAAATGTGTTGTTTTTTAAAAAAAAAAAACTATACAATTAGCAACATAGCTCTAGAGAATCCTAATAGTGACGAGTAAAAAAAGTTGTTTAATTCTGTATAGATAATCAATGGGCTACTGAAATATACGATATCCAGACCAGTTCACAATTGTAACACATTATTTAATTAGCTTGATTAGGTTATGCAATTTATATATGTGCTAAGATAAAATGTAAAGATTTCCAACCCCCATATTTTTAACTAGTTAAAGTTGGCTTTGTTTTGCTCTTAAATATGACGTAGAACTGACTGTTGACTACAAGAAAAATATCACCTCCCCAGACATACATTAAATTAGACATTTTGTAGAAACAGAAAGAAAAGATCACATTGCTCTCTTAGAAGTTATACTTTTGTGTATATGTACAACAAATCTGTTATTTTGTCACACCCTAAATGACTTGCTTTGATGACTGCATTTCCAGGTGCATCAACCATAGAAAAATATGACCTAAGAACGAATTCTTGGACACAGGCTGGGATGATGAATGGCAGGAGGCTGCAGTTTGGAGTAGCTGTCATTGAGGAAAATCTATATGTTATTGGAGGGAGAGATGGTTTGAAGACTTTAAACACTGTTGAATGTTACAATCTGAAATCAAAGAATTGGACCATTGTATCCCCCATGTCAACTCATAGACATGGACTTGGTAAGTACAAGATATGTGGAATCCATTCTCATATAAACATTTGTAGAACGTGCCCTGTTGTTTTTTAATCTGATAGCAGGTGGTGTGGAGCTGCTTTAAAGTGTGTTACTTGTTATTGTTTATAACACAAATTACATTTCCGGGATGGTAGCATATTATTAAAGTTATACTCGGAGGAAGATCTAAATACCACCATTCTTTAAACTTGCATTAACTCACGGGAAAGACCTCTACTTATACAAAAAGCTACATCACTGTAATGAGGTTCTAATGCATTAGTACACCACAAGCATATAAACTCAAACGAAGATGCTTGATTATGAAATCAAAAGGCACCCCTAACAGAAGAAGATTGTTCAATTAAATGTGGTGAAATAATTTGAATAATGAACTTACTTCTCTGGCATGGTGTTCTAGTTTCATATACAAACATGTGTGCTGCTTTTCTAAAGTTCAAAGTTATCCTCATTTTAAATTAAAGGCATACTGTACCATATTCGCATAACAGGTAGAGTAGATTAAATGACTGCACATGCAAGAGAGACAGAGACCAGTACAAACAGCTGTAGATTTTAATAACATTCTGTGTCTTAAAGTACAGTACATAACACCCAGGTGGGCTAAAAAGACCATCAAGAAGCATGATAAAGCATGATAAAGTGGTCTAAGCCTTTTTGGACATAAGTGAAATCAGAGGTAAGTCCAATGAACTTCCATAACCAGTCATTTCTAAATATATATATATACCTTACAAGACATGTGTTTCTCCTCGAAGTTGCATGAGGAACAGATGAGTGGCTGTGCTTCAAGCCCCATCATTGAGTCTCCCTGAGCCTGGAACAGGTAGATGTGCACAATTGTGTGTACTTGCAAGGATGGGCTGTGTTTAGGTTTTTAGTTGTGAGACAGGTCTTTTACCCATTAAGTGAAATAATTAGGATCTAAACATGTGGGGGCTTTATCTCTATTGGGCATGAAAAAAGAGGTGTATAAATTGTGCAACTCATAATTCTTTTCTTAGGGGCAAAGAGAGAACACCAGAACAAAGTGATATATTGTAGAACTTGAATATTTGCTCCAGCTGTAATGCTTTATTGCTTTCTTTGAAAGTCTTTCTGAAGTAGCCACTAAAAAAAATGTCATCATGATATTATTAAACTGACCTTCAGTAAACAATTGAGTCCAAGCTTCCTGACATGTTATTACAGAAACATATAAACATTGACTAGTATTATTCCAGTCTTTGTCAAAAAAACAATTACCATGTCTCATAAATGTTATTGACCTGTATCATATATTTTCCTCTGGCAAGGTGAACATGTACTGTACATTCTGTATAAAGCTGAAGGAACACAAAGCCACTTTGTGGCTTGGAACTTGGTTTCAGGAGACTTGGTTTCAGGCCACTGCATGGCACACCAGGGGAGACTTAGGGTTTGATACAGCAAAGTTGCCTCAAAATAGGTCTCCCAGACTCCTGGAACCAGGTTTCAAGCAACTGTTTGTGAAAAAGTGACTTTGTGTTCCTGCAGCTTTAGATTTCATTAAAAATACATACAAGGTTCCAAGATGCTCACCAAAGCAAGATACTCCAAATACTTCCTGATATTGTGGCAAGGGATACTGTAGACACCGGTACATACAGAGCTGCTTCTTTAGCGACTTTAACACAACCTTTCTTATATCACCCTTTAGGACACCAGTGGTGCCCTTAATGATTCACACTGTAGATTCTAATATTCAATCAAGAAAATTGTACTAAAATCCTGTCTTGGTATGACTGCCTTTAGGTTTAGAGGAGATGCAATGTAGTGATATTTGTAGGGTTCTCTGTATAATGTACAATTGGAGAGGAAAACTAACTAAATTATTTTCCATTTCTGTCATCACTTTTTGATGCACACAGCAGTAATGCTTTGAGCTCAAATTGACAGTAATATGGCTATCAGGGGTGTGTAAAAAATGAACATCATAGATCCCTTGAATTCACTGACATCAGCTGTAGCATGAAGAAAAAGCATCTCATTCCAATATCATCATATAAATAATTCAACAACCAGAGCCCTCAAAAACCAATTAAATGTAATAGAATTTTCCTTTTCACTTTGTACTAACGGCTCCCTGAAGGCAAGACTGGTAATTAAAGCGAAAGCAAAGATGACCTTAGCTGGGACAGTCTTCCCTCCTAGGGCTTTGTTTTGAAAATTGAATAATTTGTCATACTTGTAGGGCTGGGACTGAAACCCAAAGTTGGATATGGGAGGATTCTTTTCAAGTACTCTTCATTAAATATAGAAAGTACACTTCATCATAAGAACTCTGCATTGTGTAGGATGAGTCCTGCCACAGTAAAGGGAGTAACACAAGTCTAATGTTCCCTTAAGTGAAGGCACCCTCAGGGATTTGACACAAATTACATTTTATAAAAGGTAGACCCAATGTCTATCCTCTAGGGAAAATACTGCCCTCCATACTTGGAATGGCGTACCTAAAGGATAGTCTTGTATGCCCTTATGATTGGATCAACCCTGCCTTTTGAACTGAACCCCTTAAAACCTTACAGCTCCCCATTCTAATAGATAAGTATCAACCAATATTGTGCCACATCTGTGATGTGTACAATTCTCAAGATGTCCTGAAATATACAGGTTTCTAAATGTATGGTGTCCTTGCAGTTCAGTGGGGAGGTGGGGACATATCCAGTCTGGTTACATTACAATATAACTTACTTTTACAGTATATAGCTCACTTCATGCAAGCATATCTCAGGGTGCTTTACAGTAAAAACAATAAAATAAAATGGAAGCCAACGGCCTAGCAATCCAGCTCAAAAATATGTTTTTAAAAATGATTTTAAAATGTCAGCTGTGCCAGCATTCCTGATATGATTTGGAACAGAGTTTCAAAGGCAGGGAGCAGAACTACTAAAGGCCCTCACCCGTCCTGATTTAAGCCAACTTAGGAGCAACCAGAATGCCAGCATTTGCTGATCTCAGAGTATGACTAGGGGCATACAGTACTAACAGTTCCTGCAAGTATGAAGGCCCTAAACCATGAAGGGCCTTATAAGTAGTAAGAAGAATTTTAAAAAAATCGAACTTAACACTAATTGAAGTTTTTTTCTGTAATCTTGTCGTGACTTTTTATTGTTGAACTGCTATTTCCAGGGTTGTTACAGATTGTACATATGTTGTTAGAAATTAATATTTCTGTTCCGTGGGAAACCTCATTTTGCCACGTTTCCCTTCTGTTACTGATATTACTGGATTTTAAATAAGTTTAGAAGGGACATATATATATAGTATACTTCACTTATGCTCCATTCGTTACCCTTAAGCCTTCAAAAGATTCATCGTATTAGACAAACTACACAGCAAACTAATGATTTAGGTTTTTTGAAGACTGTTTAAAGCTAAGTAAGGTTTTAAAATAATTACTGTTTCTTTTGTGAGAAATGAGCTAGAAGTACTTCCTTTCATTATCAATGCTGTGAATTAAAGAAAAATTGCATTAAAGAGAAGTTGTAGTTTAAATCTCAGAGGAAAAAAAAAAATTGGGGATATGTTTCCTTAGGCATTGCTTTATCTTTAGTGTGCTGTTTAAGATGTAGCAATATTCAAAATCATTTAAAAAATTGTTTAATAGTGAAGTTGATTAAGCTGTATGTTTAAAAAAATATATAAAATCTTTACTTTTAGATTTCATTTTACACTGATGCAGTACTTATAGAGTGTAGCCAAGTTGGATTATTGTGATAAATTACTTTCAAAAGAAAACTTTGTTCATTTTCAAAGATTGTTGGCAGCCTCAAACCAACTTTGTAAACAACACTTGGAAGTGTTCTAATTGTAGGAAAAAGAAAATAAAAATATATATTTTCCTTAAAAATAGATATAAGTAGAGAAAGACAAGCAGAAACCATGTGCCTATCATGGAGAAGTATTGTTAATTACACATGTATGCAACTTCATTGGGTCTTCTGGTAATTGAATAAAATCCCTGATAATAAATCACAAACTTTTGTGTCTTATTGCTATAATAAAATGGATGAATTGTCTATATACAGTACATACTGTGTGTGTATGTGTGTGTGTGTGTGTGTATATATAGTGTATATATATATATATATATATATATATATATATATATATATATATATATATATATACTGTATATATTACTGAACTTTTGCTTGAGATCAAGGTTTTCAGCAAATACCTGTGGGAGTTTCATACTGAGACATTTATTGAATAACCGGCTGTGTTAATGGATGGATAATGATGCAAAATAAAAAGAATGTTAATAGTCATTAATTAGACTGACAGTAAAGGTTCCACACCCTCTAAACAAAGTTTTGTGAAAAGTCAAAGTCAACCACACACTTTGATTACCCTCAAACACTACCCAATTGAGAAATACGCTTTAAAATGTAACAGGGCTTACCATTTCTATACACGAGCCTGGCATGAGGTCCATTAATCTGCATACCTCTGACACTAAGACACATCCAGGAAGATTTAAAAATGGGCTAGGGATAGTGTCAAAATGAATGATTGGCTACTAGTTCTCTTCAGTGATAAATCCACATTCTGTCTTAATTATACTGCCAGACCAATGTTGCAGAACAAAATAGATATAAAGTAGGCTCTGTAATGGTGTGGGCTGGAATCAGCATACATACAGGTAAAGTCAGATAACCACGTCCTCCGGAATGGACCCCTCACTGCTGTTCAGTACCAAAATGAGATTTTCCATCCAGTGGTGAGTCCTTATGCTGGTGCAGTCATTTGATGACAAACGCCATTTCATGACAATGCTTGCCCACATCAAGCCAGGATCATCATCTCTTTATATTGAACAGTAAGCAATCGAGAGAATGGATTGGACACAAGTAATGTGATCTGTTCAGAATTGCACATGCGGTCCAGCAGCCTTCAGAACCCCAATTAGAAGTAGTTATTTTACTCCTTAATAACACGGAGTTTGCAGCACAGTTTTCTTCAGGTGAAAAAAGGCACCTATACTTGGGGAAAGAAGAATTAATACAGAGTTAAAGGGCAGCAATACTTTACGCTTTCTTTATTAAATTAGACCACCTTGTTTAATTATTTTTCCCAACGTAAATTTCAAAATGAGCAGTTCACAATTGCTTGCTTTGAAGGGATCAATGTTGTTGCCATGGCAAGGTTAAGATCTGTAGAGCTCATGGTTGTCAGTACAGTATGTCTGTGTTGACTAGTAATACAAAGTGTAGAAGTGAATAGAAACATGTGGTGATCAGTATTTCTATCAATACTTCCAAGATTTGGATGTGTTGCCATTTGGGGTTATTTTCATTGGATTATGAAGTAATTATTCATAAACCATTTTATCCTTTGTCTGTGTTTAACAATTAGTATCAGTACAATGTGGTGTTCACAGATTACTCTTTCTTTAAGAAAGTCAGTCAAACCAGGCAGCAGCAAGCTGGAAGGTACATTTTTATCCTGTCGTGACAACTCATCAGGGCAGCCTTTTTAGCTGTAAATGACTGTCATTGTGAGTGGCTGTCAGGCATGGAGACAGCTATGGAAAGGTGATATCAGAGTTAGAATTCAATATAAGCATTCACAGCATATTTTTTTCTTGTACCGGTACCTACTTTCCGGGAGTCAATTTGATTATTATGCCTTTACAGAATATGTGTGTGATACCGATCTGTGGAATGCCATGCAATCTGTTTTTCTGTGGCGGTAGATCATTTTCACGGCATTGTTTCTTCAAATTTCATCATTCTCTACAGGAGAATCCAAACATATTCAGTCTCTATATGCTTATGCAAATTGTTTGAATAATTTTGGTCTCCACAGGAACCTTGAGTTTAGTTTTTTTTTTAATTTGCAAGTGGAAATTTCCTGTGTTGTATTTTCAATAATTATCTGTTCTGTATTTAATTCTCTCATCTATGGTACTCCATATCGGATGTAACTATTGGTTTTAGTGATTCAGTGTAGATCTAAAGTTGATGAAAACATTATTGGATCAAGCATTTAATTTTCTGGATAATACTTCAATCAGTAGTTACTGTAAAAACCTTTGTATAAGTCTATTTTCTAGGTCTTTTTTATGGTACTTACAAAGACACGGAGAAGAGGCTTATAATGTCATATCTTTACACGGAAGACAATGTATTAAAAAGGGTCTCAGTTAAATTGGGAGTGGTGAAAATTATACTGTAACTAATAAAAGGGTTTGACAAAATACTATAAAAGTGTGTATGGGAGGGCATGTCTTCAAGGGCAAAATGTATGCCTAATGTTTCTGTTCCACCATTTCTGTTCTGTTTCAAGGAGTAACACTGTTAGAAGGCCCTATTTATGCTGTTGGAGGCCATGATGGCTGGAGTTACCTGAACACAGTGGAGAGATGGGATCCACAAAGTCAGCAGTGGACATTTGTTGCAAGTATGTCTACTGCCAGGAGCACGGCTGGAGTGGCAGCTTTAAATGGAAAGTAGGTAGATTCCTTAAAACCCAAGGCACAGCTACGTTACTAATCATTGCTGCCTGTGGATATGTATATGATAAATTAATTAGGATGTTATCTTATGAAGATGAGGATACCAGTCACTATTACATGAAAACTGAGTTTCTTTCTTGCATCTTCTGGGGAGGGATTACCTAGATGCACCTAGTTTTATATTGCACTGTAGATAGTGAAGGCTTGACTTTAATGCCCTGTCCTATCCATGACCATGGGATCTGGCGTACACCTTCTCCTAAATTTGGAATGAGCTACTCATGGTTGCAATAGAACATTTGTTTTCAAATGTATTGTATATGTAATTGATTCATAACATTCATTTTTTTCTGTAATAAATGTAAATGAAATTATACTGACATCATTTTAACAGACTGTGTGCTGTTGGTGGCCGTGATGGAAGTTCCTGTCTCAGTTCAATGGAGTGCTATGACCCTCACACTAATAAATGGAGTATGTGTTCACCAATGTCCAAGAGAAGAGGAGGTGTAGGAGTCGCAGCATGTGATGGTTTTCTATATGCGGTCGGGGGGCATGATGCTCCAGCTTCCAGTCATTGCTCACGGCTTTCAGACTGTGTGGAGAGGTACTTCAACATAAAGTCAATTCATTTGTGAGTCTGGGACAACCAATCATGTGCAGCACACAGTTATATAATAGGACATTTACATTGCTGTTATTAATCTGTATTTATTCACATTTTAGTAAATCATATTCACAACTATTTTAACTCATGAGTTATTGAATTTTTTCTTGGTGCTCCTGCTATGCCCCAAAAAACATGATCATTTACAATTTTCTTCACTGAAGCTTTTGACAAGCGCATGTCATTAAATTATTGATATATATATATATATAGATATATATATAGATAGATATATATATATGTTTTTATTATATTTTTTTTTAGATATGACCCAAAAACAGACACATGGACAATTGTTGCACCACTAAACTTGCCCCGAGATGCCGTCGGAGTATGCCTTCTTGGAGATAAGTTATATGCAGTTGGTGGATATGATGGACAAACATATCTGAGCACAATGGAATCATATGATCCTGAGACAAATGAATGGACAAAGGTAACTACAAAAGTACCTTTAATCTACATCACACCACCAAATCCAGACAAGTCAATGTAGAAATCATTCCAGAATTACAAGAAAAGGGTATCAAGAGCAAACCAGAAGGATGTTAATGATGTTATTACAGATGCAATCAACATGTTACGGTATATGCAGGCAAAGTTATTCCATTTGCTAGTAGATATTTATTATACATTCAGTTAGTATTACAATTGTAGTGTAGATACCTGACAAATGACAATAATCCCCTTCATAATGTGAACGTACTGTAGTCCTTTTCTTGGTATGTATTGTTTTACAATCTGTCATTCTCTTTTACACAGATGTCATCACTGAACATTGGAAGAGCTGGTGCATGTGTCATTGTTATCAAGCAGCCTTAACAGTCTCATTATCAGGTGGCTATACAGAATGTACAATGTGAATTGCTCACAATACTCAGCCAGGAGTAGGGGGTTTGAGGGGGGATGATGACCTACCCCAGAGTGCAGGAATTGGGGTTAAAACCTGCAGAAAACAAGTGGTCATCTTGGTTGTATACTGTTCATTTAAATTTGAATTACTTTGTGGTAATTTGTATGTACTTTATAATAGAAGCATCTTGCTTTTCAATTCTGTAAACATCAGAGCTTTCTCCTTATGTCTTTGGTACTTCTTCTCTAACTCATAGGGGATTGATCTACCAGTTCACAAAGGATATGCATCATAAAATGGCTTAAATAAAGACAGTGTTAGCCTCTCTTTCTTTCAGTTCCTATCAATGGTTATGTTAACAGCAGAAATAAAACGTTTGATGGACCCTTCTTTTTAGTTAATTCAGTTAACCAGTGATAAAGCGGTTTTCACTGTATTTATAAAGGTGTACACATGTTAATGTTTTTAGATATAAGGACGTCATCTATGAAATGTCTAAGAAGTATAGCATACTTTTATTTACAAAATGTTTTTCCTATGTTATGTTATTCTCGCCAACTTCCCAACTTCCTAGTTCCAGATGCCAGGGACTGAGCATCTGTCTACAGGATGCCACTGTCTGTTTTTCACTCGTGGGGGAAAGAAAAAAAGCCTCCATTTCCACATATTGAATTCATTATAATAGTAATCTAAACAAAAACAAGAATGTTACAGTGCATGCGTCACTTCCATTTTGCCCAATCATAGTACACATCGGCTGTGTCAATGGATCATGGTTGATGCTTGCCCACAAAATTTGCTTGTGCACCAAAGCCTTAAGAATCATCCATTCCCTAACGCAAGTTCCTCTCCACTGTCCTCCTTTGTTGAGAGTGATCCATCATGCAATGCACATCAATCCATTGATAAGAGAATGGAAGCACTGTGTTTATCTGCCCCATCTGCAATGACCAATACCAAACATGGTATAAAAATGTTATTAACTGAATCTTCATTGTGCACCAAGAATTACTGTTCAGCACCTTACCTTTGTATATAAACTGAATCAACACTGTAAGGCATGTTTTAGATCAACATTTTGAACATGAGACCAGATCAAACATGGTGCATCATGTACAAAACTGAGTATAATGCTATCTTTTTAACTTTATGAAACATCTTCTCTTACTATTAGTTACATTGTTCTGTCTGTAAAGAATGGCTTCTGGACCCCATGCACATGTGTACAGTATCAAGAGTTTCTAACAGAACTTCAAAATATCATTATTATTTCATGCCTTTTCAAATCATAATTTAGGTACATTTACTAAATACACAAGATGATGTCTTAGATACAGTTTCCTGTCTTACTTAGAAATAGGGAATAAACTAACAATTGTTAAAACAGAATCTCGGTTTTGGACAAAACAATGCACTTTTAACTGTTTACAAGCCAATTCAATGTCAGGATTCTGACTACTTGTTTTGGGTATGGATGATGTTCGTGATGACTGATTATTTGGCCGCTGTTCCCACCTCTCAAGGGGAGATGGAAGCCACGCCCTCTGAAAGAGGAACTGGTGATTCAACTGTGATTGCTACTGCAATAGTGAGGTGAGTTTACCTGAAGTTTAAACCAGATCAGGGGGAGTGATCAAAGGAGGGAGCAAGTAGTAATCCCTCCCCTGAATCTCAATTCTAATTGTGCTGGAATTGTCATCTTTAAGTTTTTCAGTTTCTGGTGGTGTGCTTGTTAAAAAATGTGTATTGATTGCAAAAGCAGGAAAAGTGTCCAAAAAATGTGCAGAACAATAAAGAATATTGATAAGAGCTATGTACTGTAGAAAGAGACCTTAAAAGTGATAGTAACATTTAAGCTGTTTTTAGTATATGTAATAACACTTCTGATGTATAAAATAAAGTTAATGCATTATCTCTGCTCAGCACAATATATGCATCTTTAAGTGTCACCATGGTTTTAATACAGTTGGAAGACCCCATCTTTAAAATAAAACTTTATAAGGGAAATGTGAATTTAATAGTTAAATAGTGTTTCAAAATATATAATGTCAAAATGGTATATTGAACCTGAACATAGAAACAACTTCAATGTACTATCATGAATGTAGGCCACTGTTGTTCAGTAATATTTATTAATGTATGTATTTATTTTTTTGTGTATTTATTTATTTATTTATTTATTTATTTATTTATTTAAAAGGTCCTATGTTAATACAATAGCACATTTTTATAGAACTATCTAAAATACATATTATGTATTATCTACAGTTCATATTTGAAACCAAAATGAAAGCCTCAAGTGGTTTGCTTGTATTTTCTCCAGATATGGACATTGCAACATAGGGCTCTCTGGTTCAGAACCACTCATTTATTTACTCAAGTATTTATGTATTTCACCTCAGAACTCCTACTATCCATGACTCATGATGTAAATTATAGCATGTTTCAAATTGTGTTGAAAAAAATAAACTTGCCTGTTGACTTTGTTTATGCCTTCATGATTTAAACTGTTATTGTTTATATTTTGTTAGATTATAATTAGGCCTTCTGATTTTCGGTTTTAACAGATAAAACCTGATAAAGCACCCCTGATACAAAAAAAAATGTAATCGGTGTATATCCAATAAACACTGGAAAATGGTTACTCAATTCACCTTGACTTGAACCCTTTCCCCGTGAAAAATAAAATAAAAATAACCTACAAAAAAAAAAGAATACTTAGCCAGGGCAGTTGGGCATATGTCCCTCCTTCCTGACTTGTATCTCTCATTGATTCATTCTGAATACTTTAAACCCACACCAACTAATGAGTGGCAGCAAATTCCTAAATTTCTATTGGAGGATTGTACACGCTTGCGAGATTTAAAATGAGATTGCAATTTAATACGGAGCACTGTTCTTGCTCGTGAGATTTAAAAACTATATTACAGTTTGATAGGGTTCATTTACATGCCTGTGGAATTTAACACATAATAGCAAATTGTGGCAAAATGTAAACAAATGCCTAAACATACACAAGAAAACAGAAAAATATGCCTGTGATTTTAATACAAGTGTGCAAGTACTGTCAAGTTACTATACACACTGACAGAAAAAAATGCCCAAGAATTTTGGAAAGTAACCAAAAACAATAATTTCTTACAGTATAAAAAGCAAAAGCCACCCCCCCCCCCAAAAAAAAACGATTTACATAAAACTCGAAAATAACTCAAGATAAGCACCGAAAAAATGAATTGAATTAAAACCGAAAAACAGAAGCCCTAGTTATAATGTGTCAACAGACATTTCATACCTTTACTTGTAAAGGTGTAAAATATATATTTAAAAAGGCTTCTTTGACCAAATAAAAAAACATTTTTTGCATATAATTCAAGCCAATGTGGCTTGGTAATACTCACCGCTATGTCTAAAAAAGTGCCTCCCTCCCTCTGTCCTAAGTATGTTTCTTCTCAACTGTGTCCTCTGATCCTGGTCTCCATGCTGCAGTTAAAATATTGACAAGGTTTAACTTTGTCAACTACTTTTAGGTGTTCTGGGATTATTCAGAATGTATTTTTGTTGAATAATTGCTATAATCTTGCAATGCAAGTCAAATTGGATGTGTCTAATAAAGTTTTTAAAATGCACTTGAAGAAACCAAGATCCTCGAGAGTTAAAAAAAAAAAAAGTGGATTTCTGCCAAAAAAAAGTGACACCAAGTTTATAAATGTCTGTTCTCTTCTCTTCACATTACACATATTATGACTGACAGCTGGACTTTCTTAATCCTGATTCAGATTCCTACCTGACAATACGAGAGGTTATTTACCAGTTTTTTTTTGCTTGTTTGTTTGTTATTGTATTCTATTTGTTGAAAAAAAACAATTCACTGTCAATCCATGCTATTAAATTGTGGGAGGAGAACAATCTTATTATCTCAGCCTACTAAGGGCATTCTTCTGTAGCACTTTGAATGAAGTGTCTCTAACTACAGTACAGTATAATGTAATTACAATGTAATTGCATTACATGTGGTTACATGGTAATTATATTGTAAATACACAACCACACATGTAAATACACTGTAACATTTTTCATTAGACATGTTGTGCATTGTACCCACACATTGTACATCATTACTGTGTCATTGTACATTGTAGTTAGAAACACTTAATTTACTAATTCTTCAGGTTAGCTCTCTTGTTCCTATTTTACAACCACAATGAATTAGCAAACAAATAAAACTAAATTCTATGGGCTTGTGATATGTGTAGTACAGCTATACCCGTTTTATTATCGAATATTTCAGTCAGTGGTGTAGCAGAATTAACTTTACCAATACCAGGACCGCACTGAAGTGTTCTGAATCTAGACTTGTGTTTCCCCATCCACAATGTAATTTAATATGGACACTCTGAATATACACATGCAATCCAGAACAATTAACAATGGTATACCTTTCTATATCATTTTTATGTAATTTCTGTGAGCTCTTCTTATTACTCCCAAATGGAGAGAGAATTCAGAATGTGTCACAAGAATCAAGCACAATGCATTAAACGATAAAATAAGGTTATTAAATACCAATTGCTGCTTATTCCTAGTCTACACTCCAACAGTACATACATGCAGCACAAAGGTGAATATAAAACACAAGTTGAATATTACATCAGGATTTTATACCGTTAATACTTCACTTTAGCAAATACATACAAACCAATGCATTAGATTACACACTACTCAACGAAGCAACATTTCAAACTTGATTTTTTTTCAGTAACAACAAGAATCAAATTTGAGTATTTTAAAGGAGACAACAGAAAAGGGGAATCTCATGCCTTTTTCTGTTGTTTGTTGCTTAAAGAAAAGGCCAACTTTGACTTCTGCTGAGATAAAAGGCACTTTGTATATACATTTTTATATTACTAATGTAATCTATGCTGACTAATAGAATATAATCCCAGGATGGTTAATGAGCCTTTGTGACATGAGAACCCTCTCTTTGGAAGAGGAGAAGAGCTTGGAGAACAGTAGCATAATTAAATTACTTAAATGGCAAGAAATCCCTGCGTGGCCTAGGGGTACATACATTAAGGATCACACTCACAAGCTCTGGGCTTTTAAGTAGAGACTTTATTAATTTAGTAAAGGAGAGCTACAAAGAGAGAGGTTTGAGAGGTTTTCATCTTAATATTAAAAGAGTGTTCACTCTTCAGAGGACAACAACTACTAATGAGTTGAAAAAGCAATTAGAGCTGCAAGTTGGGTTCGATAACGTAAGTGAATTCCCTCGAACGCCCTGTGTTTGTGACATAGACTTTATTTTAACTTTGACACTTGTGCTCAGACTTTTGGTTTACATTTATCTTGGTTTATTATTCTTTTTTTTTTAGCGGTGCTGTTATAAAGCAGAACTGTACAGCTATGGCCAAAGGTTTTGCATCACCGAGAATTTTAGAATTGAGACATCATTTAGAGGTTTTATTATCATGTAATCAAAGAAACTACAAAACGACATGGCAAAAGTCTACCGCAAGCCATAATAGTAGTACAGTACTTTATGATAGAATTCAAAATGTCAAATTTATACATTTTTTCAGTTTTTCATCAAATATATGGAAAACTGCAAAGCGGTATGTTCAATATTTTAACGTAACATTATTCAGCACGTTTCATTCGACTTTATGAAGCAAAACGTGTTAATTCTATAGGCTGCTGCAACACTTTTGTCCATAGCTGTACACTCTTTAATGCTGTAAGCGACGTGTATTTATGCTAGGTTGCGAAGCAAAGTTTTAGAGAGATGCTGCAAAGCGATGAAACATCAATGGAGAAGTGAAGAGGATTCTGCTCCTTGTTGATTTCAGACCAGATACAGAGAGTCAGTCTATCCATTTAAATTTAGTATAGCAAATACAGGGTTTCTGAACTATTTACTGTACAAAACATTACGTTGAATTAATAATAGTAGGGTTGAACTAGTTCGCATTTATGAAAATATAGGCAAAATTTTCCTGGTCCTAAGTCCACAAAGTAGAACTTTTTGAGGTTTGCAAACCCCTAAAAGCAATAGCTGCTGGTGATGAGTTACAACATCAGTATAGTTGCATTGGACCTCAGATTGCCATTGGCTGGGACCAAATCAAAACTTTGACAACCCGCTAATCGCACTTAACAAAACTGTATTTAATAGTGTTTTCTTTTTTTTTGTAGGTATCTTATTTCTTCTACTCATAAAAAGAAAACGCTGTTGTCAAAGTTTTGATTTGGTCCCAGCCATTGTCTGGCTACTATCTATGCATCTGAAGTTAAAAACAGTTTGTATTAAAAGACATATTAACTTAAACAGGAGAGAACACTATATGAAGATAAATGATGAACAGGTACAGATAATGAAATTCCAATGGCTATGTTTTCAACAAAAATATAGGTAGCATGCTATGATAGTAAAGCTATTATTCCTGAACAAAAATCCACTTGACCCTGTACTTTTTTAATTTGACATGGTTTTACAACAAACTTCTTAGTGGGTGTCATATTACGGTCATTAAGGAGGGGCTATGCTAATATTTTGGATGTCACGCATCAAGTGAACCGTGACATTAAACAGTTGAGCATTACATTAAAAGGGGTGTTTACAACGACTTTGTAAGATTTTAGAATTATATTACAGAAACATTTTACTTACTTAACAGCAGGTGTAAATGGAGCATTCTTCTCTTGTCATGTTTCATATCTCCGAGGATGGTGAAATGTAATTATTTAATTATTTTTTGTATAATGGAATCAGCTCTGTTCCAAATACCACTTTGTGGGTAATTTTTATTGGAAGATTTGAGAGGTTTAGATTAGCCTCCGGCCTTGATCAACAACCAAAGGAAACCCAAGTAAATACGGACAATGTACTGTGCTCTTTATGCCTTACAGTTCAACAGATGCCTGTTAAGATGATACAGTTAAGAAAGAACTGGAAGCACATTTTGCTGTATGTAGGAGCTACAGCAAGAAGCAGGTGATTCTGTAGGTAGCTTTATTGCAGCACTGCATTGTTTATGGAGACATTGCAGCTATGGAGCATTATACAGCAGAATTACATGTGATAGAATCGTTGTGGGATACAAAGCAATCAGAAAGGCTCCTAACGGACCCTGATCCACATTGGATAAAGTAGTATTACCTTGCTCGCCAGAGTGAATCAGTAATAACGCAGCAGGCTATGATGAGAAATAGTTTGCAGTGAGTACTGAGAAGAAACCATACAGTATTAAACCAAAACAGCGTGTGACTAACAAGCAAAAGCAACAGTGGAATAAATGGAAACAATTCAGGTTTAATAAACAAACAAACTGCACAGGATGTGGGAAAAGTCCATCCTACAGCAGAAAACAATGTCCTGCTCAAGATACAATTTGCAATACATGATCAAAGAAGGGCCATTATGCAACAGTCTGTAGAAAAGAACTTCAGAAAGCCATTAAAAGATGAAAAGAGATGGCTAGCAAAGATTTATCTGGGAAACACTAACATTGAATTCAAGATACACACAGGAGCTGATGTGACAGTTATTCCTGAAAATCTGTATGGAGGAGCTAAGTCTGATGCCCTAAAGAAAGCATATAAGATTCTGCAGTCTCAGTCAAAGATTATACAATGTACCTTATCCAATGGCAGAAATATAACTGAACAGGAACTGTATGTCGTACAGGAACTACAGAAGTCCAACTGGTCCACAACACTTTTGGAGGATTATTCAGAGGTCGAGATTCCAGAGGACAATTTAGAAAATGAGCCATATAGAAGAGGGGTCTCCAACCCTGGTCCTGGAGAGCCCCTATCCAGCAGGTTTATAGGTGTCTTTACATCATCAGTGGCTAAAGATCTGGAACACCTGTTAATCTTGACTAATTAAGACAATAATTGGTTCAAGTAAGTAAATGAGAGATTGGTTGAAATGTAAACCAGCAGCCACAGTAGCTCTCCGGGACCAGGGTTGGAGACCCCTGATATAGAACCTCCAGACTTCTCTGAAGTGATACCCCACCAGACAGAGACATCCTTTGAGGTACCGAAATTACCTTGAGAAGCACTAACATTTGTTCCTCAAAGTCCTTGCAACAGAGCAGAATAACCCTCACACTCAGTGGAAGGTTCAGACATTCTACCCCCTTCCTTCAATGTTATATAAATATTCACTTTATCTATAATTTAAGGTTAAGCCAAAGTACCAGAAGTTAATTTTAATAGGTCACAGAAACAGGACTTCATACTTTATTTATCTTAAAAATGCATAAAAACATATTCTAATGCATAGAAGGCGTTTATTTAAGTTGGTACAGTAGAGTGCCTTTGTCCCATTTCAGAAAGGGAGATGTAATTGTAGTTATTACTCATGGTTTGGCTCCACCTGCTGGACATATGTTCAAGTGCCTCCAATATTTGAGTCATTATTCACATATAAATTACACTAAAGATCACGCTACAGTGTATATGTGGTACTGATGGGGTTGTAATGCATGTCATGTTAATAATTGTGTAATTGATTTAATTGTACAAATGTGTAAGTTACTGTTTTTAATTTATAAAAATGTTTTAACCTGAAACTGAACAGTGAGGACTTTTTGTATCTTGTGTTGCACAAAAAACATTGTTGAGTTTATTCTTATTATTTTTTATTATTTTGTTATGAAGTTCAATTTTGTCCAGTTAGTTGAAGTTACAGATCTATTAAAGAAGTTCATACAAATTGTAGTAAAGGTACAGTGAATGGATAACTATGTCAATACTTTTCTTTAGTAAATAACTTTTACAAGCTGGATATATATATATATATATATATATATATATATATATATATATATATATATATATATATATATATATATATATATATATATTAAATAACAGAAATGACACGGTGATAGTAATTATGGCCATCACTGTATTTAACAATGTCATTGTAATGACCCAGTGGTGTGACAACAGGTATGTTAATTAGCTAGAAAAGCGCTATGGTAATGGACCAATGTGTGGAAAGCAATATTCTTCTAAAAGTGCTAAATGCTCATGTTGGCACTGAGCAGTGTAATTCCTAGCTAGCTGGGTTGCAGGCCAGCTGACTTGGGACTGGATGAATGTCTTAGGGTGAATATGGTTTTAATGCTGTTAGTTCTCCTGTGTTCTCTGTATTGAGCACTCACTCACACCAGCCTAAGGGAGGCTCTTCTCTATGTGCTGTCTGTTTTTTGTTTTTTTTTAGCTGATATGTTTCTAAAGACAGCTGCAGATCAAGTGTGTGCTTTATTTCCTATACTGCCTCGAAGCACAAATCACTAAGCACCAAGTAATCAAATATATCCTTAATTACCTAATAATAAAGGTGTTTCAAATCAGTACATTATGCCATATATACCTTGTTCCTGTAAGAATTATCCAGTGTTCTCTTCCCCGGGAAGACATTTTGGGTTTGATGACACCAGTGACACCCAGTGGCTGCTTGTTGCAATAATAAAATCCACTGCTATTTCATTTCATGTTCTTATGTATGTGTGTCTGAAAGAGATGTGGGTCTGATGGAGCACAACCAGAGGTTTAATCTATCTTATTTGAATGTTAAAAGAAGTGCATACATTTTAAAATGACCACATTGTTTAGCACAACTAGCAGAATACAAGCAGAAAACTAGTTAACCCTTTCAAAGCCAGGTTTAGAACACTATGCTGGAATTCTGAGCAAGGGTTTTTTCGTGATTCAAATTTTATCTAATCACCATGAAACTATATATCATTTAAAAGCTTAGAACTTGAACAATATCATTTTCAAACTGTTTACATAATTCAGAGCATAGTAAAATGAAAAAAGGTACAAAATGAGCAGAAAAAAAGTTGTAAAAGTTTCTTTAAAAAAAAAGGTTCCCCATATCATTTGATCCTCCTACTATCTCATTTCAGTGCTTCAGGTCCCAAATGATGGTGCTGCAGGTAAAGGAATGTCCCCTCAAGAGATACAGTAGTAATATTTTTCCATATGAAGACCCTTTTTTTCCAGTAACTATTTAAATAATTCAGAATATGCTGGAATATAAATTGCACAGAAATGTCAAAGAAATGACAAAGTAAAATTACAAACGTTTTTCAATAACTATTTATGCATTCACTTCACCATGAGGTGTCTATGACTTTAAGTTACTATTGACCCAAACGTAATGACACCAAGGGGGTGGTGTTAATGTAAAAATGTATAATGTAGAAATAAAGAGTTTTCCAATAATAAGACCATAAACGGAATGAGCTTTGACCTCTTGAGGTCAAATAAGTAAATAACAAAAGAAATAAATAAATAAAATAGTAAATAAATAAATACATAAATACTTAAATAAATACATACAATATAAAAAATGGGCCTGCCTCCCTGATCACTTGCACTGTCAGGCAGGGTAAAGTATGGTAAAGCCACATTCTCGATCGGTAAATAAAAAAATAAATGCATTAAATGCATAGAAGAAGGATGATAAACTGCAAAATTACAGTGCAACTATATCAACTTTGTGATCAGGTTTTATAAGGGTAGCGTTATTTGCTTCTTAGTAAAACAAAACAACAACATACTATAAATAAGCTGCAAATAAAATATATAGAGTGTATATATTGCTCAAACATTATAACTCGACTATAAACAGCAACCTTGTACCTGAGATGTCTGTTATACAAGGATTACTACTAAAAACCCAGTTAAAAAATGTACCCTTCAGAGGGTAACTTATAAATAAAAATACAAACCCACGCAGAGTGCAGTGGCCGTGGCTTAGTACCCTGAGGGATAGGTAAAAACATGTCTGTTAAGATTGCTGTAATGTAAAACCTTAACCCCAATTGACCTAGTTATGTGGGTTTTCGTCGCAAACTTAACGTTATCTGAACATGTTTTTTTGCACTGAATCATAATACTTTGCTATTGGTCCATAAGTGTAACATGTAAAATGTGTAATTACAGGAACATAACAAATTGTATTTAATGCTACAAAACTAGAGCCTCATGTGGTTTATCATATCATTTCACCACAATTGTTGTAAGTACATTTTTCAGGGCAGCTGGCTCTTTGAGCTAATATATATATATATATATATATATATATATATATATATATATATATATATATATATATATATATATATATGAAAAATGGTGTTCTCCCTTCATGACCTCGTTTTTGCTGACTTGGCATGATTTGGGCCACACATCCCCTATAGTGAACCTCCCTAATGGTTATCAGATTTGTTTAGCTTCTACCATATGGCTGACAATTTGGCCTGCCATACACCTTACTATTACCTGTCACTGATTATCACAATAGCACAGAGAGAAAAACTTTGCTGTGCATCTGTGCATTCAACAGTCCAGGGCAACAGGCCACTAGCCTGTTTTCTGCATGGACAACTGACTAATTACCTGCCCTTTTATATCCTCCCCAATTAATACAATGCTCAATTGCACACAGAGACAGAGTAACCCATACAGAACGTACTGTGAGCCAAAAATATCCTTCAAATCCCAGAAGCACGTTATAGACAGAAAGTCCAGATGGTTGGCCACTTTTCAAAGTGTTGTCAGCTGGTTTCTTTTTTTCCTTAGTTTTGTGGTGAACATGGTCACCTATAAACAAAAATCAACTTACTTTCCTTGGCAAAAGCCAGGGCTCTGAGTAATTACTTCACAGAACTTCAGAACAAAAGCTTGGTTTTAAAGCTCTATTGCAAACAAACTGCCACGATGATGAGCTGTGAGAATATTTTGTGGAAGTTAAAACCAAAGGCATTCCTCAACCAATTCTTTTATGCAATTAAGTTGTTTTCATCCTGAATTATTTTGACAGTAAACATTGAATATAAATACTGTACATAGTGTAACGAGCAGACATAATTTACAGCAGAAATTCATTTTTTATGATAAATTGTTGAAAAACATGGTCTCTTACTTTGTAATGTTATTACCGAAGTAAGCATGTTTTAATTCGCAGATCATCCATTGCTTTAATTTGGCAGCTGTCAAGGAAAACCTCTCTACTTGATCTTCATCAGCTTCTCTAGAATACAATCTTAGGCTTTTGACATCACTTCATGTACATCACAGAGTCCAGCATACATCAACAGTTAAGACCAATGGCTGGGCTGAAAGGGTCAAACCAGTATGTCCATTGATAAGTTCAGAAATACTCAATCAAAAGTTATAAAGGAAAGTCTTTTTTTTTTTAACCCTGTAACACTATATTCAAAATGAGCAAAAATAAATCTCAGAACTGGGTGAAGTATCAGATATCAGTTTTAAATCCACATTTTGTTAATACAATCATAAAATAGAATGCAGCAATGTTCCTGTAGATGGCACTGTAGTAATTCAAATGCTGCACTGTGTTGTTTGTTCAGAGCACTGTGTACTGCTCTTGATGCATGTGACACTCACTGACAGCTCAGTTTATTGGAGAGCACAGCTGTTAAAGGAAATGGAAGCCACTGGGTTGGTATATCAATCAATACATTTCAGATTAAAGTGTGTATCCTCATCTTTTGATTAAATTGATAGAAGCTTGTTCAACACTCATATGATTCTAAGGCTAATAATAAGAAGAAGACAGTATCATTGTACTTATTTGCTGATGTACTTGCATGTAGTCTAGCATGTATAGTATAAACAGGCATTTTTTATCACATTGGTACAGTAAGTGCTTTCCAATGAGCAAAACTGCAATTTATAAACCTGTTTTAAATTCTTCAAAGATATACCCAGTTTAGCTATTAGCTGTTAGCTATTAACTCTTAGAAAAATAATGTACAGCTACTAAATATGCATACATGACAGATTTTCATGGCTTTAATATACTTCAAAGTCTGCTTGTATTTACCTTTTTTTTTTTTTTTTTTGCAACACTAGAGATGACCCTCCATGTGTGATCTGAGCTATGAGCAGAAGGGGCACTAATGACTAAACCACTGGTATGACAGGACCACTACATAGTACACTATAATAGTTTTATGTCAGTATTTTACATTAAATATATATTCTGGTTTTCTCAGCAACTTGTATGCTGCTACAGACCCTAAAATCCTGACAAAAATCGAATACCCTATTGAGGCTACCTTAACACTAGAACCACGACGGCAGTCATTTTGACGTTTTTCACTTTTAAAATTGAAATTACTCTGCGTGTGTGAAAGATACGCGGTTGTCCGTTCTTGACTTTTCCTAAATACATGTATTAAATACCCTGATGGCGTTTGAAAGGCAGGATCGCAAAAGTTATAATCCCCTTTACCTAGAGCAGTCTTTTTAACTGCCTTTTACAATACATGTCTTTATTTTGAATATAACCTACAATATTCTATTTTATTTTTATATACTGGCTTGTTGTTATCTCTACTGGACCTGGCAGCCATCAATTCTTTCGTTTTGTACAAGGAATGCACCGTGGAAAATATCAGTAGGAGAGATTTCATCTTGAAGCGAGCCACAGCACTTCAGCAGAAACATTTCAATCAGAAAACTGCAAAGCAGCAGGCTGCAGCAGATCAGAGAGAAAACATATGTTACTTTCATTTTAAATTAAAAAAATACTCTAGTTTTTACAGTTTTATATGTACGTATACCTGTTTACACACTAGTTTCTTTTGAAATGTTTATTTTATTATAGTTTTTCATTTTTTGAAGTAGTGCTTTATATGTGTTAGAAAATAAGCAAGTTAGAAAATAAACCCTTTTATGTTTAATTGTTAATTTAAATACAGTGTTTCTGCTTTGCTGATGTTTGATATGATGTGCTTGAATAAAACTTTTGTGTTTTATCCGGTAGTTTGTCTTTCATTTTAATGCTGATGTTGTTTAAAATGTAACCGTCATAATGACTGCCGGCAGCGGTTTTAGGTATGAGGATAACCGCGGCAGTTCTAATGTTAAAGAGCAAGCAGATTCCAATGTAATTGTATTTGTTGGTTCCACCTTTCTGTTGTCTTTTTGTGATATTAGCAATCGTTGAAAATGGTCGTGGGTGCTGATGCTCTGATATCTTGTTCTGTGTTTCTCTTTACCTAGCTGTGAACTTGTTTAATTTAGCCTTGTCTGGAGAATTATAACACTGGACAGAGCTCGTTCTATTTAAACCAAGTGACAATGCAATGCAGTTTAGAAACTCCAAATTCTCTTTCCATTGTTGTGAGAATGTGACATAGCACAAATCACGTATGTTCCTCACGCTATAGGGAGTGTGTGACCAAAACATGGTACGACTTAGACATGTGGGTAAATCGCCTCGTGCTAAAAAGCTGCGCAAATTGGCCGTGGAAACTTGTCTGAAAGTCATACCTTATGTTCACGGGACTTCAGCAGTGAAGATCCTGTTTGTGACGTAACCTCACGCAACTTCCTACTATAACTAAAGGCTGTACCAAGCAAGTCTTTATTAACAACTGAGATCTGCTGAACGCAGCCATGGCAAGATTCTTTGACCAAATAGGAAAAAAATAAGCATACAGAACAAGGGGTTAAGAGATCTCTTCATTTAGTATTTTTATGATCCGAAACAATTTATTTAACATTTCAAATTATGATTTATGAAATGATAGCGATTTATAGTTTATTTGTTTCAGTTGTTTGTTTTTCTTTACAAAAGAAATACTGACTCGACTACAAATTTAAAAATGCATCTGTGGTAGTGTCCGCCCCTATTTATTATTATTTGTATTTTTGTTTGCGGCGGGTAAAAGCGCGTCTTTTATATGTATATTTAAAACCCGTGAGGATGCATGACTGATCAGCTACTGATTATTTAACTAGCTGACAGTCATGCATCCCTAAACTGCGATGCAGACTGTGGCGAGGGTAATAAGATAATTAATAGCTAGTTAACCCCTCGGCCAGAGTATAGAACCGACAGCTGTCCGTGCTGCGGTGTTGAGTGTTGGATGCAGAGAGAAATGCGGGAGATAGAGAGGTACAAGAAAACAATTGCTAAAAGCGTGCTGGTTTAGCCAGCACGTCACTTACTGTTTGTCTGTTTATTTGTTTGGCCAGCGCCTTTTGTTTTCTGTTTTGTTTAAATCTTTTGTTTTGTTTGTTTTGGTTAATAAATACGCTGAGTGCCGTTGCACTCAGCTTCACCCGCCCATCCATTGTTTTGGTTTCAGTTACTTCCTGGTCCGTGACGTCATCACACTCACCACTGCGAGCCAGACTGTCACAGCATCCCTTTGCAATAAATGAATAACAAATCCCTTTGCAAAGCACAAAAATATTTTTTTTCATCCTTTACACTTTTGTTATCTTCATGTTTGGTCATCTGAAGGCTGATTGCTTTGAGCGTATCTATAGCGGTTGTATTGCTTCAGTAAAATATGTACTGAATACCTAGTGTACAAGACCGTGGAAGAGTAGTGCTATGGTAGAATGTTTGAAACATACAAAATATGCGCTAACACTAATTTTAATTTTGGAAACTGAGTTCCGTCTGCCCCTCCCACCAGCTTGTGTTTTCCACAGGTAAACCTTTAATTTCTTAATTCGCCATCTCGACAGCAAAGCGTTGCATAGCATAAGCTATATTGAAATACATGTCTCGAAACCCCTCTGCTGTTTGTGATTTTTTTGTTAAATGCCCCGACGACTGAAACAAAGTTGAATGCAAATTGTGCAAACGACTGTTGGTGTGTCATGGAGGCACAACCAATCTCCAGGGTCACTTGACAAGCGTAAATTCATATTATTATTATTTTTATTTTTAGTAGTAGTAAAATATGACTGTGACTGATAACCTGCTTGGAATGGTGACTGTTAAATAAACATTGTTTTGCCTAAGTCCACTGCAGTTCTTTTAATTGGCCGCAATAAGGTGTTGCTGCAATGCAAGCTTACTGTACACAGTGCTCCCTCGCTATAACGCCGTCTCAGGGGTCACACAATATGAGCGTTATAACCGAAGATATATGTGCTTTTCACTTCTGTTCTTTAACTTTGATACCATATGAATTGTTAAGCAATGCTGAGATACAAGTAAACAATATCTGATTAAAGTTATACCAGCATGCTTTTATAAAAAGAAAAAATTAAATACTTCAATGGTTACTCTGTGTCTGCCATTGTCTCATTCATCCCAGTAAACGCTTGGAGGCGGTCTCCATTTCATTCACATTGCTCCTGATAGTCCTTTGAGCTGTCCGATGCACAGTGACATTCTTCCCAAGAGGTACCTAAAGGTGTGTGCATGTTTGAGGCGTTTAAAAAAAAAAAGGTATTTAATTTTAAATTGCCGGAGTCAGATCAGTTGGCGGGGGTTTAATCATGTATAACATGACTACAAAGCCCACACATTATAGTAAAAATGGAGAGTGAAGAAGTGCTCTAGAATAAAGACTTATGTAGCAGGGTAATGTTGTGGTCAAGGCTGGTTAGCAGCAGGAAAGCAGACATAGTCAGGATACTGCAATATAGTGCGAAGGCTCACTTTTATTAACTCAAAACAAAAGATTTAGACAAACAAATCAAAATACAAAATCAAAAGACTAACACCCAAGCAGAGCTATCACAGTGTTGAGCAAGGAGCACAACCTGCTGCTTCCATTCCATTCCCTAAAACTAACCACCTAACCACCTTGTTTATACAGGTGGCCATGCCCAAATTGGCAATCGATGAACCAATTTAGGAATGGCCACATTCCAAACTTATTTCTACAGGGGTGACATTTTAACTCCATCCCTGCCAAACTTAAATCCTCCAACAAAACGTATTGACATGTAAGGGCATCCTGCCACATATGAGTCCTAGTGTTATGTTTTACAAATGGTCAGAATGAATTTTATTGTACTTCAGTCTTATGGTGTCAACGTATTTGTAGATTTTGTTTTACTAACTGAGGCAGTATTAGTAACGACTGTATACTACTAATGTGTTATAGCCATATAGTGTCCATGGCCCATTTTAACTTGCCTTCATAAAACAACCACTTGGTTACAAAATTATGTTCAAAGGATCATGTTGCTTTTTAGCTTGACGGTGCAATTTTATATATTTAGATGTGATGTGATTCTGCACAAGTGTTCCCATGGTCAATGATTCTTCTATTTTAAGATGTAAAGAAAACTACATGGTTTAAAAATCCTATCTTAAGCTGAGTGACTTCCCCACTGGTATTTCTAAAAGGTATTTCAAAAGGTTTCAAAGATAAATGAGGCCTGTGCAGGCCTTATTAATAATTTTTAAATATTTACCTTAAAACTAAAATAAGTTAGTTGTGGATTTATCCACTTTAAGCTCCATTCAAAAGCGCTATCCTTGCACAACAACTTTTCTGTTCATGGTTTTTATTTATTTTAAATATTTCTTAAATCATGTTGAGGTAAATAGGATGTGTTCTACATTGCACTACACATTCACATTCTTAACCAGGAAATCTATTGATTTGAAAGTATTCCTGCTAAATTAGTAGAGAACTAAGACATTGCTAGTGCTTTTTTATTTTATTTTATTTTATTTTTATTTTAACTTGATTATGTAGCCTAGTGATAACAAGTATGCTCAGAAACTGTCTAATTTCATATAATCACCTCAATTAGTGCACTCATTACATGTGAAGTAGACAATACATCTAGGGATAAATCATCACCACCAAGACTAAGAATGCTAATTAGTCTTACTATGGTGACTGCACATTTGTCTTTTTGCCTATTGTAATTTTCAATATAGTTGATGCTTACATTTTCTTGTTAAAAACTAGTTTGTATATTTCTATTTCTAAATACAGGGAATCTTTAAACGTACTGGCACTATCAACATTCTTTAAAAGTCATCTCTACCTGGACTTTTGACTTTATATACATGTTTAGCAACTGTTATCCCAAAACAGACTACCTTAATATGGAAAATAACATTGTTAACTATCACTGATTATTTTAGTGATCCTTGATGGGTCCACCCTTGGTACTGTATTTGAAGAACCTTCTTTGCAAAGTTCACAATAGCATACACCAAAGAGTCCCCAAAGATAATATTACATGAAAAAAAATCTCAATGATGTTACTTGTGGATACTGGTTAGCTACGTGAATATTGCATACTAATTAAAGATGTATTGACTACACCCAATGTATGTCATGGCTTCTGTTTGTGATATATGATATATACAACTGCATGTACAACCAAGCCTGACTTTTGTACAGTGGTTAATAACTGGGCAGATATGTGTAAGGAGCCAGGTTCGCTGCTAGTCACCAGCTGTGCATTTGGTTTTCCATGTTCTCTCAATCCTTAAGTCTGCTTTAATAGTGTATGGTATAGCTCGACCTCTGCTATACTGTTTAATATTATAAAACAAATGTAAAAGCTACAGTAGGTTACTGCTGAGAATTTGAAAACATGATAAAAAGAGATATATACAAGAAGGTTAGAACATGTACTGCAATTCGTAACCACTTCTCAGCCCAGGGATCTCAAAGATAAAAGTACCTGCATTACCATGGTGCTGCAAACCACTGGTGATTTACATGTGTGTTTACAGACTTGCACTTTCACAGTGTATTTGCAGTTGTACTTGTTTACCTATATTTCATATTGGTATTACTTGCCTTATGCTATTGCAAGCAAAATATGTTAGCATACAAGATTGATTCAGGCACCGAAAGTAAAGAAGAGTTTGATGCGTGTTTGGGGGATTTTGAGAATAATAACTTTTTTTTTTTTTACCTGAAAGTTGTTCACATTCCTGTGAACTCGCACCAACAACAAACAAGCGAGTACTTCACAAGCAGACAAAATAAAAGCTGTGCACATTTTCCCAAACCTAACTCTTTTCTGATACAATTTTGTACTTACATATATCGTGCAAAACAAATTGACACACTGAAGTTCATTGTAACTATGCATAACACTGGAATTATGTAACTACTATGTAAATAGACAGGAATTAGAGACACAATATAAAGTATTAACATGTTTATTTTTGTGTTGATTGCATGTGTTGCTATTTAGAAATAACACAAACTATAAATATTATTGTGCATGATGTCTGTGTTATTTTTTTCAAAAATAAGTATTTTTTTTATTGTTTATAACATATTATGTATCAAATGTGTGTCTTTTACTTATTTTACTATGTTTAACTGGCACACAGGGCTTAAAGGTTTTATTTTCTATCTAATAGTATTTTATAGCTATTTCAGCAGTAAAAATAACAATTCAAAGTATTTAAAAAATCTGGAACCTGGCATGCACATTCATTTTAAAATCTGGAACCTGGCATGCACATTCATTTTAAAATCTGGAACTTGGCAAGCACATTCATTTTTAAATCTGGAACCTGGCATGCACATTCATTTTTAAAGCTGGAACCTGGCATGCACATTCATTTAAAAATCTGGAACCTGGCATGCACATTCATTTTTAAATCTGGAACCTGGCATGCACATTCATTTTTAAATCTGGAATGGAACTGGTTAAGAAACCAAAGCAGCAAAGCAGGCTTTGCTGTGAGAGTGAGTGGATGCAGTGTGCAGCATTTCTAAAGCAAATCCTTGAGATCCTTTCTACTTTCACTGAACATAATTGTGGTTGGAAAAGAACCAAAAACAAGAAGGACCATGAGAAAGGAATGTCAGAGCAAATAAAAAGCCTTTTCTGCAACCAATACATGTTCATGAAAAGTAGATTTGTATTTATTTTTTCTTAAAGACATTCTTTGAATATAGATACAGAGTTCATAGCACTATAATTCAAGGATATGGCTCAGTGTGTTTAGTAACAGCAACGGGGGCTATACATGCATTAAAAGGAAATACAACAATTAATGAATTATCTTTGTCAAGGACATTTAGTCATCTGCAAAAAGAAAGATCGTGGCCACTGGATTACGATAGATTTTAATGCTTACTGTCACTGATGTGTAATTCTTGGGCCGATGGGGCAATATGGTGGTCTACAATACTCAAAAACAGTTATGTTATAATTAACTTCAACTTATTTCTTTTTCTTTATCATCTCAAATTTTATTTTGGAAAATCTTAATAATACAGGTATTAATATTAATTTAAATGAGTACAATGCAATACTGAAACCAGTGACTGGTTGAGGAACGACATATTTTATATATTATTATTATTATTATTATTATTATTATTATTATTATTATTATTATTATATATATATATATATATATATATATATATATATATATATATATATATATATATATATATATATATAGAGAGAGAGAGAGAGAGAGAGAGAGAGAGAGAGAGAGAGAGAGAGAGAGAGAGAGATTAATAAACTATTTCTTTTTGTTTTGTGCATTTTATACTGTTAAAATAAGACAGGGAAACGGCTGCTCGCTTGGCTAGTGATTGCGACGGGAGTCATACCATGCTACCTTCTGGCAGTCATCGATGGTCCATGTAGTCCACCTTGTATGTTGGACCCAAGCCATCCCATTTCCATCTGAGATCAATAGCTTGTGACCATCAGTATCTCTATTCCTGTGGCAAAGCAACATGATCACAATCTGACAGTATTTTCTTCCAGCTTAAATTATGGCTTTGTGTGTTTAAAATAACTATAGAGATAAATACAATCAGAAAACAATGTAGCTTTTTTTTTTAAATCTCAAAAAAAATAAAGCATAGGTAAGCATTATGAAACACAGAGAAGTATGTTTTATATACTGTATATATGAAAACATGGTAAACTATGGAAAATGCACGGTAGAACCATGAGCAAACTGTACAATTACTGTGCAACATTGCCATGGCAAACTTTAAGCGTCGTTTTTCCACCTGAGATTGCCCCCACTAATCTTTGACCAGACATTGTCTTTTGGTCTGGATCAGCACGCCTTGTTCATTTGGTAGAGTTAACAGTGCAATGGGAGGATGCTGTGGATGAGGCGCATGAGAGGAAGAAACCTTGGTATGCTGAACTAGCTGCTGAAGAACAGCGAGGATGGAGAGTCCGGGTTTACCCAGTAGAGGTGGGTTGTTGAGGATTTGTGGCAGAGATGTCGGGTTCAGTGGTTCAGAGTTGCGCCACACACTGAAGAACTTATCTGAAGCAGCAGAAAGGAGCAGCAACTGGCTGTGGTTGAGACAGAAAGATTCTGGCTGGGGATCTCAAGCACAATGGAAAGAAAGCAACGCTGATGTATGGATAAGTAAGCTGTGCTGAGTTGAGTGGGGGACGGAGGGGGGTGATGCTGGGATGCCAGAATCACTGTCGAACCCTCTTGAGGTCTTGTGGGCCAGTCGACAAAGCACAGAGGATGAAAGACCCCAGAGATGTACCCTACTTAGCTCAATCCAGACGGTTGTCATGCTGATGCACTGGGGAGACCGCACTGTGGTTGCATCGGAGCCAGCATCGCAGCCGTTGTGTGTGCTGATGTGCTGGGGAGGCAAAATAAGTTGATCCCTGGAGCCAGCATTACACTTCAGCAATCAACACCAGGCAGAAGGATATCTAACGCAAATGGATGGAGATGCAGATGGATCACATTAGTTTACTGTAAAGCTACATCTTAGTTGGTGCTTATCTTGGCGAGAGCCGAGTTCAAATCAGCATAAAGTTTTAACATCTACTCTCATGTAATGGTAATCAGATTTCAAATATAGGGGCAAAAAACGGACAGTTATATTTTTTTTGATTATTCAAGTAGTTTTTTCGAATACATCTAACGTCTTACAAGTCCCTTTGCTCAAGCTGGAGCGCATTCCAGTAGCATTGAGCTACACATACAAAGGGCAATACCCCGGTGCAACAATTAAACCCAAACTGAAGCAATGATGAGGTCTGGATGACATTGGCAGGAGTCAGTGGAATCTTATTCTGCAACAGATCATCATCTGAGGCTTTATTTGATTGTAAGAATAAGAATAAGAATACATGCTCAAGCTTTTGTTTTATTTTAAACTTTAAATCTTAAAAACTTTAATAACAAAGTAAGATAATTAACATAACAGTAACTTCTTTATACATTAAGGATTTGTTTAAATACAACAAAACAATAATTGTATACAATACTGTGACTTCTAACAATCCTATAAATGAACAATAATAGTTTTATTATGTTATTATTATACTTCCTTATTGTACCATGCACGGCATCAATTTTTTTTTTCTTCATGTATACACATAGTGATTTTTTTTGTTTTCATCTGAGGTCAAGCAGTTTGGTTACCTAATTTTCGGAATAATTGAGACAACTAAAAACAAAAACTTTGCGCCTAGATTTGCATGTTTTTAAAGCACAACAGTGGCAGTTATGAACCTTGTAGCCTTCGCAAATTAATGTTAAACACGTTAAAAAATAAAATAGATATTTAACAAATGTGATGTTTAATTGATAGTCTGTTTAATAGTCTCTGTAATCTACTCTGTACTGTGAAAAAAGGGATTGGTGTGGAATTCTGTGGGTGGGATATGGATTGCTATTATTTATTCAAGGTTATGGAACAAGTGATGGGAACTTTCTGTCTGAACCTTGTACATGATGTAGTTGATATGTCAAAACCACAGTACAATTATTAATAAAAGAAATAATATTGATTTTGTGTTGTTTTTTATTTCTTATTCCTTCAAGTCACATATACAAGCAATATACAAGACAAAAAAGACCTTTGTAGCTGATATTACTGTGCAGATAGGCTGACATCCATAATATATGTATGTGTAGCCAATTAAAAAACATTAAAGCCCACTTTTTACACTGGTAATAAGAAGCATTTTTAAATATACATTTGCTGTTTATTATTGAACCATGTGAGCACACAGTAAATACCATTGTGTTCTTTACACAGGTTATATATATATATATGTCTGCTGTAATAAAGCAAAATACCTTGTGCCTGGTTGGTTAATAATGTGTTATTTCTGCTCTTGCCAAAAAGTTTTTTAAATGTCATTGACGGGGTGGCATGTCGCTAGTGTTGAATCTGGTTTCAACTCATTTATCTTACGACTCATTCATTAAAAATTAACTAGGAGGTATAAAATGAAACTGACCAACACAGGTATTGCAGATCACCATGGCTGAAAACCGGCAGAGACATAGGATTCTAAATCTCTGTGCCACACATCTTCCACGCACGCTCCCAAGGCTGTCTGGATTGGGAACAGTAGATGTTTTCCCATTGTTTCTGGAGCTTGAAGCTCCAAACATCCTCTACCAGCAAATCCTTATGCCTTGTTATCTAATGCCAATAGCTAGCGAAAGGACGGTTTGGACACATACTCGCCCATATTGCTGGTGAGAAGAGGTTGTGCTGCATCACTCTTTCAGATCTGCAGTGGATAAAGTCCTTTCGCATCACCAGGGCAACATTCAGCATTATAGTTGAACTGGTAAAGGAAAATATCCAGCCTACAAGGAATTACGTACGGCCTCCTGTGCCAGTGGAAAAAAGAGTGCCGATTGTTCTGTATAGGCTGGCATCCTCAGCTGTGTACAGGGTAGTTGGCAATGTGTTTGGGGTGAATAAAACCACAGTTCATTGCTGTACTTACAAGTTTGTCAACTCCTTTGTTCAGAGGCACTGCAACACGTACATAGCTATGCCAGATGTAGCTGAAGCAAAATGCATTGCTCTGCGGGACCGCCCTTCTCCCGAACAACACCTCCTTGCTCGTTCCTGCAGGTAAGACTGTTTCAATTTTTTTAATTTGTCCCTAGCTTGTGGGGCTGTGCTCTCTATTCCTCTTTCTGAGAGGGCATTAACCACTTGTTGGTACACATGCTTGTTATGCTGTTTCGGGCGATCAAGCTGGCTCAACCAATCCAAGTCACTAACTATACTTATTAATGCCCGGGTTTCCTCCTCGCTCCAGCGATTTTGAGTGGAGGGCGGACATGCGTTGTCTTTGGACATAGCTGGAATCAAAAGCAAGGGAATTCAGTTACAGACATTTAGTAAGCAGCTCACTTGCTCTTCGTGTTTAATTTTAGTGTAGTTTTTACAGCATGGGTATTCTCAAACAGCTGCTATAACAAGTGTACACCGCAGTTCATGGTAACTGGTTTTATACAGAACTGTAAACCCACAAGATATATAGACATATATATATATATATATATATATATGACAGACCAGGCGCAGCAAAAAACAATAATAAAAAAAGCTGCCTGCATTATAATTAAGGTGAACTACTCCACTGCTAACCATAAAACTGCCCATCAGCCACTTTCTGCCATCTTGGAATCCACAGTAACAACTGACCTGCTCCCTTACACTATTCATAGTGATGTCACTTAAGGATAAACAAGCTCAGTAACATTTACACGTGAAATGCGAAACTGGGTGTGGATTTTCCTGTGTTTTTTATTTACATGTAATTTCACATAAATGAATACTCCCTGTAATTGTAATGTATTGTTATTATTGTTCACAAGATAAAGCATTTTGATTAAATAATAACTATATTGTTTAGATAATGCCCATATATCATAATGCTGGCAATTGTTCTAAAAAAAACAGCAACTGAACACATGATGAATGATCATGTCTGTTGTTTACATAATGTAATCTGTATTAATTTGATCAAATGCAGTTCAATCTGAAGCAGTTGGAAGCTTCCTGAATATGTACACATCCCAACTTCTCATTTGCTCTCTCGGTTCGAACGCAATCTTCTTGTTCCACGTGGCAAGTTTGAAATGGTTATGTTCAAAATTAACTTTATCATGCTGACAAGACACAAGCTATCACGGGAGAGACACTTTTTTGTCCATTATACAGACATTCATATAAAAGCTACAATGGTGTGGTGATAAGACAAAAGAATAGGGCAGGTTTAAGTTCCTTCATAGTAATTACCATTCGGCACGCTGTACATTGGAATAAGCTTCTATTTTATTTACAGTATTTTTTAAATTTACAGCCCCACAAATCCACACTTACTGTATGTTAAAATAATTTTGAAAGAAAATGTTTTACTTATCCTGTTAAAACCCAATGTATTGCCCAGTCAGCCATAGCCCAGCTATCTGCCAGTATTACTAACACTGTCATACTTCAGTGTAATCGTACTCCTACTGGGAAAACAATACTTGCACGAATACCCTTACTTGGATTTACTCTGGTGACGCCTCAGAAGTGGACGTGGCTAAAACTGGAAGCGCTGTTGAAATGCATCTTTGGCCATTATTTTCATCCAGAAAGTGGTTTATTGTTCATTTAACAAGGGGTTTAATTGTTTCATAGTTATTATCAAATTATATTGGATGTCTGGGATGGGGTGCTGATTAATGTACACATTTGAAGTGGAGGCCACTCTGACCAGATTGCAAATCTTCAAGATGTACTTATATATTATAATATATTTACTAGTTATTTTGGGATTATTGTGATGGGGTTGGGGCTTGTGTACGGTACATAGTAAAGTATGATGAGATCAATCAGAGAAGACAACAAAGCTGCAAGACATACTATTTATTATTTCAGTGTTATTGTGGGATTTTGAGGTATTGTAGTTGGCAATCCCCCATCGGCAACCTCACACAGGCACTGCACTTCTTTTAAAAGAGCAGGAAGTGCTGCAGGGATAAAAACACATCCTAGATAAAGATCTCTATACAGCAGCACGATATCCGTACACATACTATAGACTGACTCATGCGGGGTCTGAACCTTTAGTTATGTGGCCCTGTGATATAAAATACCTGGAACCTAACAACATGATATTTAATGAAATTTGATGCTGTAGTTTAAACATATTAAACAGAATATGTATTAAAGTGTAATCTTTACGACAAGCAGAATAAGCAGTAAGAGAAAATATTGTACATTTAAATCTTTAACAATAGCTGAAACTGAAAATGCAACATTAATTCCACAGATGGCACTCTTACACTGTACTTTACCATAACCCCTAATACTGAATGCACATTACAATTACAAATAAGAGGGGTGCACAGGAGAGTCATTAAATGTGGCTTCCATGTGGAAATGGTATACCTTACATCAGTGAAGTGGCAGTAATCTGGTAATTATAGAGACACAAACCCTGTACTTTTTAATCCCAGCTCTTTGTAAATGTATAAGTCATTAAAACACCTACAGTATTTGACATCCTCAATTTGAAAGTTGGAGTTTTACGTTGATAAAGTACAGTATACAGTAAGAATGTAATAGTAGAATCCCCAAATAAATAAATAAAAGTAAAGACCCATAATTATTAAATGCACTGTATTTGAATCTATCTGTTATCGTGTCCAGGCACACATACATACAAAATCACTATACATTCATTACTAAGCCTTTTTAGATTCAATGAAGAACAGAGTTAATTCTACCCTATGAAGGTTATATACAACAGGACAAAAAGAATACATTTTAAGTATATTTAAGATTTCTCAATTTGTTGAGTTCATTGCTCAAAGAAGCTGGCATTTTCTTACAGGGTAAGACTATACATAAATATACATAAAATACATTGGAAAGTCATAACCAAATCTGAAAAAGTGCTTGTACTTGGAATAAAACCCGAGTGGAACTGATGATGTATTGGGGTTATAGACCTTCAGCTGTTAAAAAATTAAATGATATTCCAGCTTGATGCAGTATTGTAAAAGTGCTAAATTATCAGTGAAGGTACTTACTCATTTTACACATGATGTGAGTATCTATGATCTATTCATGAGAACAAGCTTATAAATCTTATTTAAACCTGTTCTGTATTGGCACCTTGGCAAAACAGCAGCTGTAGATACATCATTTTCAGACATTCATTCACACAACAGACAGCTACAACAATCTAAAAAAATGTATAGCTGTGTAGGTTCTGCATTATAGGTGCATGCAGTAGCCACCTCATAAGTGTGTGATCTCTATGACATATGGCCAGAGGTAAAAAGTATTCAGGTTTAGAAATTGTAGTGCTGCTTCATTTACATCTGCCTGCTCTTAATATCATTAAAATAGATCAGAATAGCGATGTTAGCAGCTCGTCTCTGACAGATAGCTCGTGAGAATGCGTGGTCTGGCAGGGGCGATGTTAGCAGCTCGTCTCTGACAGACGGCTCGTGAGAATGCGTGGTCTGGCAGGGGCGATGTTAGCAGCTCGTCTCTGACAGACAGCTCGTGAGAATGCGTCATCTGGCAGGGGCGATGTTAGCAGCTCGTCTCTGACAGACAGCTCGTGAGAATGCGTGGTCTGGCAGGGGCGATGTTAGCAGCTTGTCTCTGACAGACAGCTCGTGAGAATGCGTGGTCTGGCAGGGGCGATGTTAGCAGCTCGTCTCTGACAGACAGCTCGTGAGAATTCGTCATCTGGCAGGGGCGATGTTAGCAGCTTGTCTCTGACAGACAGCTCATGAGAATGCGTCGTCTGGCAGGGGCGATGTTAGCAGCTCTTCTCTGACAGACAGCTCGTGAGAATTTGTCTTCTGGCAGGGGCGATGTTAGCAGCTCGTCTCTGACAGACAGCTCGTGAGAATGCGTGGTCTGGCAGGGGCAATGTTAGCAGCTTGTCTCTGACAGACAGCTCGTGAGAATGCGTGGTCTGGCAGGGGCGATGTTAGCAGCTCGTCTCTGACAGACAGCTCGTGAGAATGCGTGGTCTGGCAGGGGCGATGTTAGCAGCTCGTGTCTGACAGACAGCTCGTGAGAATGCGTGGTCTGGCAGGGGCGATGTTAGCAGCTCGTGTCTGACAGACAGCTCGTGAGAATGCGTGGTCTGGCAGGGGCGATGTTAGCAGCTCGTCTCTGACAGACAGCTCGTGAGAATGCGTGGTCTGCTTGGCAGTGAATGAATTATTAACAAATTGGATGTCGACCACGCAGATATAAAAGTCTCGTGTAGAATTTGGTCATCTCCAGATTGACCACATGTATAAAAACTCACAGCTTTGCTGAACGAGGGAGAGAGAGAGAGAGAGAGAGAGAGAGAGAGAGAGAGAGAGAGAGAGAGAGAGAGAGAGAGAGCCGGGAGAACAAAAGTAAAACGAGTCAAAAGAAATTAAACCATTGCTAAGCATGTTGGGTTAAGACCAGCACGATACTTGTTTTGGGTGGAGGCTGGAAGCTCTCTGACAAAGAGGCAATTGGCTTGGTTGTGGGATTGCGGGACCCCCAGTGACCTTCAGTTCTCATGTTGTTCTTATCATGGGGTTTGGGGTCAAAATCTTAAAACATATTTAGTATATAACTTACCTGTGATGTATAAACCTGCCTTGTTTCAGTAGCGGCCACTGTAAGAAGGAATACTAAACAACAATACGGAGGTTCATTATACTGTACACCAGCTTGATTCATTAGCATATATTATGTGAGGTCAAATTGAGGTACGTGATTGACACATGACCATTTTCGCATTGAAGCACAGCTTAGCTTCCAAGTTCGTATTGTTACGCAGCGAGTTTTCAAATGCTGGGGCCTTGAATGGATTTAAATGTGATCATCGTGCATTCTATATCCGAGCCTACAAAACCAAACCGTGTTTGATCATAAATGAAAATCCCATCATCTATTTAATAGTGACATAGGGACTGAGGAGGTTATTATAATGAGTGAAATGGTGATACAAAAGTAATAAAGTAAAATGGCCATACTGTATGTACAGTTACCAACAGTATTATGGTTCTGTGGGTGGCAGGGGGGTCAGATTCAGCCATTTATGGAAGACAAATGGGATTGTAGACATTTCTTTGGGGGAAATTTGGTAATTTAATTATCTTAAATACAGTATATTACTAAACCCCTTTTATTAGATGCAATAAACACATATTTGAAAAAGGAAGTATGGCACACAACCTTGTCCCACAAATCCTTAGTTCTCCAATATATTAAAAGAATATCGTAAGTTTCAACAAGTTATTTATTGCAGGAACACAACCATTTGGGATTTTATACTTTTATCAAGCATAAGTTCATAAAGTCTTAGCAATACAATTTCCTGTTTAAACTGAAGGCAAAATCAATCCTTTGAATACATTGATTAAAATATATCTAAGAGAATGCAATACATTTTTAAATGATTGATAAGTGCACAATGAGTAGCCTTGAGGTATGTGAACTTTTCAGTGTCCAATTAATCTTTTAGCCGACTGCAGCTGAACTGATCCCAGACTATCAAAATATCAGGATGTGTTTGTATAGAGGAGGGGTCTCCAACCCAGGGTCTGGAGAGCCCCAATCCTGCAGGTTTTAGAAGTGTTTTTACATTATAAATGGCTAAAGATCTGGGACATGTTAATCCTGACTAATTAAGCCAACAATTGGTTCAATTAAGTAATTGAGAAATTGGTTGGAACGGAAACCCTCTCTAAGACCAGGGTTAGAGACCCCTAGTGTAGACAAATGAGTGGATAAGGGTGTGCAACATGGTGACATCATAATGTCATGGTGATATCATAATGTATTGTATTTGCAGCATTCTTGCTGCATCCAATTATTAAACAGGAAATTATACTGTATTTTGAAACTGACACAAGGACACTTTCTTACAGTGCGTTATAAGGAAAATCGATGCCTGTAGTCTTCAATCAAGCAATCATGTGGGTTTGTGCAATAATACTTCCAATGGAACTGGTGTGATGTTGTAAAACATGACAATTAGATGACAATGACATGACAATTAGATTTGCAAAAAAAACATAACCATGTTCAACAGTGTGCTTCCAAGGCCTGTGCTAAACCTGTATAAACTCAATATTTTTTTGAGAGGACTGAGGGGTGGACACACCCAGAAGAAACAGCCTCAGCAAACTTGAAATCAACCATAGTTTATTGGAGATAAGGGGTGAGGTAGTGAGGTGAGTGAATGATGCTTTCATTCATATTTACTTATAGAGGTCAAAGGGCACTTAATTAGATGCCAGAAAAAGGACAATCAATACAATATCTTAAAAAAGAATCTGCACAGTCAGGGGATTCTTGAGAACTGCACCAGCTGGAAACCAAGAAAAATACAAAAAGGATCTGGAAAAGATGCCGCATTAACATGGTAATAATGGTAATGGGTTAATAGGTGCAATAGTCTGAACTCCTTAAGTGTTCTCTGAAGCAGCTTATTCATTGATCACTGACTAGAATTACTACCTGGTTTGGAGCATTATGAACAGTTAAACTGGCTGTGAGTGGTACAATATAATAATTTACTGCAGGGAAATCCCACAGAGTCTTGCACTATGAAGCAGCAGGGAGGCTGAATAGATGTATTAGCTCAGCAGGATTAAAGGCTGAAGAAACTTGTAGTAAAAGTAACTTTCGATGATATGTCACAAAGAAAAGATGAATATGTAATGCAAATCAACTGTAAACAAATTGCATGTATCTTACACAGAGGTTTTTAAAAATCCTGCCAAAAAGATATATTGCTTAGATGTAATTGCTTAGATGGGCCAGTCGCAGCACAAATATACCGCAATTTGCATTTTGGTTACGACAATTCGCAAAGTGCACATTTTGTCATATGTACTAAGAAAAAAATATGTTAATGAAGAGAGCCGCAATACACTAATTTAAATACTATTTGCGTCATCTTAGCAAGATCTCTAGCGAGTGTTTTTTCAGATAAAATAGCAGCAGTTGAGTTGTGGTTTGCTGCAGCAGAGGGTGCCTGAAGGATAACGTCTATACATGCAAGGGTGCAAGAATCAAAATAACATTGTTTTTGTTAAATGTAAACGTCATCTGTACGATGCATTCTGTTCCGTCTCCATTTTACCTATTTTAGCACTGTTATATATATATATATATATATATATATATATATATATATATATATATATATATATATAAAAAAATGAAGTATACTGGGGCCCCAACCTTCACCCCCAAAAAGCTTTTCATAATCATACAGTAGCCCCTCGCTAAACCAGACATGTTTGTCCGACATAAGGAGGTGTCAGGTTTAAAAACAATACAATAGGGGGCTCCCGAGTGGTGCATCCAGTAAAAGCACTCCACGTGGAGTGCTTAAACTTATAATTCCCTAATATGAGAATGGTGGAGGCTTTAGAAACAGATTCTATAGCATACGTGAAACTGCTAAATCTCCCTTTAGGCATTCTATATTTACAGGTGTGACAGACGACAGTGTTGACAGATGTTCCCTTGAGCAGCTCTGTTAACTGTGCTTGGATACAGCAACCCACACAAGAGATCAGCAGGAAAAAAAAGAAAAAATATACATCAAAGTTCATCATGCAAATTCAACCTTCCTGTAGTAGCACATTCTTCAAACAGACACCTTCCTTCAAATTTGACAAGAACTGATAATGTGACAAATGAGTGTGTGATCTGTAAATGTGCAGCCTACTTACTCAGGAAGTATCCAGCCTGGAAGTGAATGAAAGTGACCTTTGAGACAAGGACACTGTAATCAAAGTAAATAGGTTTTTGAGAGCTTCCCCTAAAGTCTGCTTTATTTGTGTTAAATCATTGCTAGAAAAGCACTGGGTTTATCAAATAAGCAATACAACCTAATAGGGGGTTGTGGTTGTGTTTCTAAATAAAATATGGTTTTGTTTTGATTGTAAATAAAATGTGTTAAATTTTGTACAAAATAAGTGTGTGGTGGACATGGCAGGGCTGGGAGGTTAGACGTCCCTCCCAGCCTAATTGAATCCTAATGCACAGCAGGTGGCCAGGTGTTAATTGACTAATTGATGATAAATTAACACTAGTCACCTGCCTTTAAAAAAGGGCTGGAAAGGCAAGTCCTTTGTTCGTTTTGTCTTTTGCAAGCGAGGAGGAGGAGGAGGAGAAGGAGGAGGAGAAGGAGGAGAAGAAGGAGAAGGAGAAGGAGAAGGAGAAGGAGAAGGAGAAGGAGAAATTTCTTTAGTTTTTGTAGGGTGAAGGTTTCTGGTGCAGGACCTACCTTTTAGTGGGAGTAGCACACAGCCTGCGCTTGGCCAGCTTTTGTTTCTTAATTATTTTTGAGCAGTGTTTTGTGTTCTTGTATTATGTACATGTGTGTATATATTCTTCCACACTAGGGCTACCACTGCTGGTACCCTAGTGGCGGCCACCAACCACTGCAGCTGCCTGCTTTGTAATAAAACCTGGATGCCTGAGCGGCGTTTCAGCTACAATTATTATTATTATTATTTGTTTATTTAGCAGATGCCTTTATCCAAGGCGACTTACAGAGACTAGGGTGTGTGAACTTTGCATCAGCTGCAGAGTCACTTACAATTACGTCTCACCCGAAAGACGGAGCACAAGGAGGTTAAGCGACTTGCTCAGGGTCACACAATGAGTCAGTGGCTGAGGTGGGATTTGAACCGGGGACCTCCTGGTTACAAGCCCTTTTCTTTAACCACTGAACCACACAAACCCTCTGTGTCTCTCTCGTTCTCTCAGCGGATACCCACCCAGTAACAGAACACCCCTGTTGCACAGATATTTAAAGAAAAAAGTACACAAACATCTTACCACTCAACTGAAGAGCAAGCTCTGCTCTGAGGACAACACTAAGAGGAGACCCATAGCAATATTAACAATCATTATTAAACAAGTAGATTGTATCAAACCCTAATGGTTCACACTGATTATATATATATATATATACTTAACCATGGTGGTGGATATCTCTCAGAGAACAGCAATTTTACAACCTGACGGGGCAAGGCTTATGTTTTTGTAGCTTACCTTAACTGCTTGGGATATTTTCTTATAACAAAACAGTCTCATCGGAATGGGATGATTTGAAAACACTGACCTGAGGAAGTTCTGAGGATACAGGTAGGATAATGTGGCCAATTTATGGTTTAAGAATCTTGGTTTAATTCTCCTGAAACTACCAATTAAATAAATGTAACATGTAATGTATTATTGAAAGTCCAATGATTTTGGTTTGATGCCTTAGTCTTGCTTCAAGACCCATTTCCATCAACACATTTCTTACCGTTATGTAGAAAAAGAATAACTTATAAATATTTATAGTTGGTTGACCTATAGGGCAAAGGAAGACCAGGTGTCTATAATGTCTTTTTTTACTACAGTAGTTGCCTTTTTTACAACACAGTGGTTGCTGCTTAGGCATTTAATACTGTTTACACCAGCTGCAAAGATGAATCTATTTTAAGAAAAAAACACCATTACAAGTGACCATTAAATGTACTTTAAAGTGTCCTTCTTTAAAGTGTTACCATCCCATAAACTTAGCGTAGCAATCAATAATTCATTTTTCAAGATTCTTGAATCCATGCTGTGAATCCATTTTAAAAGCAAGTAGGTAAAAGACTAGATTTTTTTTTTCATTGCTTGAAATGATGAAACTACTGAACTAAAACATCTTGGTTGAAAAAATAAATAAATAAATAAATAAAGCACTGTACTCACCAAAGATGAACGATGAACGTTATCACAGAGCAGCGGTTCTCAAACTTCGCTGCACTGTGGCCCCTCAATAAAAATGACTGCGTAATATTTTACAGCCGACAGAAAAAAATAAAATAAAAAATAAAAATACAAATGCTTCTAGGCTGCCACGCGATCGTACCATAAGGGCAGCTTCTTGATCCGCTTTTGATTTTGTCACTGAGAGAAAAGATAAATATATGTCGTCCTTTGATTGATGTGTTAATAATATTGAAGCGATCGAAAATATCTGCCAGGTAATCATGCAAAGTGGGTTGGGTTGGTTCTTTCTCCGGCACTCCCAAGAAGGGACCGCAAACCGACAAGAAGGGACCCGAACGGCTTGTCCAGGGTGACCGACGCATAGGCCGGTGACCGGGAGGGTGCAGAGACGCACAGGCCAGTGACCGGGAGGGTGCAGCGACGCGCAGAGGTGCGAATCCTGGGACCGGCGTAGCAATGTCTGTGGCTCCAGGGGGAGCATGGTGGAAGGAAGGGGGAATGCACGTGATGTCTGACGCCCATGGTGTGACGTCTTGTAACTCAGGGGGAGCGTAGTAAGGGCACAGATGAGGAACTGTGCTCGGCGGTGCCCCGACTTGGGAGCAAGGTCGAGCACAAGGAGGTCCAGATATTCCGGCAGGGTATCCGACTGGACGGGGAAAGGGACTGTCTTCGTCAGCTCCGGACCGACTTGCAGGGCTGATGGGATCTGTAGTGGAGGTGAGCTTCTCACCTCCTCCCCCTTGTCTGAAGTCCATGGCTCCGGAGATGGCAACCACTCCTCCTCTGGCTCTGAGAACAGATGGATAAGGGCGTCTGCTAAGAAATAAATAAACAGCGGTGCTTCTTCGCTTGGCTCTGGAGACAGCGGGGTCCTTTGTATGGGCTTCCAGTTCTGGAGTAGCAGGTCTAATTCTCTGGGCTCCGGTTCCGGAAGCCCCAACTCCTGCCTCCATCTGCTGGAGTCTTCTCGCAGCCATACAGCATTCCTCTCCAGTCTCTCTATCAGTTCCTTTAGGCTTTCCATTTCCGTGTCTGTAGGGGTGCTCGCTTCCGCTGCCACCATATGTGAAGGATATACTCTCCCTTCACTTGCCAACACACTTTAAAAGGTTTGTTGCCCCTTTAATATACTGACCCGACACAAGAAATGAAAGTTCAGCGCTGTTGCACACTTTTATTTTATAAAATAAACAAACAAAAACCTAGCTCTGTTCGAGCACTAACTAAAACTCACTGGAACACCCTTTCTAGCCCGGGATAGATACACTGTTTACCCGTTATAAACAAAACACGTGGTTTACACAAACAATAAACACAGCACAGTACTTACACAAAATGACTGCTTGGACACAGTGTACCACTTCCCATGTCCTTCTACTCAGCAGTCACGACTAGACTGACTGCTGCCTTTTTATTTCTGTCAGCTGGCTTCAATTTACAATAATTGCCAGCTGAAATTAATTAACAAATAATAAAACAATTAACAAATACTGTAGCAGGGAGGATTTTTAACCCCCTCCCTGCTGTGTTACATTCTATATATGTCATTTTCCAATAATTAATTTAACTACAGTACAAGTGGAATCCTATTGCTTTCCTAACATCCAGTATAGGTTCAACATTTCATTCTAACATAGTACATTAACTCTTCTGTCTCAATCTCAGTACAGGCTATGCGGCTGTGCTAGCAGGTGATGATGTCACTCTGCTGACATTTCTCTCAGCTCAACTACACATACAGTGGCCCTGTGTCTACTGCTCACAGGCAAAATAACTCTACTTAAACATGAGCATTTGTTATTTAAATGCAAAATAAAACCTGTTCAATTACAATTTTTCAAATAACATATCTCAGCTAAGGCTGGACTACAATTGTTTACTAACAATTACACAAGTATACTTTCAAACAAACACTTCATACAATATGAGTTAAGCAGCTTATTTACTTTTAACAAGGTTCAAACTCTGAGGTTTTTCATATGCGTGTAACAAGTGCGATTTAAGATAACTATTTTATCAACTTCTATGTGTTGTAATTACTCTGGTTCCACAAAGGAAAGGCAAATGAAATTATACTCAACAGTTCCTTGAAGAAGACTCAAAAGTCTGTAGAATAAATCTTCTGTTGTAGTTAAATGTTCGCTTCGTTGCCACAAATCTTCAAACCCAAGTTGGGGCTCCTTTATCTTCAAAACCCAAGTAGGGGTTTTACACACATCCCGTGTGTTCCTTTATCTTCAAAACCCAATTGGGGGTTTCACACACAGCCTGTGTGTTTTCTTTGTTCCTTGAATGCTTCGCCTCACAGGCAGACACAGTCTCGTTATGCTGTGGTTACGACTGGGAACAGAAGCTTGTATCCGAGCCAGGAATGGTTCTTTTCTAAGTGTAGATAAACTGACTCGCATACGTCTCTTTTCCTATTAGCAGGAGTCCTGAACACGGAGCTTTCTTCGATGTTCGTTTATTGCAGGGTACAGAATCTTCTTGCAGTCAAGAGGTATAAAGCTTAACACTATCTTCTCTTATGGAGCCATGTTAGACTCAGAAACTAGTTCAGAAACCAATTCAAAGTTCTTGCTGCAAGTTGCCAGTTCTTATAGGACTTTCACATAAAGACCTATATATTACCCCTACAACTGTCTTCCATTGTGTTGGACAATGGGTTGCCTCACCCTGCAGGAGATGAATACATTATCTAATTATGACTTTCTTTCGCTGTCTCCAGCTTTTGTTTCCTCCATAAATTCTGATCGGATGCTCTGATCTATTTATGATATTGTAGAGTCCCTTTGTGTCGGATTCATTTAAAGTCCACTGGTCAGAGAACTCACTACCCCCTCCTTTGTGCTGTGTGCTCAGAAGTTTCTCCAGTCAATAGTTCACATGCTACCCTGTATACTGTGTGCTCAAGAATGAATCCAAAACATTAGTTCAGATATGTACTTATATCAAAAATAGTTAATTAATTCCAGGCAATTGTTCCTACAGCTTCATTTTGTAATCTAGTCATTTTACAGTTGAGATGTTTGGTCTAAATAAAAGTGCGTTTTATATTAGCTAAAAATAAAATATTTATTTCTGAAAACCGTTGCTGCTCCACCTCTGGATCTTGCCTCACACCCACTTTTACAAAGGCTCCTGTGTCATTGACTGAAGGCATAATGACTGCATGTCCATGCTTCATTTAGCATATGTATTATGTACAGTAATTTCATATGATAACATACTGCGGAGGTCGTCACAGTCTGAAACATTGCCAAAGTGGGGCACAGCAAAAAAGGTTTGAGAACCCCTGACATAGATAATATACAAATAATAACACGTCTTGATTGGTAGGCTTTACTTAAATTCTGGCCTCAGATTGCATGTCCAAAAAAAAAACTACAACTTGTATTTCCATGTGACATCCCATTTAATTTAGATGGACATGCATGTCAACACAGTTTACATGATCTTAAAGAACATGTATTCTGAATCTTAACTTAAAAGTTCCTGAGGTTAATTCTATTTTACTCAATGACTTCTGCTGGTGTTTAACCTTATTTTTATCCACATTATTATTATTATTATTATTATTATTATTATTATTAGGCTTTTCTTATAAATAGCCATTTAATCATTGTTTAAATGTCTGATCTATGTATTTTCATTAGGTTCAATTTCCTTGAATTTGGAAAAATCTACAATGATGTCTTTCTGCTTATTTATGGTAGTATAGCATATATATATATATATATATATATATATATATATATATATATATATATATATATTGCAAATAGACAATGGTGCTGAAGGGCCTATGTAACAGACAACACACTTTTATTTACTGCTTGAAGTCTGAGAACCACTAATCCAATTAGTGAATTCCCTTCCTTCAAGGAGCCTTTTTTTGTTCTAGCTGATGTTTCCTTGCCAAGAGGACTGTAGAATTGTAATTATAATCTGTTTCCATTAGAAACAACTGAGTGTTTTTGGCCACGCATTCACACACACGCAGATTGCTGTGCAGTCTGAATCATTACTTAGTGTGTTAAAAATACATTACTGGGTAAAAGATGCCATTCCTTTTTAATGAAAATACCTGGAGACTATTATGAATTTCCAATCCCTCCAAAACTCATCTCTGTAAATTGGCCACTGCCCTTTCAAAGCTCCTGAGAAGCAAACATAGGTATTTTGAGACACAAAACTAAAGTTAAATTACATTTAAATTACATACTAGATTATATATTAGTAGAAAAATGCTTCCATTTAGCAAACTGGTGACAAATATTTAATACTAGTCTATCTAAATACTGCATTCAGAGGTTTTTTTTTGTTTTTTTTGTTTTTAAAAGCAAAAGGGGCTTATTTTATATTAGTTACCTATTTAAGAAAATCTGATGCTGTAACACAATACAGGAGAAGGCAAAGCCAGTAACATTGTACTTTTTCCATTTTAAACCCAACATAAAATGAATTACATATCCTTAAAGTAATTCTTTAAACCTCAGGGGTTGCCTCAACCAATTAGCTTCTGAGCAGTTGTTTACCCTCTGGCACATGTTAGACGTAGAATCTTTAAAGAGTAAGTAACTTTAAATTGCATTTCTTAGGTTTTCCTTTTCCAATCGCTCTTCTTGTAATTGCTCAACTATTTCTGATACATCTGTGTTAAAATGCTTTCACCTGGTTCAGGAGCTTCTCTTCAGTTCTAGTTGAATATGTAGACATATCAATCAATCAGTCTTTGTTTGTGTATAGCGCCTTTAACAAGGGCCGACACAAAGCGCTTCACACGAAGAGAAAAAAATTTAAAAAAATGTGAGGAAGGTTTATAATTCGAGATCACTGCCAAAGATATTCAAAGTGAATTGGCTGCAAGTGGGACTGGGGTTTCCATTTCAACTGTAGTGTGCACGGTATATTTGTATTTGGACTAGTTTAAGTTGTAATCATATAGTACCTTATTTTAATTAAAAAATATAACAGTAATGGTAGTGATAGCAAGAACATTACCCATAAAACAGTTCAAAGTATTTTAAATAAATAAAATAGTAGATTAAAAATGGTAAAATGTGCAAAATAGAGATGAAAGAATATCATTTTAGATAACTGGATACACCAGGCTATAAAAATGTGTCTTTAATCGAGATTTAAAAACATCATCCGAATGAGCTTCCTTCATAGTACTGGGTAGGTCATTCCAGAATGTTGGTGCAATGAAACATCTACCACCTGAGTAATGAGTATAGAAAGTAACCTGGCATCCTCAGATCGGAGTGACTGATTGGGGACGTATGGTGTTAAAAGATCTTTAACACTAGAACCGCCAAATTTATAGGCATACCTAGAACCGCCATGAGACGTCAATTGTTATAATGAAAGGGCAAACAATCAGATTAAAGTTGTAGTTTTATCCAGCCACATCTCATAAAGCATCTGCACAACTGAAATAATATAAATAAATGGGCATTTGAACAGAAAACAGTTTATGACTGTATATGCAGCTATATTAAATACTATACAACCGAAACTCTGTAAATAAGTAACACAAAATTGAAAATAAATGGGTTTATATACCTATACAGACCTAAAACACGCATAGGCGTGTTTTAGAAAAAAACAACAACAAATTTTGAACAGAAATGTGTCTATATACAGGTATATTATAATTGTACAAATGACATAAGGAACAGAAAATTGAAAATAAATGTTTATGTAGCCGACAGACATAAAAAAGCATGTATATGCAAACAAACTATGTAAATAAACAAACATTTGGACAAAACTGCTTTCATACAGACATAATTGAAATACGGTAACATAAATAAAACGAATGGGGTTTACAATCACAACATGTTATCAGAGAAGCCAAAGTGCTCTCCTCAATCACATACCTTTAGCACATACCTGCTTTGCTTTTTACTTCTGTACAAAATGTTTCTGAAGACATTATACAATACTACCGAAACTCTGTAAGAATTGAACCCTGGGGGATCCCCACATGCAACCTTTGACAAAAAAGAGGTCCAGAACCAGGACAGGACAGTACCTGACAGTCCCACCATATTTTCAAGGCGATCAATGGTGTCAAAAGTTGCACTAAAATCCAGTAAAGGAGAGCTCATGTCAGAGGACCACACAATTTACCACTCAAATTCGTGCAGTCTCAGTGCTCTGATACAGCCTAAAACCAGACTGAAATTTCATAGAAATGTTCTGTGCAGCAAGAAATCTATTAAGTTGCTCCACCACCACTCTTTCTAACACCTTGGATGAAAAAGGAAGATTGGATACAGGCCTGTAGTTATTAAGCACATTGGGATCAAGGGTGGGCTTCTTGAGCAAAGGTTTTATTATTGCTGTCTTGAAAGAATTAGGAACAATACCTGATGAAATACCTGAGCTGTTAACAATATTTAAAACTGTGGTATTTATTTTTGGATATACTTCTTCTAAAAGTGTAAGAATGGGATCTAATGTACATGTTGTGGTCCAGTGGTTAAAGAAAAGGGCTTGTAACCAGGTTCAAATCCCACCTCAGCCACTGACTCATTCTGTGACCCTGAGCAAGTCACTTAACCTCCTTGTGCTCCGTCTTTCGGGTGAGACGTAATTGTAAGTGACTCTGCAGCTGATGCATAGTTCACACACCCTAGTCTCTGTAAGTCGCCTTGGATAAAGGCATCTGCTAAATAAACAAATAATAATAACTACGACGCCCATCTCTTTTTCACATGTCAATAAAAAATGATCTAAGGTTTGATTGATTCAGACAGAAGAAGAATATCAGTTTATCAGTTGACATGACTCAATTTGGTATACAGTTACGTATCTGATTTCTGATGTCCGACACTTTTTTTATTGAAGTGATTCATAAACTCATCACGGCTTACTGGAGGAGTATTTTGTGTAATTCAGTTGTGGATTTGTTCATGTTGTTCATGTCGATACGATCAGAATAGACCGATCTAGCTAGGGACAAGGCAGCCCTGTATTTTGAAAGATTATCTTTCCAAGTTAGATAACGTACCTGAACTCCAGTGTTCTCCATTTGCGTTCTAGTTTGCACAACCACGTGTTGTATCATTAAACCAGGGAGGGACTCTTTTTATCTGTTCTGCTCAAACTGTGTGCACTGAGAGGAACAAAAAAATAACTCAGTGCTGTCTCAACTCTGCCCCCTGGTGTATCCTTTCAATGGCAATGTACACAATTTAAAAAATAAAGTACTCATGTATGCATCAATTAAATTACACAGCTTAACTTGGTGTGTATTTCAAAGCTGGGACTACTTTAATGGTGTAAGGATATTTAATAAACAAATCATTTTTTGCCCTAAACATGACTTCTGCTTTTTTTTTAACCTGGATTATAAATGCAATAAAGACTTTGTCTCATGCCGCACAATGCGCAGAGGCGTTCATATATTTGACGTATACAGACACCCTGTCAGGCCTTATTGCATACTTATATGTAGTCAACTAGAACAGAAGAACACATTATGCAGGAGAAAAGCAAAGCACATGAAGCAGGGAAACAATTATTGTTACAGTGCTACCGTACTACTGTGCTTTTGTATTCTGTATTGAGACTTAAAGTATGGGTCTCATTGAGGGCATGGGGGGAAAAAAAGAAATGATCTTGTGAATTCGACATAACAGTTTAAAAATGTCAAAACCAGGCTATACGGTATATGTGATCTCTACAAAACGGGTTGAAATGTCAAGATCCTGAGATCATTTATCTTGACATATTGACATAACACATTTGTCTTATTTTTTTCCCCTGTTCTTAATGAGCACCCATAGTAAATGTGCTACAACCTACAGCCTGGGTTGTCTTGCACTGCTTTACCTATGGTTGCATTAGGTCCCAGATTAGTTTATACTGTAGATGTCTGTTAAGCATGTGTTCATTGTTTTAAATGAGTTGTAACAGGTGCAACAGAAAGGAGTCTAGCATATGTTTGTGCATAATGCTGTAAAATACTTAATCAGTTAATTGTGCTTAAAACGTACACTCTTACTAAATTAACAGTGCTATGTGTTGCGACTTGGCAATCTGTGACTAGATTTGCTCAAATTCTATTTGCAAGATCCCTTGAGGGACTTTTACACATCCATACAACTAACTTCAGTGTAAGTGGAAAAGGTTAAAGACGGGACAATTAGATTACTGCTACATGGCTTCAAGGGCATATAGTAGAGGGTTGAAAGTAAATTCTAATCATCTGTTCCTAAGAATATTTCCTTGAGATTTTAGAATATGCCCTTTATGTTACAGCAGTCATTAATAAGGTGTAGTGTTTCTCTGTGTATGTTTGGGTGGGGGTGGGGGAGTAGGGGCTGTATGTTTGTATTCAGTGGATAAACCAAACATATATTTCCATAATAATTGTTATTTGCATGTAATATTTCCACACTATGTTCTGTTATCAGAGAAACAAAAAAATCTGCGTCTTCTGACTGAGATTTTTAATAAATAAATCTTCTAGCCTGTCATGGATTTACCACAAATGATCAGAGATCTGTCTTTCTTTCATCCTTTTGATGTATAATCCACTTCCCCTATAATGCTACATGTCTCTTTTAGTGTGTTTTAGAGTGCCAATAATTCTTTATTTTCAGTGACTTATATTCAACACTAGTGTCCAATGAACTTCAAGAGCCTAAATGCAACTGTGACAGGCTGACCAAGGCAAGGAGACTCAGAGTCAGGATGTGCAGGGAAAATAAAAGACTTTTAATTAAACAAAATACACAAAACAAAAGGCACAATGGCCAACCAAAAAGACAAACACAAAAACAGTCTTTCAACAAACTATACCAAAACAAACCTCTCACACAGGTCTTCTCCCTCTAACAAACACTCACCAAACTAACATACCCAACCACTCCCTTTTATACAGGTGCCTGGGCTAATTGGGCAATTCGCACCTCATTAGCCTAGGCACATTCCACACATTCCTGACACAAACTCACTAACTCACTGAACCACACCCCAACCTCACTCATATCCACTCTAAACAATACAAAAAACACAAAACCACCACAAAATAGGTTGCACCCCATCACAGCAACCTGTCCATCACATCTTAGTTTCTATGCTAAAAGACTAAACCTGGATGCAGCTGAGTTATGGTTGGTATTTCCTGACTTTTGTGGCTTCAAGCTACACCACAACACTTCAATCTAGGGAGGGGGAGAGGGAGAGGGGGCATTATAAGCAATGACTGCACACCCTGGAGTATAAAATAAAAATAATGATATGTTAAACTTCAAATTAAGTGTTATTGAATATATACTTCCACCAGTGCAAAGTAGTTCCTGTACTCTTGAGAAACTAGAAATGTGCTTGAAAACCCTATTATTGCTGAGTATTATTATATATTTTGGTTTGTTTTATAGTGCAGTTTCAATGTATTTTCCTATACAGGAAAACTAAAACATTTTTTTAAACCAAAAAAAAAATATTGCTGCTTACTTAAATGTTGTATGCACTTTCATAAGTTAACATTTTGAAATCACTGTTTCCCTAGTACAATAATCATGCTGTGTACCTTTATATGTATTCCTTCAAACACGTACATGTATTCCTGTGTCTCTTCTCAACACTAGTCTAAATTCTTCAATTCTCACTGCTTAAGAACCAAGAATGTCATGCAGAAAGTCAATGATATCAGTTGACCGGAACAAAACTGCAAACTGCATTACATTACACACTGCAGTCTGCAATTACTGTAATGCGTTTCACTTGTTTATCACATTCTTGACAATCTGAACCTAAGTTTTGTGTTTTCCATACATGGTCCCTTTGTTGTTAAGACCCAACACAGGCTGTGGCTGAAGAGATTGAGATTTTAAAGAGAAGAAATCCAAGAAAATAGATTATCATTTTAATTTCATAAGATTCTATTTCATTTCTGTTGTAAAAAATGACAACAATGTTGAATATCTAAGGGACCTGAAGTCTTACTTGCAGAATGGTGCTGAGAAGTTTGTTTTTTAAGCTGTTGACCCAGGTGTGCTTTGAGGGGATTATCCTCTAGCCGTACAGTAAGACAATTCTTACAAGATGGTTGTCACAGTGTGGTGTGGGAGTAACCAAGTCGACCAAGGTGAATATGCAATAACAACTGGAGATTTATTGTTTTTCTTTTTCAAAACCAACAGTCAGGAGTGCTGCTCAATTATAATGTCCACAAACGAAAAGAATAGAAATCAAAGTTCAACATGCAAGAGGGACTCTTCCCTTTTCTTCTTGTCCTTCCAGCTTACTGGATGCTTTTCGTGTTGTCTTTCTTGCTGTGGAAACTGGCAACAGTCTTCAGCACCCGGACAGCTCCACAGCAATTTCAGCTCTCTTCCCACACTCTATTTTATGGACAGCACCTCTGGCATCTCAGTCACCAGAAATATCTGTTTATGTAGCATGTGAATGCAATAAGCCCCTCCTGCCCCATGTTTTTAATTTGAGCATTGCAGATGATAAATACAAAATTTGGGGAAATTAAACAGTGCACACTAAATACAAACTGGTGGTTGAAGTATTTTTGCCAGGAAAGTAAATACTGATTTGTTTGCTATATTGGTCTGAAAAATGACGATTAAGTTGATGGGAAAGCAATAACCTTTCAAATGAATCTAAATACCTTGTGATGTGCTCTGGGTCAGGATTTATTACTGAAAGAGTAATTAAATGTAATTTTAATGTACTTTTTTCCCCCATCCCTTATTATTTTATGATGTTTGCAATCCGATTGGTTCTAGGTTCTGTCGCTCCAATATTGAATTCTCTAAAGCTGCTTTTGCCTACCTGGTTGTGAGTATACCTTTGTCTTCCAAAGGCTGGTAGCTCACTGATGTCCACTCTCAAGTTCCTGGACGTAAAGTGGAAAGATTGGTGATTAAACTTTAATGTTTCAAAAATACGGTTTCATATTGTAAACCGTCAATAGAATTGTAATGAATATAAAGTCGTATTATTTATTGATAGAAAGTGTTAATACTTAAATCTTTAAAACTGACAATGTTACTCAAATTCCTTTTTATATGGAAAGTATATTGTCTGAAAAAGCTGATATCTTGACTCGCTGTATACAAAAGCACACCAAAAACCAAGACGTATATTTTGCATCAAACATGATATACAGCTAAACACATAATAATGCAAATATTTTTGTTATAATTAAAAACAAATATTTCATATGAGGCAAGTTAAATATTAGCTTATGATTTGAAAATATTCCTCACATGAGAAGAACAGGACTCTGTGATCCTGCTGGGTAACATATGCTACAATTTGGCACTTCATTTGTTTCATTAGCCTTTTTAAATAATTCTCTCGACTTCAATGCTGCAAATTCGGTTGTGATATTGAAAAAAAATATTTTGTTAAATGCTATTTGATAATATGTTATCTACAATTTAGTGATTTTACAAAAACAATGAATTCATATTATTGAGTGTTCATGGACATGCTCTGATCTGCTCAAAACTACTTGATGCTCTGTGGCTGCATTAATGCATCCTGCTGCTCTAAACCAACAAAATGTGCGTTCCTGGTAAATATACGCTGGTAAGTTGCCGTAATACTTATATTATATCCAAACCACCTAAATAAACCCTGATGAACAGGTGTTGATTGTGCATTCTCTAGGTAGTATGCATAGAGGATACTACCTGAGCCACTAAAACTGACCTAAAGTGTTATTAAGGTACAAGTTTTGATATGGTAAAAAAAAAACATTTTATAAAATGATATTCAATGAAACAAAAAATGAGTATCATCCTTTTTATGTTTGTGGTTATACAAATGAAGGGTTGTGCACCAGCTGTCCATATCTGCCAAATGTGGATTTGAGTTACTCATTTCATCTCCTACATGACTGATTGCATTCAAAACCAAACAAGACAGATTCAGGTTCAAAATCTATTGTTTTTTTATTGGGGAATTTAGCCTCATTTGTGGAAAACAAAGCAAAATAAAACAGTGTTTGACTGATCATTTTTGACACATATATATATATATATATATATATATATATATATATATATATATATATATATATATATAATATATATATATATATATATATATATATATATATATATATATATATATATATATATATATATATATATATATATATATTAAATTGCATACTGATACAAAGTCCACCTCTTCAATATTACAATTTATTTGATTATCCGTCACAGACTTTTTCTTTGTTTATTTCTCGCATGTGCAAATCAGTTTCACAGCGCTTCCTCTGAGAAGGGTGTCTCCGCAGAATTATTTATTCATTGTATTGTTTACTTCCTTGTTTATGAAATGAGCATGGATGATGTTGTTAAGAGCTACGCATGCATGACTACAGGGCTGGAGCCTCAGTTTCAAAATGCATCGAAAATGCAGCAACAACAAAGTGAACGAGACCGGCTACTGCAATGTAAATCAGTTAATCATTAAACAGTGTTAGATACTGTGATGTATTATTTTTTAAATCTGTGATCTTTACTTGCTTTTGTGCATTTTCATTTGCAAGTGAACTGTGACATTAGGGCCTTATCGAACATTGTATTCTGCAATTTTTGATGCTGTTTTAATTCTGGAAACCGTGCCTTTTTTTCTCTTTTGCTAAATTGCATGGGTAACATTTTCACTTAATTTTGATGTTGGGTAGTTAATGGGGAATTTTACATACTGTTGCAATAAGTAACAGATTTAAAAGTATGTACTGTATTACAGTCCATGTGTCCACAGTCGTCTCTTTTGGCAAGTGATATTTTCAGAATCATATCATTCTGCATTAAAATACTACTGTTGAATATAGTACTGTACCAACAAAACTAACTACAGTACATCTAAATGGAAGCCTACTTATTTTTAAACAGTCCTTTCAGCTATGTATTTTTGACATTGTATCTGACATTGTGTGCTTTTTGTTTAACCAGCAGAGCTGAAACCAAGATCACTATCGCTTGAGCAGGCCACATAATGGAGCTCAAGATTGGAGCCAATATTTAACTCCTGTGGTCTAAACCCCCTTTATGGCCCAACCACCAATGTTGTTCAGAACAAACCCCCCCCCATCGCGTGTGCTAGCTGTCAAGTCCCAAAACAACCCAGAAAACAGCAAGAACACACACATTAGGAAAGTCCAGAAGCACTTCTAGCTGGCTTTTTGCAGATTGCTAAATCTATTGTCATGTCTTAAGCTATTCAGTCGGAGAGAATGCACTTCATAACAAAATGGCAAACCTGATTTGCATGACGTCACTAAACTAATTGGAAGCTCTGCTTGTGCATCATAATATTAGCTGCGTATTGGGTATATGTTGCACATGTTATATATCATCACCCTACTAGCCAGCATTGTTTACCTCTAGCAGTTAATATTTCCATTTAATACACTTTTTTATTTTTTTTTTATTTGACACTAGAAGGAAAATACTCAAAGATGTGTCATGAACGTGCTTTAAACTGTTTTACAATAAATTCCATATTTGACCTTGTCACACAGTGAAACAGGCTCTCTGTTAAAGTTGTAAATAATTATTCTGCATGGTCTTTATTACAAATCCATGATCTTGTCACCAAGCATAAGTTGCCTAGTGCCTGTTGTCTCAAGAAGTGGAGCTTTCCAAGCTCACCCTAATAAATTACACTATTCATTTCTGGTTACAAAGCATATAATTCTTCGAAAGCTACCGTAACCACTGGAGTCAAAACGGACTATACATCTCAGTGTTGTGGTCTATTGGGAGGTGAATGTTATCAATAACCATTTTCCCTTTTTTAATACTTCACTACAAAAAAAATCAATAATAGTATTTTTTGTCATATGCTGTTCGATTGGATTAGAAGCTTGCCAATACAAGTGTCACTTAAAAAGTTGACTGGCTGGAAAATGCCAGTAGTATCCTATAACTGTAAAACCACAATTCATACAACATACTTCAGAGGACAGAAAGCATGTGACGTTATAGCTCTCTTGTGTGTCTTAACTCATGCTTTCCTCTAATATCCCTTTATAAATAATAAAATAGACTTACTCATCCAGGAAATGTATCTTAAGAACAGTACAGCTGCAATTTCTTTGCTGGAATTCTTTGTCATAAACTAACATTGCCATGTTGCAATACCGTTTTTTCAAAAATATGCTAGTCCCCGGTTCATCTATTATTAGCACAAGGCATATTGTTTGTTGTCACAGTTAACTTGCTGGCAGTTTGGGTAATGCATACATTATTATTATTCAGTAAAAGTATGTACTCACTATTGTTTTCCAACCCATCCACAGAGTTAAAGATTGCTCTCTTCTGAATAAGTCTTTCACCACAAATTGTCCTTGCCAAAAAGTCATGTTTATATTACCTAGTCTAATAATTCCACAGATCCATAAAGAGTAAAAACAGCATTTACTTACCATAAATAGCATTTCATTGGTAACATGCAGGCTAATTGTGTGGGTAGCACTCAGCTGTCCAATATATTATATATGGTGTATCTGGGTCATACATTATGGCTTCATGATACATACAGTGAACTTAAACTTTTAAAAACCTGTTTTGTATGTTCTGCCAAATGTTTAATGTAACGTGAAACCAATTCAGAACACATTCTCTCTTGTTGTGTTTAGCTTACATATGTAAACAAAGAAAATTTGAATTTGCTTGTTTAGTAATAATATAAATCCTTGTACAGTGTGCTGTGATTTCTGTTTAGATTAAGCAATATCTTTACATTTTTCATTGTGATTACTATTCTTTTTTTTTTTTTTTTTGGCAGAGTTCTACTATTCGTCAATAAAGGTAGTGATCTAAATTTAAGTAAGCAATACTGGGAAGTAGAAATGATGTGATATTTCAGTGACCCCAAGGTTCCTCATGTTAAGGTTTTTAGAAGCTAAACCAAGGCACAATCAGACACAATGTGTTAATTTATAGTTTGCGTGTTGTGACACATTTTGACACATATGAGATCATTGAACATGAGAAGCCATAGTTTTTCTTTTGCATTTGCACACTATTTACATTATTAAGACGACTGCAGACCTTGTAATAATCCACACTAATCAGAAAACTACTGCCTTTAAAAATGGACATCCGAAGTTGGTTAAAGGTTCTCAAAAAAAACCCCCAGCAAAAACACGACAGAGGACAGAGAAGCAGATGACGTGGTGAGAGAAATGTTGGCAACTAGGGAAAATCTGAATCTATTCAGTCTTGAACAAAGAAGACTACGCAGTGATCTGATTCAAGCATTCAGAATTCTAAATGGTATTTACAACGTCGACCCAGGGGACTTTTTCGATCTGAAAAAAGAAACAAGGACCAGGGGTCACAAATGGAGATTAGATAAAGGGGCATTCAGAACAGAAAATAGGAGGCACTTTTTTACACAGAATTGTGAGGGTCTGGAACCAACTCTCCAGTAATGTTGTTGAAGCTGACACCCTGGGATCCTTCAAGAAGCTGCTTGATGAGATTCTGGGATCAATAAGCTACTAACAACCAAACAAGCAAGATGGGAAAAATGGCCTCCTCTCCTTTGTAAACTTTCTTTTGTTCTTGTGCTTTGCGTTTTTCATAAGAACATAATGATAGCGGCAACAAAGCCCTTGGTAACCATAATAAAACATATGATCAGGAGAAAATGTACACTTTTTGTAAGTACCAGTCTAATTGGAAAGGTTGTTGGGCATGGATCTTGTATTATGAAAAAGATAAGTTATGACTTTCTACTATCTTGTTTCTACCAGATCTGATAAGAATACAAACAAGAATCTGCATGAGTCTACAAGTGTTGCTTCAAACCTGCAGATTATTGTTACGATTTGAGCAACATACAAGAATGAAACTGCTCATGAACACGGCCTATTACCAAAGAAAATCACCGCTATAAAATGTCTATGTGAAGTCCAAGAAAAAATGGTGCAGAGACTTTACTCTTTGTTTATCCTTGAAACTCGAGATCAAGAGTGTAATTCTCAGAGGCTTTGCAGCATTCACAGTAAGAGCGTGTACTACAGGCAATTGAAGAGGCAACTGAAGAATTTTGTTAATTTGACCTTAGAAAACAAGGGCTCAACCGAACAACCAGGCCCAAAACCAGTTTGTATCAATTTTGACAGAGCAGCCATAAACTCACCTTTCAAATAAGGTGTGAATGCCAGGATCTGTGTGCCAAAGTGCCATAGTCAACTGGAGTTCAGTGCATTGATCGTAACTGCGAGCTAGGAGTTTGTGAAGCTGTGAAGGGTGTCCCTTACCTGAAAACCTTTTAAACAACACAATCAAAGGGATTTTGCAGTTTATAGATGTTTGAAACTTGCTAATTCCTCAGGAGTAAAACAAGTGAGGTGGCTTGCTTACAAAGAAAGGGCCCTGACAGCAGTTTAGAAGAATGTGTCTGTAGTGACAGATCACGTAGAGCACCGAACAACAAGTCCCACAGGAGTCGATACTGCCAAAGCTACATAAAGCATGTCCACAGTGTAAACTTTGTGAGGACCCTGCATTTGATGCTAGATTTTCTGTCAACAATCGAGGGACTGTCACAGCTTTTCCAGTTTGATGATCTATTAGTCATTGATGTTTACTAGATGCTACTGGCACTAAGAGAAAGAGACTTTGGTGATGTAGCCAATGTAATACATGACTATGACTAGAACTGAACAGCTTCTGAACTGATTCAAAACCACCTTAAACTCAGATATATTAAAAAAAAAACTCAAACTAAAATAAATAACATGAGTCAGCAAGTGTGTGTACCCCCAATGTGTATGAGAAGTAATTGCAGGTCATATTGACTAGTAATTACTTTAAGACTGCAAATTCAGAGACACTCTGGATAGTTTTCCAACAAGGTTCCTTAGTCAAGGTAATTTATTCAGGCTCTAAGCAGCAGGGTGTAAGCAGTGAGCCTTGGCACGTTTGCTTCAAAGGAAGATTGTTCGGCAAACCAGGTAACGATCCAGACTTAAATCCATAAAGACTAAGTAATCTAAATGATTAGATCAAAACTACAAGAGTTTTCCTTGATCAAGGTAACTCATTCGGAACCAGACTAAGACCACACTTAACATGATAAGCATTAAGACCTTCACTTCAGGGAAGTGTGAATGTTGAAATGGGATAGCCAATCAATAACTTCCTCCAGCCTCCGTTGTTCCAAAGATCACATAAAACAATAGCTTAAACCACTAAATTATAGTGCTGGGAAAAATATCCGAGCAAATATTTTTTAATATTGTATTCGTATTACAATTCAGATGTTTGTATTCGCTAGAAATTACAAAAATACCTTGCACTTATTTACCGCCTTGCCAAAAGTTGCCCTACAGTTTAAAACATGGCAAATGAAAAAGAGCTCTGTGTGATATATATATATATATATATATATATATATATATATATATATATATATATATATATATATATATATATATATATATATATATAAACACAGGATCAACACTCTATTTAAAAGTCAGCAAAAATTAAACTTATTTTTTACATTTGAAACTAGGTAATCATAGGATAGATTTCATCATAGAGTGAAAATGTCATTCTCTTGATTATCTTCAGAATCTCAGCTGTTTAAAAAGGTATAATATGTATACTTTCAGGCGATATTTGTCCTGACACACAAGCCGAAAGTCACGTTGTCAGTTAGACCTCAAACAGGTAGAATGTTTACCGGAGCAAAAAGGTTAAATTGAGTCTATGTGGAGACTTTTAATTGATTACTGTAAAACAATGCTCTCAAATTACTCTGACAGTTTTCCAATCTTTTCTTTCTACTATTAAATAAATGACGAGCTAACCCATTCCAAGATAAAACCAACGTGAACGTCATTTATTGATTGGAGGTTTAAATCATGTAAAATATCCAATTCATAGTTATATCTGACAATCAAAATGTAAGGCACAAGAGATTGCTTTGCATGATTTTATTCTTACAGAAGATTGGAATGTTTTGTGGCAAGGTTTGTGTGAGACTACGTAAAGGTTTTCCACAGTCATCCATCTTCCCCAATCAAAATCAATCAATTTGGAGTTACCTTTCATGTTTTATTTATTTATGTTTATTGATGAGATATTTGATTGAATGCTGCTGCCACAATTCAGTTGTTACCCACTTTTAAATCATATCTTAAAGGCAGCATCCTGCTTGTTTACAGTTTGTTATCAGTTTGTTCACTTGATTTTGTCTTTTTATTTAAAAGTTGCACAATGATTTGAGAATTGAGAATGTATGCACTTGCTGTTTCACTTCTGTGCTTGTGGACAACTTTGACTTAATATAGTAGAGCAGCTTTACCAGGCAAGTTGGAATCTTACAAAACAAAGGAGATAAGTTTCAGCACAGATGCAAACTAAAGTAATCTAACAGACTTTCTAAAAATAAATGGTGATATCTGCACATCAGACCATTGGACAAGCCTTTGTGAACAGCCTCCCTGATCTTCTACAGTCATACCCTATTGTTTCTTAAGATTACATTTGCAGAGGAGAGGTGTGTCCTCTCTCCAGTTTGTGTTAACCTGTTTAATTGTGTAGAAGTCATCGGTTTGCCACATACTGTGCATTCAAATTTAACCTGCAGCACTGCAACCGCAAACCACTGTAATATAAAAAGGGGCATCGTTCACCTTGTCAGAGTGAGTCATGTATTTCAAATGCTGTAGGCAATGTTAAATTAGTCTCCTATAAAAGTGTAATTCTTACTTACAATACCCGGCAACTAAAAGTGCCAAAAATAATCTTATTAAATTATCAGCAGCAGTGGTAGAAGGAAGATCTGACTGAAACAAGAAGCACTATTTATAGATGTTAAATTGAACACTGCCATTGAACACTGCCACACTGCTTATCACCACCTCAGGCGTGGTATATATCATGGGAACCGCACGGCCCGTCGTGGTTTATACCTTACATATAGCTTTAAAAATGATTTTAAAGAGTCTTGCTTTTCCTCCTAGATTAGATTACAGACCCCTGACACAAAGTCTGTTAAAATGTTAGCCTTTAACATGCCACACAATACTAAAAAAGTAAATCGCGTCAAGCTTTGTTTAGTGTTCTGTGTATTCTGTGTTAAGGTGCTTAGACCTGTGTTTAGGAGCTGCTCTTTAGCTCTAGTTGTTATTTTCTTATTCACCATAGACATATGTAATCCAGACTAGACCAGTAAAAGTAAAATGCCATTTAATGAAAAGCCGATTTAAATCATGTTCCCATTTGTATTGCAGTCAAAAAAGTAAATATAAAAAAAAACATATGAGTAATTGTAATACATCATGGACTCAAACAGTGTTAAAAAAATAAATAAGTAAATGTAATTTCAAGCTATTTAATCGTTAATAATTGAATAGTGTTACATTATGACTGCATCCTTCACTATGAATGACACCCCTAAGTATATGGATTCCAGTAAAAGGTATCTGTGTGCTATGATACTTTCCAGAAGATTATCCAGTAATGCAAGGATTGATCCTGACATTTGGCTTCGGTTTGTTTTAAAAGGGCTTTTGGAGATGACAGGGGTCCAGTACTGACAGAACAGATTTGGCATGAAAAGCTGAGGAAGCAGTTACTTTTGAATAGTTTGTATAAATATTTAAACATTAGAATTATCTTTCCATCTCTAAACACCCCTCAAGAGAGGCATGCGCTGCAGGCAGAGAAAGCACTCTTGAAAATTAGTGTATTTTATTTGGGATGCAGAAACAATATATAGTAAATATATTTTATAATGTTTGCAACAGCAGCGTGCAGTTGAATGGTGTTAATGGCTAGTAATGGTAACGGGAAAGTGTGTTCAAAAACCTTAATCATTGACATTTATAATTTCTTAAAGACTCGGCTGTCTAAAATTGAGTGCACACAGTTTTAACCAATTATGTTAAAAAAAAAAAAGATCACACACAATATTAAACAAATGTAATGAAATATATTTGTTCCTTATATCTTATAGCTTAGACATGGAATAAAATAAAAAGTTGTACAGTATCTTTCCGGACAAGAGTGGGAGATTTAACATAAATGAAGGAAACATTCACATGAACCAACTATAATTGATTGCAAAAATAAGATAATGATGTTATAAAAAGTTTAGATGCTTTTAAAGAACCAGGTCCGGACAAAAAAACCTCTTTAACAATACTGAAGGAACTTGGTGTAATGTGGTGTTTGGACGAACACAGGATTTTCATGTTTGAATATTCGTTCTGATATTCGTTCGTTTTCAAAAAGTAATAAAAGCCATTATATTGCTCAAAACGCAGGCAGAGACAGCATAGCAGAGGGGCGTGGCCCCTGTATGTGTGCCTTTATTTTACAGCAAGACGTTACAATATGTAACACGTTAAAGTAAAAAATAAATATCCCAAGGGTAAAGAATAATACATTGTGTAGGCCTTACTTCACCCCAGTGAATTAACAACAAAATAAAGGAAGCCAAATAGCAGTTCAAGTTAAACGTTGTTTTGTTTATTCCCAAAATAAATAGTACATAAAGTTGACACCGCATTTTATTTATTTTTTACTTTTTTTTCATTCCTTGCCATTGCTGTTTCTTCGCAGGAGGCTGTGTGGTCCAGTGGTTAAAGAAAAGGGCTTGTAACCACGAGGTCCCTGGTTCAAATCCCACCTCAGCCACTGACTCATTGTGTGACCCTGAGCAAGTCACTTAACCTCCTTGTGCTCCGTCTTTCGGGTGAGACGTAGTTGTAAGTGACTCTGCAGCTGATGCATAGTTCACACACCCTAGTCTCTGTAAGGCGTCTGCTAAATAAACAAATAATAATAATAAAGTAAGCAGTGGCCATAGATACGTTTTCATTAAGTAATAGCATGAGCTTTACTTGTGCCTTTTTGTAGCTGAACAAGCAAACAAAAACTGAAATTTAACTTTAAGTACTTCAAATAAAACAAACGTGGAAATGGCGTTGTAAAATGAAGGGGGAAAAAACTCACCGTTTTGGTTCACGTTTATTACATTCCACATAACAAAGTCACAACAAAAAATATATACTATATAAATATCACTACACAACATTTCCAGCAAGTTGGGCACTGTTTAAGCGAGGCATTTCAGAATGACATGCTTACCTTTTTTTTTTGTCCCATGAGATTCTGACTCGCTCTAAAGCATCATTTTTTACCCAGATGGCCTAGAGGTCACTATGCGTGTGCGCACATAATCTGGTTTGTTTATTTTTTGCTGTCTAAAATCTTTAAATATCAAGAGCTGCTGTGTTGAGCCTGTGTTTTTTAAATTTGTTTTTAATATAAATTAATCTTGCATCACACTGCGCTTTTTTTTTATTTGCCATTTTTAAACTGTCGCGCAACTTCTGGTGAGGTGGTAAATAAGTGCAATGTATTTTTGTCATTTCGAGCGAATCTGATTTTTGTGTCCGAATACATGTAAAAAATATTCGTTTGGATATTTGTCCCAGCACTAGTTTAAAGTGTGTACCAATGTACGGTACCAATTATGTAAAGTTTAAACAAGGACATGTTACTTCTAAGGAGAAAATGGTGTTGTTAGGTGTTGATGATAGACCTAAGAGGAAAATATAATTAATAACCAACAAATCGAGAGAATACCATTGGTTTATAGTCGCGCGCAAAAAACAAAACAAAACATTGGTCCAGATAATAATTACTAACACAGACACATAGGTTTTCCAACCCACTAGAAGATAATACTGTACAACAATACTGAATTAATTTGGTAACATTTTAAGTGGCGCTATATTTCAGGATACCACTAGATGGTGCCTGTTTTTTTACTGTCAGATTTATGGCTATAACGCTTTAACTATAAAGGTTACAGGTACATGTCATATATGAAATGAATGTGCACGCACGAGGCATCCACACAAAATAGTTAAATAGTCTGAGACTCACCCTGTTTAGTACAGATAACAATAAACACAGAAAAATAGACGCTTTTTAGAAGAAAAAAAAAACATTACTGTTTTTATTTTAGCATGGCCAGCTCAAATCTGACACTGTACAATGAAACGTCAACATGTAGGGTACATGGGACATTTTCTTTTAATAAAAAAATAACAGCATTATGACCATACATACAAACGGGACCAAAAGCAACCAAAAAAACTGATTAATTGAAAATGTGCAAAAGAAAAGAAAAAGAAAAAAAAAATCAAATTATTTGTCTCAGGCACCCTGATCATGTGGCATAAGATGGGACTGTTCACTGTGGCTTGAAAAGCCAGCAAGGTGGCGACCAAGTCAACATAACCCTAAACAGCTGTGGTCTTGTGTATCTGATCCACAAGCATGCAATATATACTGTATATATATCGGAAAATATGTCCTTGTGCCCTAAATCTCGCCATTTCTCGACTGTGTAAAGATTTTGTGTGAAAATGTTTGCTTACTACACCGAGGTAGGTCTGTCTTCAGCGCAGCATCAACATTCCAAAACACTTGCATTTTCCTAATATGGTCAGCAGGGCTGGCGGGATATTTAACATTGGCCGGACCCTAAAAGGTTTAACTCAACATGAAACTTATTGGCACACAGTATTTCAATTAGTTACATTTCAATTGGACATTGTGGTACACTGAATAAACTAAACACTTTCTAACTAGGATATTGAAGCCTGAAAGCTACCAGACCACGTATGGAATTTTGAACAAACCGCATTACTCATGGAATATTGAGGAGAATGTTTGCATTCATTTGCAACTAATAAAATGATGTACGAAACAAACAAACAGGGTGTAACAGGGAGATGTTACCTACGTGGGTCGTCACTGAATAATAATAAGGCAGACACTGAGCAGTGGGTGCTGACATTATTATTATTATTATTATTATTATTATTATTATTATTATTATTATTATTATTATTTATTAGCAGACACCCTTACCAAGGGCGACTTACAGTTGTTACAAGATATCACATTATTTTTACATACAATTACCCATTTATACAGTTGGGTTTTTACCTGCGCAATCTAGGTAAAGTACCTTGCTCAAGGGTACAGCGACAGTGTCCTCCATCTGGGATTCAACCCACGACCCTCCGGTCAAGAGTCCAGATCCCTAACCACTACTCCACACTGCTGCTCTGCAACACAGACGTGCAGATTTAATTACAGCACAGGCCCTCACGCTAGGGTACAAACCTCTTCAGCCGGCCTCGGCTGGTTAATGCCTTCACAAGCACCGTCTTGGAGTGGAAGGGTTTCGTGCAGTAGTTCTCTCCATGGAGCGACGCTCTCCTCCTCGATGTCAACAAGCAAGCTTTCGCTCAGCGCCCACCTGTGTAGCTATGACGTTGCAATCGCCTCAAACGCGAGCACTGCTGCATGCTGGGTTTTATTGCTTAAATAGAGTAATGTATTAATTATTACATTTACAACCTCAATATTCACATACATTATTATGTAACCTGGATATCAATTGGTAATATATAAACATTGGTTAACCAAGCAAATATTTCTACAGTATATTTTATGACCTGAGACAGCAGAAGAAATGGAAAGAAGACATTCAATATCTTTGTGAAAAGTAGGGCTCTGTATTCCAAATTGGCATTTTCGTGTAGGAAAGTAGGGATTTAAAGTGAAAAAGGCATTGTTTTATGCATTACCAAACTATCTTTCTCCCTGTTGAGGTGCAAAAAAGTTAGATTGAATCCACCTCTAAGATTGAAATACGACAAACCTACAGTCATTTAGCCAGTTATGCGGGACATGGTACAGTGGACAGTGCTTACGGGTCACGGGGGGTTGCTTTTGGGGATATCTGGATGAGTCAGTGTTGGTTGACACATTGTGGGTTGTTCTGTGTTTTTACTTCTCATATGTTTATTCATGCTAGGCACCAGTGTGTACAAAGACAAGGTTCTTTGAAGCATCAGAAAGAGCCAAGCTACAACAATTACCAGTGTGTAGCTTACATGACTGAACTGTCTCCTCCCCGCTCCAAAGCAAAAAGAAAAGCAGTAGGCCTCTATACACCATTGTTGGTTTGTCGTATTAATATAAAATTCAATTAGATATAAAAAATAAATATGCACATATACATCATCTGATCTGATTAAAGGAAACTATAGTTAAATATGCCCAGCAGTGCACTCTGATTTACCAATTAAGGTTAGTTTATTGAATTTAATGAAATGTCACACTAAAATGAAAAGTGATGTACTGTGACACTTAACCAATTATGTCTATCAGAGTAGGCCTTATGAGAGATGATGATGACAGAAACAAATCTGTCATGTTGAATCAAGTTTGTGCAACAGTCTGCCTGTGCATTATCCATTGAATGTCAATTGTGTGGATTTTTTAAATACATTTTTGAGAGATATATATATATATATATATATATGTATATATATTGTAGTTAAGAAGTAGAGTACACAGTAATCTACGCTGCAGTAGAACCTGTCATATCTGATATAATTGATTCCAGGGATGCATCAGATATGTGATAATATAGTATTCTAGAGGAAGTTTATACTACATTGCAGTTACATTAGAAATTAGTGAACATGGTTAAACTGCTCAGTTTGTTTTATGTGAAGTGACAGCATGTAAAAAGTGAAACTGAATAACTAAATTCGTGTTTTCTGCCCTGCTAAGAGCTACATTTACGGAGCCAAAATAAAATCTGCGTTTCCATCTGTGCCGTTCAGTTGGTAGCAGCATCTGTAAATGACACATGCCAGAGGTCCACCTGTTAATAGAGGGGATAGTATCTTACTGGATCAGATATGATAGGCTCTGTTGTATTTTTAACTGTGTAAAGATATTTGATAAATTCACTAACCTCACTATTTCACAATTTTGTAACTAATAAAATAACAATATATGTTTCCCTAAATATTGAAAGAACATGTTGGTGTGAAGAAATATGGTATTTATATATGTATGGACTGGAATGCAATAAAGATATTGTAGCAAGCAGCTTCTGAGCATACAGTAAGTGAAGGAGGAGGCTGGAAACAGCTATTTTATTTAACAAACAAAAAAGGAAAGAAAGAGATGCATGAACAACACCCCTGCGGCTCACAGGCAGCCAGCATAGCCCTTGATCCCCCAGAAAGTCGATCCAACAAGGAAACAGTTTGGGGGGCCTCGAGAGCCAATCAACACAGTCCTTGTCCCATGCCTGTGGTGGACCTGGGTGAAAGCCACCAGTATCAGGTGCGCTACAATATTAGGGTGTAACAGGGGGAAGTGTTACTTGCGTGGGTCGTCACTGAATAAAAATGAGTCAGACACAGAGCATTGGGTGTTGATACGCCACACAGGTGCACAGATTTTATTCAACACGGGTGCTGCCACCAGGGTACCAGCAATCGTAGCCCTAGTGTCAGATTTAATAAAAGAAAAGAAAACAAAACAAAGCTAAAAATAAAAGTTTGCCACATGAGGTGAGCGCAGTGTGGAGTAGTGGTTAGGGCTCTGGACTCTTGACTGACGGTGGAGGACACTGCTGCTGTACCCTTGAGCAAGGTACTTTACCTAGATGAAAAAAAATAACTGTACAAATGGGTAATTGTATGTAAAAATAAAGTGATATCTTGTAACAATTGTAAGGGCATCTGCTAAGAAATAAATAATAAAAATAATAATAATAATAATAATAATAATAAAAGAGACGTGCTGCTCCAGGAACCTACTACACTACGACAACCCTCTCTATACTGTTTGGGATCAGCATCCCATAAACTAACCGAAGTAACCCGAAGTCCCGGCTTCCCAGAGACTCCAGATCGTTGCGACGTCAACAAAGCACTCCTCTGTGTAGCATGGTAGTGCAAGCAGCCTCCCCGGGTACGCCCCCCAGTCAATCCGGACCTCCCGATCAGCCCAGCGTCGGGCGAGCCTACCTGCTCAATTGGTTGCCTAGCAACGCATCTCTTGTTACACGTCCCAGCTACACACACCCGTGAACCAGAGACAGGGTTCTCCCCTGTCACATACCCTCCCCCTCAGAATGGTACCACCGGTACATTCGATTTTCTTCAGCTGGTTCCTCTTCTGTTTGGGGGGTCAGCGGGTGATGGGAGGTGCAGACACGATGGTGAGGTGTCTGGAAGCATGGGCCGAGGGAGCTGACCCTTAGACGTCGGGTTAGAGTGCAGGGGTTGTGGTCGGGCTGTGGTGGAGCTGGTCTCCTTGACTCCTCTGGCATAGAAACCAGTTGCTTCTCTCCTTCCTCGCTTTAGGAGACGGCAGTTCCTCCTCCTCAGGCTGTCGGATGGCAGCTCCTACTCAGGCTGTTTCAGGGCTCCAGCTCCTCCCCCTCTGGCTTTTTACCCACGTCTGTTGCTCCTTCAGCACCGCTTCTGCCTGTGCATCCTGGCAGCCAACTATTTTGTGCCTATCCTGCCTTGACTCAGCAGGACCAGTGACTTCATTATTACTCAGTGACGACACATACACGTAACACTGCCCCCTTTTACATAGGGAGACTGCACTGATTACTCAAAAAAATGCTTTGCCTGGACTACTTATCTGGGCTTGTTTATTGACTTGCTTTCCCAGATGTATAATTTGCAGGAATAATATAAATACAAACATGTGGGCATTATTTTGTGCTTTTATCAGTTAAAAGGATTACAGTACAGATAGCAGGTGATACACACTATAAATACTGTAAAATCCTTAGCAAAAGATCAAAAGATGAAAATGAATCATTTGTGGTAAACCAACAATGCATAAAAGCAAGAATAAACCAATTTTATCTGTTCTGGAGACTTCCGTTAAGTATTTTTAAATGTTTTGCATTTTCCTCTGAGGATAATAATGGGTTTATTTCATATTGTTAAACAGTAGTTTATTTCTAAATTTGATAAACAAGCTCAGTGCAAATTCAGTACCTATAGTGCTTGCTAGGCTAGCATACTTGCATACCATACTAGCCTGGTACATCTTTACTATTCATTGATTTTAAAAACCCACAATACTTTTGTATTCCATAATAACTGGGCTACTTCATACATCTCTGGAGCATTTAAAAAGTTAATCAGCATACATCGTAAAACACCAGAGACATGGGTGTACTTATTAAACATGTAAAATACTCTTTAATTAGAAAAAGAAAGCGTCAAATGTTTAGGCTGAAAATCAAATGGTTGATTTAAAAAAAAAAAAATGCTCCTGTCTGTAACACCAATACTAACTTGTATATTTGCCAACTCTACAGTCATCCAAGTATCTTTGTTATAAAATGCTACTGAATGCATAGATATGCTATATGCAAATAGGACAAAATGCATATGCATAATGACACCCTTTCTGAAAAGCAATGTGCTTAGTCATATTTTAGAAATGACTAACCTGGCTTTCATTCAACAAGAAAATTCAGTACTGTGTGTTTTTAAATCACCAGCAAAGACAGCTGCAAATTATACCTTAGGTGTGTTCACGTAACAATGTAGAAGTACAGAACCTTAACCCTTTTTCTGCCATGCTAAATAGAACTCTAAATGTATCATGGTACATTTCCATAATCCAGGAGAGAAATAAACCTGTATGATATGATATATTTTTTATGTTCTATATTTCAGGGTCCTAAAGGGTGGTATTGCAAATAGAGAAGCCACATGCTTTCTAATACTTTAGTGTCATTTTAAAGCTAAATCTCATCTGTATCAGTTAGCATGAAAGGGATACTTAAGAGAAATTATTTCTTTGTTAAGGAATATAGGACTTCTATTCATAAAACTGTTCTGTGGACTGTTTTTAAAGAGCTTCAAACAGTTCTTTGACTAAATTGACTAAACTTATAAACCCTGTCTAAAACAATTTTAAAAGAAAGGTATTATCGGTGGCAATCTTGACTTAATTAGCATAACTGGGTTTAAAAGTTATTTTCTTAAAACAGTCCTTAAAGTTTATGTAATTTAACATATTCAGCTTTTCTTGCTCCCTACTTTGGTGTTCCCAAGCACACAGAATCAAGTTATTGTTAAATATGTGTAATGGTATGTCACAGGATGACACACGAGTGGAAGGGCTGTCAGGCGGCAAGGTAGGGAGACTCGGAGACAGACGGCAGGTGAAAGTGCTACCGCACGTATTTATTAAACAAACACAACAAACTAAACAGTTTAAACAAAAACAGATCTCGCACACACTCTTAACCAAAGACAAACACTACACACAGGATCAGAGGTCTACCCTCTCAGTGCTCCCTTATATACACACCTGTGCAACAATTTACACCCACTTAATCAATTAAACCCTCCACCACATTCTCACATGTATTTAAAGTGCCAGTGAATTAACCCTTTAATCACCCACCACCACTACAAAACACACATATACACACACACACTATAAACATAGGGCAGTACCCTCATTCTGTCACATGGTATTTTATATATTAGGTTTGATACTTGTGTAACGTACTCATGATTCTTACATGACTCATTTTTATATATTCTGGAAACATTATTGACACATGAAATACATATTTGTATAATAAAGCATTAGAGGTGTGCAAAAACGTGTTACTCAGAATTGTCTTTAAGAAGTATATATCGCAGGTATTCAATAAATCCATTTCCTCTCTTCCAGGGTGCTGACATGTGTACTGCTGTACCAAGCTGATGAGAGGAAAATACTCGTCCAATCAGCTTTTAAAACACTCACTGCGGAACTTAATTGCCATTGATTGGTACTCAGTGGTAAAAGTGAGGGAAGACCGCTTTTCTTGTTGTGAAATCAACACGTTAATGAATGGAGTTATTGAATACCTGACGATTTAAATACTTCTAAAAGACAATTCCGAGTACAAGTAACATGTTTTTGCACACCCATACAAAGCATACAATACATGCATGCACAAAGCATTACTTAAAGAATACATTTATTCATCCATTGTTAAATTAACTTGAACAAACATCTAGTTTAAGCAATGTAGTTTCAAAACAACTGGTTAAACATCTCAGAGGAAGAAATGTTGCCAATAGAAATTGCATCCAAATGTTCAACAGATGGTAAACTGAATACATACATCTGGAACCATATGACTATGTAAGGAAGTATATGGATAACAATTAAAACAGAAATGTGAAAGAGGAATATTAAATAGGCATTGGGGAACAATAATGAAAGAAGGTCACCCCGATATGTTACAAAAGTTTCCAGCAGAGGAAGATAATAGGACACTGCTGGGCTAATTTTAGTATAATTTATGATAGGACAGCATTATATATTCTACAATAAATTAGCTTGAAACTGTTGTACATACATATTACATTTTTGTTACTATATGAAACATTTTACATAAATGACAATTTTCACAATTAATTTACTTAAGGAACTGAAACCTTGGATTGTATTGTCTCCATGTGAAACCATGCATTGGAATCACCAGCAGAATTCAGTGATATGTTGTTAAAAAAATTATTTACCTTGGTTTGTCTGTGATGCATTTTTATTAGAAATATATGGTTATGTCTAATGAGGGTGAAATACATTATTTCAAACATCACATGGTGTAATGTAGATATGTTTTTTATGTTAATGTATTTAAGTAATTATATAATCACACATATACATAACAGTGTTTGTGGAAGCTTTTGATTTGAGGAAGGGTAGTAATAGCAGTGGTGTGGATTAGTGTTTAGGGCTCTGGACTCTTGACTGGAGGGTCGTGGGTTCAATCTCAGGTTGGGGACACTGCTGCTGTACCCTTGAGCAAGGTACTTTACCTAGATTGCTCCAGTAAAAAAAAAAAAAAAACTGTATACATGGGTAATTGTATGTAAAAATAATGTGTACAAAATAATGTAATTGTATGTAAAAATAATGTGATATCTTGTAACAGTTGTAAGTCGCCCTGGATAAGGGCGTCTGCTAATAAATAAATAATAATAATAGGCTGTACTGTATATTGCTGATTGCATTAGGCTTCTAACTAATTTGAGATGCTGCATAATTGTAAGGCAGCTATTTCTCGAAATACCCATATGATTTAACTTATTTAAATGTTAGCCAGCGTGGTTCAGGGCGTGTGGAGCTGGGGGCTTCTAATTTTCTAATTTCCTGTTAATTAGCATCTATTTTCTATTTAAGCACTGATCACCTGCACCTTTTCTGTCTAGTGTTTCGTTTTCGTAGCAAACGCTCAGACGCCGTTGTTTCGTGCTTCACCGCTAATATCTAAACTTCGTTGCCTCGCTCACTGCAGATCATTTCTCAGCACAGTGCTGCCAAGATATTATCAATCATTTTCCTACCTGCTCAGGTGATCCTTCTTTTCACTCAGCTTCTCTTTTCGGCTTCAAGAGCTCCAACGTTAGTCTTTCCTGTTCCATTCAGTCTCCACCTCAGCATCTGAGCCGTCCAAAGCGCAGCTTCATTACTCAACTTGTCTGCAACTTTATCAGAAAGTCTGGTCCTCCGCTAAACTTTCAAGCTCCTTCGACAAGACATCGACATTCCCGTTGTCTGCGATTGCCTTACTTTAGCTCTGTTTAAATCCACCACGAAGCTTTGTCTGCGGAATCTTTCTTTACTCCTCGCCTGCAATCAGACACCCCTCCCCCGCTCCCACAGCGCCAGCACCCCCGATCCCACAGAGCCAGCACAATTACCGTTCCATCAGAAGATCCTGCCCTGCACCTCCATCAGCTACGTTCAACCTTTTAAAGATGTATCCAGCCCATTATAAACTCCATTTCAACCAGTGGCAGCTCGTAACTTGACTGGTCACAACATGCTCCAACGACACTATTGTACTGCAACTTTTCCACCGGCGCCTTGCAGACTATGGTTACCACGGCAACGCCCTCATTGAGTGACTGCGGGGAGTGGTTAGTTGCCATGGTGACCAGGAGGCTTCATCAGGCTCTGCATGTTCTGTGCCTCAGTACTGCAATCTTCCGGCTTCCTGTTGCTGCGCTTTCACAACTGGCGGAGACGAATTCAACGCGCCGAATCATGACATCTAAATACTGCGTTAACTTATTTATATTCATGACTAACTGTCCTAAAACATGTCTAGATTATTTATTATTCAAATCTAAAGGAATAAGCAAATGTCGTTCTACATAGACAAGGATTTTAATCGTAATAACTTCATAGATTCTACCCTGCTTCACTCAAGTCAATGGTTTAATTCCAATCATAACCTCTGGATGGCAGTATAATACCACAAGTTCTCTCTCAATATATTAAACAGGTTTGGTATCGCTGAAGCTCTGACACTACAGCTTTTCTATCTATTCCCGCAGTTCTCACTCTGATGGATTCTCGGAGATCCCTCCTGCCTCATCCTTTTGTCTATCTATATCAACTGACATTCTTCAATTTCAACTCTACCTGCCCCCCAGACATGGTCATGAAGCCACGCACTTGTCGGTTTTCTGAGATGCTCCGAATCTACAGTCACATTAACTTCCAGCTTCTCTGCATCAGGCTTCCATCCCAGCAACCTCTTCCTGTTCCCAGATTCATGCTTCCTCATCTGGCTCCTCTCCTCCAAACCAACATATTTCACCAAGGCACTTTATTCAACCTTCAAGTTACCATTTCAGCAACGTGAGCTGCCAGTCAGAAACGGAAACCATGTCCAACAACTATCAACATTTAAGTCAAGTGTCCTCCTATCCTGCGATTATACAATACTCTCAGACTGCTCCTGACCAAATCAATAGATTTTGCAGCAGCCTCAGAGCAACGCATTCTTCATCCTCTCAGGTTCTACAGCGGCCTCAGCTCTATGCATTCTTCATCTCTGGCTTCATCTAAATCACTTTATCACTCAAAGACCAATATTCACTGCTTCAGCAGATCTCTCTCTCTCTCTACAGCAGACCACCACACTCTACCGATGGCAGTCCACCATTCACAATAACAGATCACTGCTTCAGCAGATCTCTCTCTCTCTCTCTCTCTCTCTCTCTCTCTCTCTCCAGCAGACCACTGCTCATTATTGAAAGCACTTCATTGTTACTTCTTCAGATCTCTGCACCGTTCAGCAGATCCCGTCCTCTACTGTTAATTGCTCCTCACTACAGCAGATCTCTGCTCCCTCTTCAGATCTACTCACTATTATAGCACGCAAGTTGCTTTAGTTTACAGTTTAAATCTGTATCTGCACTTCTCCAGAGCTTCAATGCTCCAGCTTTCCTCCAATATGCAGATTGTGGCAGCATTCCGCAATCAAGGCTAATGCCAATCCCTATCTAATCAAAATACGAGGTGCTTGACCTTCTCAGCAATCTATTCATATGTCCTCACATCCTCTCAAATATTACAGCATTAATACATGGTGAGAGACGTGGTATGAGACTGGAAATCTGTCTTGATTATGAGTTAAGGAGTTCCACTACTAGGAGAATGACTGGAGTTGTGAAACCCAATCTCTGAATGAGAGTTCACCATTTCCATTTCAAGCAGACAGGATAGTAGCAGACCGCTGATCGATCCCGTATTAACGAACACATAGGATGGTCGACATCTCCTCTCTTCCCTCGTTTCCAGAAAATGGAGCACAAAGGGTGCTGAGCTTCCCCAGCAGTCGATTTACACATGTTCGTTCAGTTCCAGCTGCTACCTCAACCCTCAGTTCCAGCTCCCCTTCGGCCTCTACTTTCGGTATCCAAGTTCCGTCAGCTGGTCCCGTCTGCTGCCCCCTCCCCCTCCCTCCAGACTCCCCAGCTTCATCAGCTGCTATTTGACTGAATCCTACTCTCAGTAACCTCCTTCAATCTGCTCTGCATTTCATGTCTGCAGCCCCTCGCCCTTCTTCGAGAGCTTCATATTCTACAGCTTGGTCAGTGTTTTCAACCTTCTGTGCCCAGAATCGGATTCATCCTATTCCTTCAATCAAAACCAGATCCCGGCTTTCATCGTCCACAGTAGGGATTCTCTCTCCCCCATTTTCTCCATACCAGCAGTTCGCTGACCCTCCGTGGGATTCTTAAGAGCCTTCCCTTCTGCCTCACCTTCCCGCCTGTATACATCAATGAACATTCTCCGTTTGCTCATTCTACTCTTCGGAAACGCCACTTCTCCCCATACAAGGATCTACCTATGGAGATCATCTGCATCTGAGCCCTCTTCGGTCTCCTCAGGAACTCCGAATCCAGTTTCTTCTACTTCTAATTTACTCCATCATTCAGTTGTGTACCACCAAGACGGATCCATTTCAGCGCGGTCAGTTCATTCAGCTGTCAAGCAGAGTCCCCTATCTGCCCCTTCTTTTCAACGTCAAGGTATCTCATCTGCATCTCGGCCTTCTTCGGTCTCCTCAGAACTCGTAGTTTCTTCTGCTTCTAATTTACTTCATCATTCGGTCATACCTCCAAGATGGATCAATTTCAGCGTGGTTAGTTCATTCAGCCGTCAAGTAGAGTCCCCTATCTGCCCCTTCTTTTCAACATCAAGGTATCTCCCCAGCAAGAAACTCCCCCCCTGCCCCCTAGACCCTCAGTTCATTGGTGCCTCTCTCAACCCACCTCTCCATCCTCCAGAGCAAGCCCCCCTCCTCTACTCTACCCCCTCCCCCAGGACCCTCAGTTCATTGATTCCTCTCGCTATCATCACTGGTTCTCAACCCACCTCTCCACCCTCCAGAGCAAGTTCCCCTCCTCTACTCTACCCCCACCCCAGGACCCTCAGTTCATTGATTCCTATCATCACTGGTTCTCAACCCCCCCCCTTCCTGCTCATTGATTTCTCTCACTCCTAGGATCACTCGCCACTGGATCTCAACCTACCTCGCCTCCAGAGCGGCCCCCCCCCCCCCAATCATTCTGTAGGCACAGCCCCCTCTGCTGCTAGGGCCAACGTCAATCACAGCCAAATCATGAATGTGGGGAGTTGGCCCTCTTCTGCAGTGGATTCTTTCATTTATTCATCCTCCTCTCATATAGTTGCTGCCCACTTTTTAAAATTGCTAGTATGCCTGGAGTGGGGGCTTCCTGTCCACCGAGGCCACCAGAGGTTTTCCCCTAATCGGCCTCAAGGGGTTTTTTCCTCTTCACTGAGCGGCAGGTATACACATAGTCACATCCTACTAACAAATTACTAATCTCCCTCTGTTTGTCCTTCTGGTCTTTTGTTTATGTTATGCATTGGCATGTGCAGTCTTTTGTTTGTCTCACGGTGTGGGAGTTTTCGTGAGGTGCCGGGGTCCATCCTTTGGGGACAAGTGAGTCTCACTTCCCGACCTCAGGGCTAGGCATACGCCTCCCTTACCTTCAGGGGGGTTCTCACCATGTGAGTCAGAGCGGACCCCCAGCCATACTCTGTCCTGTCGCAGCTCATGCGCTTATCTTACCTAACTCGAGGCTCTGTTCTATTCTGCCTCTCTTTCAGGACGTGGTCACTCATGCTGAGTCCTATACTAACCTCTATGCTTTGTCCTTATTTTCAGGTCCCAGGCAGCGTGACGTCTCGGCCAATCAGGGGTTTTACGAGTGCCCCTTACAGAAGTCTCAGATGCTGGGTACCTCTCTCTCTCATCTCCTCTCGAGGGGCGGCTCTCCAAGTCATAACCCTCATATGTGTTTTCGGTTGCTGGGTCCTCTGCCCCTGGGATGTGTCGGCATCGTCGCCCTCAGTCAGCGACCTCTTTTCTATCCTGTCTTCGGTTGCTGGGTCCTTCGCCCCTGAGATGTGTCGGCATCATCGCCCTCAGTCAGCGACCATCTTTTCTATCCCATTTCGGTTGCTGGGTCCTCTGCCCCTGGGATGTGTCGGCATCGTCGCCCTCAGTCAGTGTCCACTTTCTGTTCTACTAACTGCTCCTTGCTGCTTCTTCTGCCTTATCCTTCACCCCAGCTCACGCCCTGTGAAAAAAAAAAATGATTAAAAAAAAAAACCATAGCAACCAAATACATTTCTTGACAACCCATTGAAATAGGCAAAAAGCACACTATGGGTGAAATTTATGAAGGTCAAAACAAGTAATCAACAACCTGGAAGTTAAATTTAAGGAACATATTATTATTATTATTATTATTATTTATTTATTAGCAGACGCCCTTATCCAGGGCGACTTACAATTGTAAGCAAATACATTTCAAGTGTTACAGTACAGGTAGTACAATAAGAGCAAGATAAATACAATGACAAGTTCAAGCAAGTACAAGTGTGACAAAATACAATTCAATACAGCAGATAAGTGACAGTTACATCAAGATATGATTAAATACCAAATACTACAGTTTAAACATATGGCAGATTACAGTACTCTGAAGTACAGGATTAAATGCAGTAAAATAGGGGCAGGTAAGAGTAAGTAAAGCAAATTTAAGGAAGGGTGAAAGTGTCCCGGGGAAACAGAGGAGTTCTACAGGTGCTGTCTGAAGAGGTGAGTCTTAAGGAGGCACTGAATGTGGTCAGGGACTGGGCGGTCCTGACATCTGTAGGTAGGTCATGCCACCACTGCGGAGCGAGGGTGGAGAAGGAGCGGGCTCTGGAGGCAGGGGAGCGAGAGGAGGTAGAGCCAGTCTTCTAGTGCAGGCGGAGCGGAGAGGTCGAGTGGGGGTGTAGGGAGAGATGAGGGTCTGGAGGTAGCTGGGTGCAGTCTGGTCAAGGCATCTGTAGGCTAGTACAAGAGTCTTGAACTGGATGCGGGCGGTGATCGGTAGCCAGTGGAGTGAGCAGAGTAGTGGAGTTGCGTGGGAGAAGCGAGGCAGAGAGAACACCAGGCGGGCAGCAGAGTTCTGGATGAGCTGGAGCGGACGGGTGGCGGCCACAGGGAGGCCAGCCAGGAGGGAGTTGCAGTAGTCTAGGCGGGAGAGTACCAAGGCCTGGACCAGGAGCTGGGTGGCGTAGTTGGTGAGGAAGGGTCGGATTCTTCGGATGTTGCTCAGGAAGAATCGGCAAGTGCGTGCCAGAGTGGAGATGTGCTGGGAATAAGAGAGGCAGGGGTCCAGGGTGACTCCGAGGTTCTTAGCGGAGGAAGAGGGAGAGAGTGTGGTAGATTCCAGAGGAACAGAGATAGAGAGATCAGAGGAGGGGAGGAGGAGGGAAAGAAAAGGAGGTCAGATTTAGAGAGGTTAAGTTTGAGGTGATGCGAGTGCATCCAGGAGGAAATAGCAGACAGACAGGTAGAGATACGGGAGGAGATGGTGGAGTCAGAGGAGGGGAAGGAGAGGAAAATCTGAGCATCATCAGCATAGAAATGGTATGAGAAACCATAGGATGCGATGAGGGGCCCAGGGAGCGGGTGTAGAGAGAGAACAGGAGAGGACCCAAGACTGACCCTTGGGGGACTCCTGTTAAGAGAGGGTGAGGTGTGGAGGTTGCTCCACGCCAGGTTATCTGGTAAGTGTGGTTGGAGAGGTAGGAGGAGAACCAGGCCAGAGCAGTGCCAGAGACTCCCAGGTCAGCGAGAGAGGACAGTAGAATAGAGTGATCAGCAGTGTCAAAGGCAGCAGAGAGGTCGAGGAGAATTAGGACAGAGGAGAGAGAGGCAGCTCGGGCAGACTTAAGTGAGTTGGTGACAGACAGGAGGGCGGTTTCAGTGGAGTGAGCAGAGCGGAAGCCAGATTGGAGAGGGTCGAGCAGAGAGTGGTTGGACAGGAAAGCAGAGGGCTGGCGGTGTACAGTCCGCTCAAGGGTTTTGGAGAGGAAGGGTAGGAGGGAGACAGGACGGTAGCTCTGGAGGGAGGTGGGGTCGAGGGTAGGTTTTTGAGGATGGGAGTGATAGAGGCTTTTTGAAGGCAGAGGAAAGAGACCAGAAAGTAGAGAGGTGTTGAGAAGGGAGGAGATGAAGGGAAGTAGAGCAGGAGCAGCAGCTTGAAAGAGGTGAGTGGGGAGGGGGTCCAGGGCACACGTGGTGGGTTTGTGACCCTGGAGCAGGGAGGAGAGGTCAGAGTCTGAGAGGGGCGAGAAGGTGGAGAAGGAGGGTGAGTTAGTAGGGGATGCAGTGGGTGTAGGGGTTGGAGCAGGAGGAGGTGCGGGGGAGGGAGAGGTGTTTGCGGATATCTGAGATTTTAGAAGAGAAGAAGGAGGCAAAGTCATCAGGGGAGATAGAAGAGGGAGGAGGAGGGGGGGAGGGTTTAGGAGGGAGGAGAAGGTAGAGAATAGTTTACGTGGGTTGTTAGTGGAGGCTTGGATTACAGATTGGAAATAAGTACATTTAGCAGAGGAGAGAGTAGAGGAGAAGGAGGAGAGGAGAGTGCGGTAAAGGTCTAGGGCAGCAGGGAGTTTGGTTCTCTTCCATTTCCTTTCAGCAGATCGCAGTGTGATTCTTGCCAAGCGGAGTGCAGAAGAGAGCCAGGGATGGGGAGGGGAGGGGCGAGCAGGTCGGGAGGTGAGGGGACAGAGGGAGTCGAGAGAGGAGGTGAGGGAGGAGAAGAGGGTGGAGGTAGCAGAGTCTACGGAGAGTTGTGAAAAGGAGTCGATAGGAGGGAGGTGAGAGAGAGCAGTGGAGACAAAGACAGAGGGGGAGAGAGAGCGGAGGTTACGGCGAGAGGTGACAGTGGGAGTAGGAGGAGCAGGGAGAGGGGGAAGAGACAGAGAAAAAGAGATGAAATAGTGATCGGAGAGGTCCAGGGGGGTGACAGAGAGGGTGGAGGGGCAGCAGGCCCTGGAGAAGATGAGGTCCAGTTGCCAGCCAGCTTTGTGGGTAGGAGGGGATGGAGAGAGACAGGTCGAAGGAGTGAAGGAGAGGGAGGAATCCAGCAGAGTGGCTGGGGTTGGAGAGATGGATGTTGAAGTCACCTAGCAGGACAGTTGGGGTAGACAGAGAGGGAGGGAGGAGAGTAGATAGTCAAGTTCATCCAGAAAGTGAGCGAGAGTCCCAGGGGCGGTACAGTACAATGAGCAGGAGTTGACAGGGAGAGGTTAGTTGGACTGCGTGGAAATTCAAAGGTATTGACAGAGAGTGAGGAGAGATCGGAGGGGACAGAAAAGAGTAAGGAGGAGAGAGAGAAGACCAGTCCCACCTCCCCGCCCAGTGAGACGCTGGGTATGGAACAGGACATAGAGAGAGGACAGGGCAGCAGGAGTTACAGTGTTATCAGGGGACAGCCAGGTTTCAGTGAGAGCAAGGAAACCGAGAGAGAGGTGGGAGGCAAAGGCAGAGATGAAATCAGCTTTGTTAGCAGACGAGTGACAGTTCCAGAGTGCACCAGAGAGTGTGCAGGAGGGGGAGAGGCAGAGGGATGAGGTTAGAGGGGTTGGATGAGCAGCAGCGAGAGAGGGCAGAGGACGGGACGAGAGGACAGAACAGGGATGTGAGAGACAGTCATAGCAGGACAGGCAAGACAAAAGGCACAGTAGGAGCAGTGGGGTGGAGGGTACAGACCTGACTAGTAGATGGCTTCTTCCAGAGCACTGTTAGGTTCGGATCTATTCCAACAGCGCCTCGGCGCAGGCCTCCCTTGCTGGACTCCCACAGCTAGACTCCCGGCTCTTTTGTTGAGGCTCTTCGGTTTGCTGGCGCTTCTTGCTGGCGCTGAAATAGGCTGCTTGATTAAATGTTACGACTGCGTGGCAAAAGAACCAACTAAACTGTGTGGAAACCAATCAAATTGCAAATCAACTTCTAATCAATTTAACCACTCACCTGGTACTAATCACACACTAACTCAGCTAATTCAAACACCACCTTACAATGTTACCAAATGTAGTTAGTTTAAAATTACTTGAAGCAGGAACATATTCATACATTGTTAGTGATTTATTTATTTTTATCATTACCAGTATTATTTAACTTTTACAAAACATGGTGCTAATTAAATTGCTGCAAAAATCTTGATAAAGATGGTGCTAATTGCATTACTGTAAACATCTTGGTAAATGTGTCCCTATAGGCTGTAGTTCCATGCACAGAGATATCTTTCCCAGTGTATAGTGGCTCTTGAATCAGTGTATAGCGACTCTTGAATCAGCGTATTGTGGGTCTTGAAGCCAATTAGTAAACCCCTTGATCAACAGAGTGATCATTACTATAAAACCATACAATAACATGTTGGTCTTGTCTCCTGTCAACTTAATGTTGTCATCCTATTCCTTACAGGCCAGCGGTCCTACATTCTAACCAGACTTATGTTATGTCTAAAAGCTCTTCTTGTGGTTGAATTTAACACTGACTTTTCCCTAAGACATCAGTTGCAAACAATATACTTAATATATGATGTCAAATTAAATTCTAACATGTCATTATGTACATTAAAAACCTTTGCATTTATTAGGATACCAAGCTCTGTTGAATTTTCAAATTGTAATTGACTGCTCAATAACTCCATATAATTGCCATAGTTACAGGGCGTGAGTAATGCAGTTTGGCTCAAATCAATTTCTACAAAACTGTTCTTAATCACCACTTCTGAGAAGAAACATTATAATTAGAACCAATGTATGAATTGTGATTCTCCTTGTAGGAATATAATATGCTTATATTACATTACACGAATTACACGTATTGAATGACACTTTTTTTCACAACAGCAGTAATTAACTGGGTGTAATGTATTTGTGGGGATTAATTTCAGCCAGCAGCAGTTGACTGTTAAAATGAGTGCTTTAATGTATTGCTGTGAATTAGTTAAACCACCAGTGGAAGATACATTTAAGACATAAAGGCTAACATTTGCAATAATGTACATGTTATACAGTAGTGTGAAAATTACCGTATTGTTTCTGATGTCAAACAATTTGTTCCTCTTACTGTTTTGAATGTATTATTTGCCATTATGCTTGGCGGTCAAGGATCATGGAACACTTGTGAACAGCAGGTGTTTCCTGTCACCATGTACAATTAAGAGGCAGGAGTCAAGTAGGACTACAGCTGGTATAACGGAAATGCCAAGGTCACCTGTGAAGTTATGCACAAACCATTCTGCAGAGTTGGCAGCAAATCATGGGGAAAAGGACAGGCAACAGGACCAAGCCCTGCTAAACTGCTAGTCTCCCATTTTCTCTCTTGATTTGTTTGCTACCTGGAAAAAACTGATACCATCAGTGTTCAAAGCCAAGATAATAATAGAAAATAAAAGCACACAGATTTTGGTGGAATGGAGCCATATTCCCAAACTCATGAATGTTTTGATGAAGTGTTCCATGGTTACTTACTGGGGTCTATGTGATAGATAGATCGATAGATGTATGTATGATAAGTTTCTCCACAGGTTGCCAAGATTCATCCAACTAAAAGATCTGTAAACTGAGCTTCATCTGAATCAGTTCTATAGGTTATTACAAGTTTTATTTTTGTATGTATCTGAGGTGCATAGCTAGAATAAACTAATGTAATCTTGTGTCACCCCCATGTATGAAAATATTACATAACTAAGGGAGTATAATTGCACATGATTTATCTTTAAACAACACAATGTTAGTATTTTAAAGAAAGGAAGAAAAGTATGTTTTTGATAATTAATAAGCACCATATATAGAATATGTAATGATTATTTTATTATGAATAAAGAGGTATATGAGATTTTTTTCTATTTCGGTGAATGCATGTACTGCATATTCAGGTCAGCCTTCTGTTCCTTGTGTGCTGTGACTGACAAGATAAAAGTAAATTGAAGTGTCGAGGGCAATCTGGCACTGTTGAGCTGACATATTGGGAATTTGTAAAAATAAATAAATAAATAAAAATGAACAGAAACGATGTACTCTGGGTTCATTTGACCAGTATCAATGAGCGAGCAGAACACATTGGATATGGCCATTTCCTTTACATAATACAGCAGTTACATCTTAGAGGCGAAGTCTTATTCAGATCGTATTTATCTTACCTGCATTCTGGCCCCTATTGACTTCTGGTACTGTGCCATGAATAACTGGCACTCTGTCTTCTACTGGACAATGACGTTGTTGTGTGGTTGAAAGTTCACCCTTTAATATGTACACAATCATTTCATAAACCAAAAGCAGGAATGACCACCAGATAAACTCAATAGAGGGGTGCTAAACTAGACCAATCAAGAAAACCCTATTTCAACATCCTTGAGTTTAATAGAATACTAAAGACACTACTAGTTAATCACAATTGTAGAGTTCAGTGCAGTGACTGGCAGGGAAGTAATCTTCCTAATATACTTAGAGAGGCCACAGGGATATTTGAATAAAACAATATACAGCATATGTGGGGCAAGTAAAAGACTGTCTTTAAAAAAATATATATATATAAGTTTTAAACAAGTTTCTTTATTATTTGTTTATTTAGCAGACGCCTTTATCCAAGGCGACTTACAGAGACTAGGGTGTGTGAACTATGCTTCAGCTGCAAAGTCACTTACAATTACGTCTCACCCGAAAGACAGAGCACAAGGAGGTTAAGTGACTTGCTCAGGGTCACACAATGAGTCAGTGGCTGAGGTGGGCTTTGAACTGGGGACCTCCTGGTTACAAGCCCTTTTCTTTAACCACTGGACCACACAGCCTCCTATAGATTCTTTAGAATCGCCTCTTTTAAAATAAGTAAACTTTGATATATTTTAACAAGTCTTCCTCTCAACACTGGCTACAATGTATTTTTTTGTTTATGTGCTGATCAATCATAAATGAAATATTATCCCCCCCCCCCCCAACTGCTGGGAATTGTTCATCTCAAGGTCCCAGGTGGGATGTGGGCATTCCTCCTCTGTGCTTCTGAACCATGTTGTCTCTGCAGATGGTCCTGTCACAGTGCAGTGAGTCATGAAATTTCCACTGCATGCTTCCTACAGCAGCACCTATGTGGCAGATTGGAAAGAGCTGGATTGAAAGAGCCAGTTAATCAAGCAGCAGCAGCAACGAAAGAGAGATTAAACTTGTGATTGGCTCTAATCAGTTTTGATTTTCAGAACAAGTTTGTTATCCATCATCTTACTGGAATGATTGTGTCTCCACTAATGCCAGACTGGAGTTAAGAAAATAATATGGAATCGTATTATGTATGGATCATATTTCCATGCTAAATTTCTCTTGATGAAATACTGAGGTTCACAAAAGAACTGATTAGTGACAGTTATTTGCATTGGTTTTCTTTGAATGATGACAACTGCTTGTGTATGTATATACAGTATATATATATATATATATATAAAATGTACAGTATGTAAGGTATAAACCACGACAGGCCATGCAGTTCCCATGGTATATACCACGCCAAGGGCCTTTAACCACCCCAAAGTGGTTTATACTGCTTATAACAAGGCTACCTGTCATTTGGAGGAAGAAAAATAATTAAAATAATTAAAACACATTTGTAATTAAAACAAAACCATAAAATGTATGTGTATACACCCGTAGTGTAATATAGTCCCAAATTTAATTTAATTAAATGTATTGTTCACTTATTAAAAATAAACTGCACGTGTCCGTTTATTGTGAATTTCGAAACTAGAGGACTGAGCACCATCTGATGATGTGGTTGGTCTGGGCGGAGTTTCAAATGACACTGAGGAAGGCAGGGGAGCAGCTGCGATGGAGGCTGAAGTACGATATTATTTGTATAAGCAGCTAATTACTACAAATAATCAGCAGCAGCTTCAAGAAATACAGTCATTTCACCAGTGTAGTCGTGTGCTGTCCTGGATAGTTAAGGTCAAACATTATAAAAGCGAACTGTCAAAACAGCAGAAGGGAAAATACTAATTATTAAATCAACAATATGAAAACAATAATAATAATAATAATAATAATAATAATAATAATAATAATAATAATAATAATAATAATATGGGGATTGTCACAATGCAGGCAAACAGACCAGGCATCATTATTGCAAAAAAGAAGACAAAAAAGATTCTGCTAATTGAATTGCCATTCCAACAGGCAGAAACATCAAGAGGAAACAGCAGGAGAAGGTAGCAAAGTATCAAGAGCTCTACCGTGAAGTTGAACAGTTATGGAAAACCATAAGACAGTCCCAGTGAGTATTGGTGCACTTGGAGTGATCCCTGAGAACACGAATGAGCAGCTCGAGAACACACTGGGAGTGCAAGATAGTAAAATTAGTGACCTTCAGAAGACAGCACTCTTTGGCACTGCAAGAATTGTAAGGAATTTCAATAGTTTTCTCCTTTTATAATGTTTGTTACTTGTTTAAGGTGTATCCTTTTGTTATTATTGATAGTTAAAAATCCCTGTGATACAATACCAGGATACAAATAATAAACAGTCAATTCTAACGCATATCTAAGAATAGCAATACAAATCACAATAATCAAATAATCTAGGAACCCAATAAACCACAAAGTGCACAGCGCAAATTTTGTAATATGGCAAGCCAGTTGATCATTTTGAGATAATCTCTAATTCATTTAGAGATATGAATATTGGAATTAACTATACCAGTACAGCATACAGAGAAACACAAAACAATTACTTGTAACAACTTGTAAACATGTATTTATATTACTTGTACAATAGCTAGTAGAAACAAGATATTACCCTCCCCCTCCCCCTCAGGTAACAAAGTGCAACTAAATAAACTAAACACAGTACAGACAATAACATAAGCTGAAATTACGGGTACATGCTATGACAAAAACTAAAATAACCCAAACCCTCTATCTATCTAAGCTACAGCTTCAGTCATATATAAACTTTGTGCAAATTTTTCAACAGTATGTTTTACGGTCACTTCCCTTAGGGATTCATTAAACTCAGACAGCTGCAGCTGAAGCTAAATATCCATATAACCAAATGCTAACCTTTACTGATTTTGGTCAGTCGTTGCCCCCTGGTCTCACAAAATTACTGAACTAGTTATTCCCGAAGAGTCACTTCTTCTACCCATTAAATTAGTAGTAATACTTTGCAGCCCCTACTGCGACTGCTCATGGTACATCCTGCTGGAATACGCCAAGCTGTAGCGCCTCCTAGGGCACAGGGACTGAATTGGGGGATGGGAAGGGGAAGTCGGAGGGGCCGACCTAAAACAACAACATGAATTACTGAAAAATACAAGCAAGCGTGGTGACGACCTGACACATCATTTTTAGTTGAAAAGAGCACTGAACCGAAATGCCACTTAAAAGGAGTTTAGCAAAACAGATTTCAATTTCATTATCTGAGAGATCCGCATCTCGCAAGGCTAAGAAAAAATGTAACTTCTTCTTCTTATTATTATTTATTTTTTAGCAGACGCCCTTATCCAGGGCGACTTACAATTGTAAACAAAAATACATTTCAAGAATAACAAAAATACATTTCAAGAATGTACTTTAAATATCACCACCTTGACAGTGGAGGAGAATGCCACTCCATTTCCTATAGAAATTAATACTGTTTCTTTGCATCATGTAATACACATGTTCAAATTGTTTATCATATGTGTTCTAGGTATTGATTAAATTAGTTTTGTCAATGTATTAATATTAAAAATGTTAGTCTACATACATACAGTATGTATTTTACAAAACCAAAGCAAATACATTAATGGTTAGAGCCTACTGATTAAAAACATGTATTTACTCAAATAAGTGTGCACTATTGCAATTGAAACAGCAGCTTTATTGCTGTTTACATCTGAGACAGCATGCCATATGTAGGGGTTTGTTTTGCTTGCTGCTGCAGATCATTGCAGGCAGACTTGGCAGCCTGTGCAGCTCGCTCTGGGGAAATTGAATGTTGAGTAAAAAAAAAAGGTGAATCCACTAAATTTGTTTGGTGCAGGTTGTTGCTACTTGATAGAAAGAGAATATATCACTAATTCCAGGACTGCGTTCAAAATGTTAACACAGGCACCATACTGCTAGGAAAATCAGTAGTCACACAAAGCTCTGTATAATTCTGCAAAAGTACTGAAAGCATACCTTGTTTAAATCACTGTATTTTTGAACAGTTAATAAACAAAACAGTTCCCCTTAAAATAAAGTGTGACCGTCTTGATAAAATCACACAATGTCCTAGAAATGCCAGCCCTGCAAAATTCCATAAATCAACTATGTGAATCAAAAAAAAAAAAACATATTCAAAAGGAAGTAGTAGGAGCCTTTTTTTGGGGTGGGGGGGTGGGGAGGGATAGTTTAAAGGTTTAGTCTTCACTAGCAGGTCTAATAAAATCTCTCTGATTTAACCCTCTTCCTTAATCAGTGCTTATTCAGTTCTCATTTCTTTTAAGAGCTTCAGTTCAACCTTTTTTCTCCTTACTGATTTTATTTCTGTTGACATAGCATTTTGGAGCCCTTGTGCCTTTTCTGGGCTAATTGGCCCAGGTGGACTAATTTGGCATCTAATTACACTACCATTTTTCATACTGCTGTGAATTTTCCAGGGTCTACCAACTGATTTGCCTTCAGACATCTTTCTCCCAAGGCTACTTGTTTCTTTGGAAACAGAGTGATCACATAAAGAAGCACCCACTGTTAAAAAACTGTGAAAAAAAAACAAACGTGTGTATAGTTTTTTGGTACATGATAGGTACGCTGGCTAAGCAGGGGAAAGGTACTGGAACATTTCATTGTGCTACAGCAATCTATCCACCAGGTTCTTGTTTATCTTATGCACGAGCTGAACTTGATGATGAACAGTTGGTGTTTGATTTGTTTTTTTCTCAGTAATATCAGTGGTCATCAGAACATGCTATATGTGGCTATGCATCATCTTCCACCAACCCTAATTACCTGTTGTAGTTTATGTCAGCTCAACTCCAGTCTCTGGAATTATTTTGTATTGAAGTGGTCAATTCCTGTTATAAATAAAATCATGGTATAACTATTAACCATCACTGAATGTTATGTTTTATTAAATAAAATACCAAATGATTCAAAAAAAAGTTATGCTAACAAATATTTACTACTTCTTGAAGTATATAAAAATATACAATATACAAACGGTAGCCTGTTTTTTAAGATGTCTATACAATCAGATTGTAAAATACAAATGCCCTTATTAGAGAGTAACAATAAAATATGGTACATACACGCATGTTTATGAAAATCTGTTAACAGTACATACAATGAATTATGTGTCACAATCCCATCAGTTGTGATTCAGTGTAAATAAGATCCTTTGGGCGTTTTAATGTACAGTTATTTTAATGCAACTGTACATCAATTTAGTTTTACTAAAACTTCATTTCCAGACTTTTGTGGATTCAAACTATTTTTTAACAACATTTTTTGTAATGAATATATTTTAAATTAGAACAGATGTTCAGGCATTTCCATTGTCATGGTGGGGGTAAAATTAGTGATAAAGTACAGGATGTTATATTGCAGTCGTTCTCTGTTTGGGTCTGCAAAATATGACTTTCAATGCAGACAGATTTCCTTTATTGTTTGTGATTAGCATTTTGCTCAGTTTTCAGTTGAGGATTTTTATTCAAAATTGTTTTTGAAAGCAGTCTCATAATGTAATTGGATTATTTTAGTTTCCCCCTTGAAAAAAAGGTTTTGAAGTGACAGAAATGAAACGAAAACAATATGTGGGTGAATATATAGAATTGTTTTTCCCCCAAACTCGACCAACTTTCTTTTTAATTCCTCTGATTTTCTGTAGTGCAAAAATGTAATTTTGTAGTGTGATGATCATTTCATTTTATGGATAGATTTTATTTCCCTTTTTAATTGCCAATACATAGAGGCTGATACAGTGTATATTTCAATCTTATTCATTTTGTTCTTGTATCTTAATTTGCACCCAATATACACTTCTTTACATTTCTTAACATTATTTTTTTGTCACAATTCAGTTTCTGAGAATTTCATTATTAAGATGCTCTGCAGTTGTTGCTATAATGCTTTTTTTTTTTTTTTTTTTTTATCATTTTAACATGTCTTAATGTGATTTCTCCCCAGCAGAGAGAAAAAAAAAAACATTGATGTTTTCAGACAGTCTAATTGCATTTATAGATATGATCGGTCATACAGAGTTCTATGCTCTTTGTTAAATCACTATAAACTGCTAATCTACTTCTTTTACTCAGCTTGGCAGGTAAAATGGCCTAAATCAGAACTGCTGCAGCTTGTTTTTATCACCATGAGCCATCTTGGGCACAGAATGACATCAAAATGGCAGATTTTATTATGTTCCTGAATTTGGTGAAGTTAATAATACCCAGATCAATAAGGTCATCTTTTATATAAATGAATTCCAGTATTATTTCATTTCTATAGATGAAATGTGTGCAACTCTAAAAGAGCAATAGCGTCCATAAACATTTCTGAATAATTTTCTACATGGCAATTTGGTTTATATGCCTGCATTGGGATAACTTCATTCTCATGAGCCACACAAGTAATCTTTTGAGCCAAGTGAACTAAAAGCTGGACAATAATTTATTAAACCTCCACCTTGCCTTTGAAGCTGAGAAGCAAATGAAAAAGCATATTAAAAAGATATTGGCATTTGCCGTTTTTCTTTTGCTCAGGGCACTTAAATTCTTCTTTGTAAAGTCAAATTACTTTTCTGTTCACACATTTACCATTAATTTCCCCGTTCAGATATATTACATGGGAATGTAATTTTCAAATCAAGATATATATATATATATACAGTACTGTGCAAAAGTTTTAGGCAGGTGTGAAAAAATGCTGTAAAGTAAGAATGCTTTCAAAAATAGACATGTTAATAGATTATATTTATCAATTAACTAAATGCAAAGTGAGTGAACAGAAGAAAAATCTAAATCAAATCCATATTTGGTGTGACCACCCTTTGCCTTCAAAACAGCATCAAGCATCAATTTTCTAGGTACACTTGCACACAGTTTTTGAAGGAACTCGGCAGGTAGGTTGGCCCAAACATCTTGGAGAACTAACCACAGTTCTTCTGTGGATTTAGGCAGCCTCAGTTGCTTCTCTCTCTTCATGTAATCCCAGACAGACTCGATGATGTTGAGATCAGGGCTCTGTGGGGGCCATACCATCACTTCCAGGACTCCTTGTTCTTCTTTACGCTGAAGATAGTTCTTAATGACTTTCGCTGTATGTTTGGGGTCGTTGTCATGCTGCAGAATAAATTTGGGGCCAATCAGATGCCTCCCTGATGGTATTGCATGATGGATAAGTATCTGCCTGTACTTCTCAGCATTGAGGAGACCATTAATTCTGACCAAATCCCCAACTCCATTTGCAGAAATGCAGCCCCAAACTTGCAAGGAACCTCCACCATGCTTCACTGTTGCCTGCAGACACTCATTCGTGTACGCTCTCCAGCCCTTCGGCGAACAAACTGCCTTCTGCTACAGCCAAATATTTCAAATTTTGACTCATCAGTCCAGAGCACCTGCTGCCATTTTTCTGCACCCCAGTTCCTGTGTTTTCGTGCATAGTTGAGTCGCTTGGCCTTGTTTCCACGTCGGAGGTATGGCTTTTGGCCGCAAGTCTTCCAAGAAGGCCACTTCTGACCAGACTTCTCCGGACAGTAGATGGGTGTACCAGGGTCCCACTGTTTTCTGCCAGTTCTGAGCTGATGGCACTGCTGGACATCTTCCGATTGCGAAGGGAAGTAAGCATGATGTGTCTTTCATCTGCTGCAGTAAGTTTCCTTGGCCGACCACTGCGTCACGGTCCTCAACGCTGCCCGTTTCTTTGTGCTTCTTCAAAGAGCTTGGACAGCACATCAGGAAACCCCTGTCTGCCTTGAAATTTCTGCCTGGGAGAGACCTTGCTGATGCAGTATAACTACCTTGTGTCTTGTTGCTGTGCTCAGTCTTGCCATGGTGTATGACTTTTGACAGTAAACTGTCTTCAGCAACCTCACCTTGTTAGCTGAGTTTGGCTGTTCCTCACCCAGTTTTATTCCTCCTACACAGCTGTTTCTGTTTCAGTTAATGATTGTGTTTCAACCTACATATTGAATTGATGATCATTAGCACCTGTTTGGTATAATTGTTTAATCATACACCTGACTATATGCCTACAAAATCCTGACTTAGTGCAAGTGTACCTAGAAGAATTGATGCTGTTTTGAAGGCAAAGGGTGGTCACACCAAATATGGATTTGATTTAGATTTTTCTTCTGTTCACTCACTTTGCATTTAGTTAATTGATAAATATAATCTATTAACATGTCTATTTTTGAAAGCATTCTTACTTTACAGCATTTTTTCACACCTGCCTAAAACTTTTGCACAGTACTGTATATATATATAGTTACATTTCATTTAATGATTTGGAGCTACCCAGCCAAGGTGCCTCACTGGGAAACTGAAATGACAAACCTATATAATGCTAAAAATGTTTTAAGTGTCCCCAAATATAAGTTCAAAGATCTGAAATCATGTATATTTGACAACAACATTAGAGAACTGAAAGTCGTTTTAGTACTTAGACAGTTGTTGTCAAAAGCGTACTTACCCCAATGGAAATGTATAATTTCTTGAAATTTCTCAAAAAAAACATTTTAGAAAAACATTTTTGAAGCAAAAGTTTTGATTTTGTGGATGAGGAAGAAAAGTTACAAGAAGTAGATGCCTAGAATTATTTATTTCAGCAATTTTTTTTGCAAAACTCAAAAAATGCTAATTCAAAAGTATTCATACCCTTTGATGCTATGATAGTGTTGTCTACAAGGTGCTGGAAATGTCAATATGATAATGCAGAACCTAATTTTAGAAAAGTGAAGAAATTGCTGGATTGTAGGTGAACATTCTTAGAGAGTATAAAAGGGTTAGGCATAGGATGATTGCTGTCATTACCAATAAGTCAATATGGGAAAAAGTAAAGAGCTATCTGAAGACCTTAGGCAGAAAATGATTTATTACCATAAAGCTGGAGAAGGATACAAGAAGATTTCCAAGCATTTGAGTATCCCAATTTCAACTATTGTTTCTATTATCAAGAAGTACAAGACTCATGGTGCTGTCACAGCTCCCTCGGCCTGGAAGAAAGAAAGTTCTTTCACCAAGAACAAGTAGAAGAATTGTACAGAAGGTTAATAACAACCCGAGATTGACTGCCAAAGATATTCAAAGTGAATTGGCTGCAAGTGGGACTGGGGTTTTCATTTCAACCATAGGTCGAGTATTGCATGGTGAAGGTCTCCGCTACAAAACTTGGATTAAAGAGCAACTGGACATTCCAACACAACAACAATCCAAAGCACACATCAAAATCTACTTCAGAATGGTTAAAGAAGAATAAACTCAAGGTTCTAGAATGGCCTAGTCAAAGTCCCAATCTAAAGCCGATTGAGACTCTTTGGTATGAGTTGAAGAAGGCTGTGCACAAGAGAAGTCCTCGGAATTTGAATGAACTGGAACAATTTTCCATTGAAGAATGGTCACAAATCACTAAAGAATCATGCCAAAAGCTCACTGACAAATATCCTAATTGTTTAAAATAGGTTATTATTGCTAAAGGTGCCTCAACTAGCTATTAATTTAATTTTCCTTGTCAGGGTATGAATACTTTTGAATTAGCATTTTTTGAGTTTTGCAAACAAATTGCTGAAATAAATAATTGTAGTCATCTATTTCTTGTAACTTTTTTTCAAGCAAATAATTATTTATTTTCGAGACATTTCTAGAAATTATAAATTTCCATTGCGGTATGTAAACTTTTGACTACAACTGTGTACATGAATATATACAGTGTATATATATATATATATATATATATATATATATATATATATATATTAAAAATCACTTGTAAAAGACAGCAGGATGCAAACCTGCAACATTCGGGACTACAAGCAAGTGTGTTTGTGACATGCTTAGTAATTCATTAATGAGGTTTATGTAGCTTATGAGGTTTATGGAAGTGATGGAAGATTAAGTTGATTGATTAGGAAGGGTTGCTAGGCCTTATAAAACTTCTCAGTGGATCCCCTAAGTGTAAATAGAATATTCTCCAATTTAAGGAAATACTGATGGCTGGTAGGTCCAGTAGAGATATTCAGAGTTGTTCTTTTCCTACTTAGTAAGCAGACACAGACATTTAAATATCCCCTAAATGACTATGAATTGAGTAATCTGCATTGGTACGGCTGTTTTTTTTCCCTAAATCAGAACTGCATAGCAACGCGTTTCCTGAAAATTACGGCAAACACGTTGTGAGGAAAACTGTCATGACTTGTGCATGTAAACGCCGCCTATGTTAATAACATAATTGGAGTAAAATAAGCAGGTTGTGAGGATATGGGACTGATTCATTAAAATGTAGCTAGGTAATCTAAAACACAGCTTTCAACTATAATTCCTGCAGATATGATATTAATTAAAACGTAAAATACTTTTAATCTTTGAAGCAACCACAAAACCAAAGAAAAAATGTGATATTAGAATAATTAATTTGCAGTAGAGCAATTATTACCAGATTATTTTGAATCGTTGCATGCTTAGCAACCCCCACATGGAGAACAATGTTATCAGATAATCTTTTTTTATTATTATTATTGCTAAAGCAAGAGAGATCTGTGGAGTGTAGAAGAAGAATCTGCCTTCTCATTCTCATTGGATGCAAATTATACAGTCAACTTGGCACATCGCCAAATGGCAAAGACAGTTATCACTGCTGTTAAATGCTGATGTTACAGAAGAAATTGCCATGTAACATCTATTGAAATTATAGTGTGGAAGCAATTTCCTAATATGCTGATTACCACCTGGCCTGGCTTCTAAAAGTAATTGGTTCAGTAGCTGGCTATCTACTCAGTATAAAGGTAAACTGTTCTTAATTGCTTGCATGCAATATCAGATCTGCTGTATTACTATTTGCTATATATTGTATTGTTATTATCAACATTATCAGTAAAGTACAGGTAACCATGGAATTTATATAGCTTTTATTAGCTTTATCAACAAATCACTTCTATGGTCTGGCCACACTTCCTCACTTTTTATTACTGCACTCTGGTCCACCATTGAATATTGTTCTCCAGCAAATTAAGTTACAGGGAAAAAATCACATCTATCTATATATAGTATATAGTTTTGTTTAAAAAGAGTGCAGATTTTAAGTAAAAACAGAAAAAACAAAAGCTCTTCAGCACAACCAAAGGGGAGGCAGTGAACATGTTTGCAAAGCAAAGCCGAGGTAATAAAATGCATTTTATGCCTTGGCTATGACTGCTAATGATTTCCATTACATGAGAGTAGATGTTAAAACTTCATGCTGATTTGAACTTGGCTCTCGCCAAGATAAGCACCAACTAAGACGTAGCTTCACAGTAAACTAATGTGATCCATATGTGTCTCCATCCATTTGCGCTTCCTTCCATATGATGATGTAGATATCCTTCTGTCTGGTGTTGATGGCTGAAGTGTAATGCTGGCTCCAGGGATCAGCTTATTTTGCCTCCCTAGCGCATCAGCACACACAACGGCTGCGATGCTGGCTCCGGGATCAACCATAGTGCGGTCTCCCCAGCGCATCAGCATGACAACCGTCTGGATTGAGCTAAGTAGGGTACATCTCTGGGGTCTTCAAGTGGGCACCTTCCATCCTCGGTGTTTCGTCGACCAGCCCACGACACCTCAAGAGGGCTCGACGGTGATTCTGGCGTCCCAGCATCACCCCTCCGTCCCCCACTCAACTCAGCCCAGCTTACTTATCTGTATATCAGCCTTTCTTTCTTTCTATTGTGCTTGAGATCCCCAGCCAGAATCTTTCCGTCTCAACCACAGCCAGTTGCTGCTCCTCTCTGCTGCTTCAGATAAGTTCTTCACTGTGCGACGCAACTCTTGGCCATTGAATCCGACATCTCTGAGAAACCGGGCTGTAGAGTGTGCCACAAATCCTCGACATCCCACTTCCACTGGGTAAACCCAGACTCTCCATCCTCGCTGTTCCGCTTCAGTGGCTAGTTGAGCATACCGCAGTTTCTTCCTCTCATACGCCTCATCTACAGCATCCTCCCATGGCACTGTTAACTCCACCAGGTGAACAAGGCGTGCTGATCCAGACCACAAGACAATATCTGGTCAAAGGTTTGTGGTGGCAATCTCAGGTGGAAAAATAAGCCGCTGACCAACATCCGCCAGCATTTTCCAGTCTCTAGCAGCTTCCAGTTGTCCTGGGCGAGGATTGGTTTTAACACCTTTTCTTGGTGGTTGCTCTCCTGGGCGGAGGAATGTTGTCTTTGTGTGTAATGTTTTGATGGAACAGGTGGCAACTTATTAGTCATGTTACGCTTGTCTTCCAATGCTAAGGCCAAACATCGCAGCACCTGGTCATGGCGCCAAGTAAACCATCCTTGGCTAAGAGCCACCTTACATCCTGTCAAAATGTGCCTTAATGTTGCAGGTGATGAACACAAAGGACATGAGGGATCCTCTCCTACCCAGAGGTTTAGGTTCTGTGGTGATGGGAGAACATCATATGTTGACCTTATAAGGAAACTGATCCTGCTCTGTTCCATTGACCATAGGTCTTGCCAGCCAATCTTGCGTTGAAGTAAAAACAGAAAAAACAAAAGCTCTTCAGCACAACCAAAGGGGAGGCAGTGAACATGTTTGCAAAGCAAAGCCGAGGTAATAAAATGCATTTTATGCCTTGGCTATGACTGCTATAGAAAGACAGTAACAACTACGGTAATCATGCTGTCAAAAATACAATAGCTTTATGTGTCCCGCAATCACTGCTGCACCTAAATGACAAAAAAAAGTGTAATTATATGGAGAAGTGTAGTACTGCCAAAATCATAAAAAGCTGTATTGTTGGTTGAGTAAAAATAGACTTCAATGAGACTTCAATGGCCTCTTTGAACTACAGTACCTCCTAATGTTACTGTAGCACATTAAAGGCAACATTAAATAGATCACAATAGATTTTATTAGTCGTATTGTTTTGAGTCATTGCAAGTGGGTTTAAACTCATATAATGGAAGTTAATACTCTGGCACCAAGCAAGATAAATGACCATAATATTTGACATTAGGTGCCTCTATACAACAACATGCTACTACAAAATGAAAAAAATATATGACAATCGCAATTGTCTGATGTAATCGCATTGTATTTACACATGTTACCTAAATAACAGCAGTCCACAAATTACCCCCAGTCAAAGGAACATACAAAATGATGGAAGCAATATTAAGATGTAAGCTTGAAGACTATTACAGTAGTACAGCAACAGTATTATAGGAGATAGCTAGCATGGATTCAGAAGAGGGAGGTCATGCTTAAATAACCTTCTTGACTTTTTTGAGGATGTTACAGCTATTGTAGATGGTGGCAGTGCTTATGAAGTATATCTTTTTTAAAAGTCACACATGAATGACATAATTAAAGCCAACAGGGATACAGGAGAGGACCTTCTTCTTCTTCTTCTTCTTCTTCTTCTTCTTCTTCTTCTTATTACTATTATTATTATCATTATTATTAATTAGTCATTTAGCAGACGCTTTTATCCAAAGCGACTTACAGAGACTAGGGAGTGAACTATGCTTCAACAAATGTCACTTGCAATAGGACCTCGATTTTACATCTCATCCGAAGGAACGGTTGAAAAACCAGAGAGCAATTGTGAGAGGTGTAAAATCAGATTGAGGGTACGTACTTAGTGGGATACCACATAGGTCAGTACTTGGACCCTTACTCTACCTCATTTATATTAATGACTAGGACCAATATACATACTGCAAGATAGTTACATTTGTAGAACTTGGGGGAGTACTGGTGCAGCCCAATTAATTCAAACATATTTGGCTTTCGCTGTAACTGAGCAGACTTGTGGCAAATTAATTTTAATGTCAAGAAATGAAAAGTATTGCATATCGGATGTAAAAATCTAGGTTATAAATATAAAATGAACGGGATAGAAATAGGGAATGAAGACTTTGAAAAGGATCTCAGGGTTTTGCAAAAAGTGTGGAATACAAGTCTAGGGAGGTTATGCTAAGATTATACATTGCCCTAGTTAGACCCCATCTTGAATACTGTGTGTTAGATTAGATCCTCCTAGCAGGGGTGAATGGTGTGCCAACCAGGGACAAGCCTTGATGGACTGAACAGCTTTTTCTCGTTTCCAAACTTTTCATTCTTATGTTCTTATTTTGTGTTACTGGTATGACGACATATCGTATGGGTTTACAAAAATAATGGGATAATTAGGTTCAGGTTAATAGACTTATCTGAATTTGTGTTGCTACATTTTCTATTATAATTAGATCAGTCCAGCGAATCATAACATTGTAGCTTTCAATGCATAAAAAGTCCAATATAAAAACAAACATAGCAAGCATATGATATCTATCTATATAGTATCAATATCACTGACGTTGATGTCTCTATTGGTATCCCCGAGTGGCTCACCTGGTAGAAGTGCAGCCTCATTATTACAGTGTAAGCAGTGAGTTGGCTAGATCAGTTCACGCCAGGTGAATACGTTTCTGATGACCAACCAATAAATGTACCCATTAAACCAATAAATTTACCCATTAAAAAAAAGATCAATAGTAATCTAAGTTAATTTACCTTTCCTGAATGTCAAATGTCTCTCCTAATAGCTTTCAGTGGATCAAGAAGGGCAGAATATGTCAGGATCCTTTTAGACAAGTGTAATATATGAATTCCCATATGAAGTAATGATTATAGTTATGAAGACAAGTAGCACATCTGTATTATAAAATGGATTGTTATACTGCTGCATGCTGATTGGCCAATCAGTGGTTCTAAGCCGCGGTATAGTAACTGTTGGGTAAATCACTAGACCCTTGGCACTATTGTATCACTGCGCCTACTGAAATAACGGTAATAAAATAAAATTAAAAAAACACCTGTCAAAATACCTGGCAGTCATGGAATATACCACTGAGCTGTTTGCACTGATGACAATCAATAAATGGGTAGAAACAGAAGCTGCATCGGCTCATATTCACAAGTCTCCTGAAATGAATACCACCAAACAAACCAGTTGGGCTGTTAAATGCTTTAATGACTGGCTGTCTGAAAAAAAAAAAATACATATTGAATTCACACAACTAAAAAAAGAAGAGCTAAATAATATCCTTAGAGATTTTTATAGCACAGTGCGAAACTGTAAAGGCGAGCAATACGGAATGAGCAGCTATGTTGGGGTCTGTGCTGGATTGAACAGACATTTAAATGACCCCCTGTTGAGTTTATCCTGGTGTCTAATGAGCGACACAGAATTCACAAGTTCAAACAACGTGTTTATGGCCAGGATAAAACACAACATCATCATGCAATAACTGAAAGAGATTTTCAAATAATCAAACATTCTGAAGCCCTGAACCCTGACACTGCAGTTGGTCTTGTGAGTAAAGTTTGGTTTGACGTCCAGTTACATTTTGGATGCAAGGGAAAAGAAGGAAACAGACAACTACTGGCAGATTATTTTGTTATAAAAACAGATGAAAACAGAGTTAAGTATGCCACCATGACCTTTAACGAAAGTACAAAAAATCAGAAAAATCCCTGCAAACGGAACAAAGAATGTCACAGTGGATTCATGTTTGAAGAGCCCAGAAATCGCTTGTGTCCAGTAGCATCACTAGAGAAGTACTTGTCAAAACTTCCAGCATATCTTTTATCTTCACCCTAACAAAGGAGAACAAAACTTGTTTAATTATCGTGGTGTATGGTATAGGCTAGAGCCAATGGGAGTTTATTACCTAGCAACAATGTTGCCTAGAATATGCAGAAAGGCAGGCCCCACACAAATATACACCAATCATTGCATCCACAGTACCTTAATACAGAAACTGTCCAACGTTGGACTGCAAGTGAGAGAAATTATGTTCATCAACAGTCACAGCTCGGAGAGCTCCCTGCAGAATTATTGGGAACCGTCGTTAGAAAATCGAAAGCGCTGGAGCAACATCTTGACGGAGGAAAACTCCACAGCATCGCCAAACAAAGATCAGATGAAAGCAAACCCCCTTCCGGCACTTCAATGCCCCCTTCTGCAACAATTTAAGAATTGTACAGTTAACGGCAACATTCAAATTAATGTCTATGAACACAAAATTGCAACTCAAATAAAGAAAAATCTTACCTGAATATCAATAGTTTATAGAAACTATTTTCTGTTGCGGAAGGTTATCCTTCAAATTTCTTAATAAATCTTCTGAAACTATCAACTATCTATTTCTCTTTATATGTCTCTCTCTATTTATTTATATTTACGTTAGTAAATAAGTTTTATAAAATCATTAAGGTACTTGAGGGCGTGGGTCACCATGTATATTGCCACTACTTGGTTGGTTGTAGGTGTGGAGTAGTGGTTAGGGCTCTGGACTCTTGACCGGTGGGGGACACTGCTGCTGTACCCTTGAGCAAGGTGCTTTGCCTAGATTGTAAAAAACCCACCTGTATAAATGGGTAATTGTATGTAAAAATAATGTGATATCTTGTAACAATTGTAAGTCGCCCTGGATAAAGGCGTCTGCTAAGAAATAAATAATAATAATAATAATAATAATAATAATACAAGGCTATGTCTCGTACCTAACAATGCACCAAGCAGTGACAATATCCACGCTAACCCACACCCCCTCGTACTTTGATGCTGTATTATTTGTTTATCAAATCTGAAACATGTTGTAATAATAGCTGTCATCATACTGTGGCAGAGGGTATGAAACATGTCTGATGCCAAATGGATACAGCCTTGCAAAAGTGCCATAGAGGAGGGTGGAGGAGCAAGAAACTGTGCAAATGTGAAAGGAATTCATTTGGTAGACTTAAATATGTATTCAGTTACAATCTTAATATATCTCAGTCTATAAAATCTGCACATTTTAATATTGAAATTGTTGTTTTTGGGGGTCAAGATATTGGTAAAACTATTGAGATATTTTCCTAAAAAATAATAATTTTAGATTTTCATTAAATTTGTTCTACATATTTTTTTTTGGTCTTAGTGAATAGGATTGGCTTTAGCTGGTAGGCATATTATTAGTAAAATTAATGAGACCCCAGGCTGTGTCATGGTGCTTGTGACAATACTGTCTTGTTAATAATGGCACCATATACAAACTCTATTCATACATCACTATTATCCCAAACATCAGACTTGTCTACAAATACATCTCTTTCATTGATCTATTTTAATGTAATCTCCTGTAATGTTAAAGATATGCACAGTACTTGTTTACATTATGTACACACAATCGAATCTTCAAATTAAATACTAAACGCAATTTAAAACAAATTGTACTATGCAATTCAAATTGTTTGTCATTTTATGGGTTTGGCATATTATGGTTTCTCCAAATATTATAATAATATGATAATATGACTATAATAATATGACTACAAACACATTTTATGATGTATCTCTTGTTTCTTTTTATATTACAATCACATACTGACTCAATGCTATTCTAGTTAATTATTAAACAACCTAGCCTTGTTTGTACAAAGATTGGCTGTACATGTATTTTTCTTTTCATACTGTGCCATCATTGTTATATGTATGCATACAAGCACATGTGTAGCCAGCTCTAAACAATAACTTAACTACTGTATGTAAAATCACAATAATATGTTAGCAGTGGAGAGCATACTGTATCCTTATCACAAAACACATCTGGTCTGCTTTAGCCTATCTGCGGGAGTAGGGATATATTGAGGGTTATCTCATTTGCTGGCGTCTCTCACTGTACTGTAGATATGCAACGACTGTAATAGAAGCAGTTACCCATTTAAGTAATCAGCACTGTGGCTGAGAAGTAATAACATTGTTGAAATGTTTAAAAACTTTTGTTGAATAAAATCTTCTCTTCTTAAAGATCTCTTAACTTTGTAATCCAGTATCCTTCTTTTGAGTGTCAAATTACAGCTCCAGCAGATGAATGCATTAAAACTTAGTCAAAGTGATGGAGCTTTTTGTATCACTTTTTACAAACGAGACATAGGCCACTGATCCTGCTTTCCAATTGGCGGATGCAGTGTCAAACATGCCATTAGGTATATATTAGGCCAGTGAGCATACTGTCATTATTTTTATTGGTGGATGCATGCATTTCATAGAATTAGAAAAACCATGAACATCAATAAATATATAAAAAGCTTTTGTTAGTTTTGAAAAATAATGCCAGCAATATAATCAATATTACACTGCAAGGTGTGCATTGTTGTCTAATAATCACACATATTGGGTTAATTTGACAACAGTGCAAATTGCATACATTTGGTAAAAGCGTTATAAAAATAGAAAGGAGAGAAGAGAGACTCTGGCAGACAGAATGCAGTGTGGGGATATGTCAGTTGCTGGGTTTTAAAATGCAAGTTGAGAGAAATACACTGGATGTAATATATCAAAAGTAGGTTGTGTTGTGATACTTCTGTATAGAGATACATTTGAGATTAGATAGTGATGTTAAAGAAAACTTAATAAACGGACTGAAGTTTGTTCTATATACTTTTTTTTACAGAAGGTGTTAAGATAAGATAAATGGGCACGATTCTAAAAACATAGTTATTATGTATTTGTTTTTTACACAATCTACCAAGGAATTGCAAATTAAACATGACAGGAACTTGTGGAAATATTTTTCAAATAAAACCAGATTTCAGAGGTGTACTGTTGAAAAGCAGTCTTTGTAAAATGAAAATTTAATGTAAGGTTTGACATTCTTGCTCACAAGTATATTTATTTCCACTACATCTTTTTCTCTCAAGGATGTAATTATAATTAATTGAATTACACTTATCTTTACAGAATGAAAATTAAGTAATCATGGCCATTACCTTAATTTAGTTCATTACAAAATGCAATTATACTGGAAATCTAATAACTGTATCTCATGTTGTAAAGAAAACATATTACAAAGCACTACACATACTGCAGTTTCATTTATACTGATTGTAGCTATAAATGGATTACCTACTTCTAATGGTTGTTAAAACTAAAACACTATCATGCAAACCCCGAATGAGAAACCTCAGTAAAAACAATGGTAAGCAATACCCTTTAAAAATTGGATGAGTGTTATGGAGCAACAGGTGTATTTCTTAGAAATAAGAGATTCATAATACATAAATATGTAAATAATACATAAAGGCCTTTTGACTACCTCAATCCAAGACAATTCTTTTTTCATTTTTTTTAAACTCAGATGTCCTTGTGACAGGATAGCCGAGTAGTGACGTTCCCAGACCAGACAGCTGAGAGAGACACAACACAGGTACTTGTGGGTGAAAGCGCTGTGGCGCGTTTTTATTCAAACAAAAAAAATAAAATACATATTTAAACAAAAACACTGCTCACACAGCCAAAATAAAGGTTTAAACAAAAACAGGTCACAAACCCAAACAAACAAGTACCGTGCTAGTGCTTCCAGCACGCGTAGCAATTGCTTTTTCTTTTTACTTTCTGTATCGCTTTTCCCCATCTCTCTCGTCTCTTCTCCTTCTTCTCCTTCTCCTTCTACTCCTTCTCCTCCTTAAAAGCACCAAACAAAACAACAAAGGACTGGCTTTCCAGATTAAAATATATCAACTCAACTGAAATATTTAGGGAACTAATAATGGCAAGCTTTGTAATTCAATTAGTTTCCTCTTCTAGCATTCTAATAAATCTGTGCTGAAACTACCTTTTGGAGGTTGGATTAGTTCTTTCAGTCAGATGAACTCATTCTCTGATTTTTCTCTCGTGTGAAGATGAACAGTAGCAAGTCTACCCAAGTGGGCTACCATTATTAATGCCTAGTGCTGAAATGCTTTTAATAACAAAATGACTGAGTCAAAGTAGTCCCTTTTGTACAATAGCTAACTGGATATATTTTCAGAACCTGGATTGCATAATACCTTTTCTACATGAAAATCTAATTGAATTCTGCACAGCATTTAAATAGATTAATTACAGTAGGTCTTGAAGGTTTCAGTTTCCCAACATTAAAATGTGTCTACAATCAACTGAACATTTGACTTTGGATAATAAATTATTTAAAAAGTGCTGAACAGACATGGATAATAAACCACTATGAATGATCATGGCCAACATTTAATAATTGATTACTAAGGAGGTAATAAGTGTTTTTATCATGAACATATATGTCAATCTTGTAATTTAATGAAAGTAAAACATTCTCCTCAAGGGCATCTTGGATCTAACTGCTGTATATGCATGTGCCACACATTGCCACTCTATATACAAATAAAAAACTTAACACACAACTTTGTAATTTCATTATTATTTGAGAGCAGCAGTTTTTTTTTCTTGTTACAGAATTACTAAGGACTTCACTTAAGGCAACTTCAGAGTGTGCTCAACTGAATTCAGTGCTTACAATGTTTAGAACAGTTTCATCTTACAAAGTACAGTTATTAAAGGGAACTGTCATCCATCCTTAAATATTACAATTTGATAAATTTGAGACTGAAATATTAATTACGTAAGCTTACATATTTAATTGCTGACCATAATAATGTCATGTTAAACAAAATCAGCTGAAAAGTTTCCATATGCATATTTTACAACATGTATTAATGAAAGAAAACACCAACACTAATGCCAAAGGAACCTGGAGGATGTGTTTCTGATAAAGTTCTATGTAATGTGCTACTCTGATTCAAGACAAGAACATCAGAGGTGGGCATAATAAAATGAGTCAACAGAGTGCTCTGATTGGATGAACAACAGTGGACTTTAATTCTTCAGCTTCTTCATTTTACTGTACTGAACATCCAATTCCTTCTGAAATTACATAAGGCATAATTAACAAGAAAACTAAATGTGTGATTTTCCTCAAGTAACCTTTGACATTTTTATGGAAATAATTGCTTTAATTAGTTTTAATATCTTCCTCATCTTACATATATTAAGAACTGATAGATACATTAGAGACAATAAGAACTGATAGATACATTAGTAATTTACAAATTCACTGTATTATTTTTTTAATTAATGCACGATTTAAAAGAAATGCAGGTGGGCATATTATTTCACAACAAATAATTTAATTAAAGCAGAGGTGTAATCAAGAAACATTAATGGCATTACAAACATCTACAAATATAAAGTAGTCAAAGTAATAATAGCATTGCATTACTTTGCTGCCAGATTCTGTAAAACAAGTCAACATCCATTGCCTTCCATTGGAGTAATTGATCTAGATTCTGCAGCTCATTAGAAGCCATGGAATTGAGTAGCATGCTATGCTATACATACTTTACAGGTACATTTATTTTAGCCCCTGGAGGATATCATTTTGGCACAATCTACTGATACATTTCAGTGTACAAATTTCCTGACAGCAGATGTTGGGTCTTGAAACTTGTGAATCTTTCTTAGCTGGAAGTGAAGAAGAAGGTGCCTGTCCATCTGTATGTACATTTCATATGCCACACTTACATGTGTATGTCCACATGCAGTGCAGGATGCTACCGATACTGTAGCTGTATTGTTATATTTACAGTCATGGAAACTGATGTATGTTACTAAAAATAACTTTTTAGAAATAAATAGTGTATGGGGGATATGGTGAATTTTTTTAATTTGATCCGTGTTGGAACTTTGAAAGGTAACTGGTGTTAACATCCCTGCTGCTCTTTGAAAGTATGTGCTTTAATTAATTTCCACAAAGCCAAGACCTCTGTTAATTTGTGATCTGAACGACAGCATCTCCAAAAACATTGGGTAATCATATTCTGCTTTACTTATTCCACTTAACAATTCCACTTTAATTCATATTTTTTTGTATTATATTTTTTTTATGGGAGGCTAATGCATCTGAAATAGATTAGTTGTGTAGATGTTACTGTATTGCAGATCATTTTGGGATTATCATACTTTAAAGATAGGAGGCTGTGTGGTCCAGTGGTTAAAGAAAAGGGCTTGTAACCAGGAGGTTCGGGTCCAAATCCCGTCTCAGCCACTGACTCATTCTGTGACCCTGCTCAAGTCACTTAACCTCCTTGTGCTCTGTCTTTCGGGTGAGATGTTGTCATACAGTAAGTGACTCTGCAACTGATGCATAGTTCTCTGTAAGTCGCCTTGGATAAAGGTGTCTGCTAAATAAACAAATAAAAAAAGAAAGATTCAGAGTTTGAGATAATACCTTGAAAATAAAAAGGACTAAAAGGATATGACCCTTATTTAAATCATGAAAACATTATGATAATAAAGCATCATCTGTGATTAAAAACGGCAGTTACTTTATGTGACAATAGACATTTATTTGGGATATTAGTGCATTATAGACATACACACAAGGGGTTTCATGCAGAGAATCTACAGCACATATGGCCAGTTGATTTATGCTAACACAGAAATAACTTAAACACCTATGGGCAATGCTAATTCTTAGGTAGACATGCTGTCTCCTAATGGTAGTTTCTTATGGTGCAAGACTGAGTACATAGGTCTCTAGTCATAAAAGATGAATGAATCTTGGACATCTAATTTATCAAACGCACGGCTAACTGTCTTCTTTGTTTGCAGATAAAGGGCTCTGTAAAACAAACACAATCTGAAATCTTAATTGTTCTCAATGAATCGTGCTCTGCAGAATTTGCCTATCCTTGCAGATAAATACTAATACGTGTTTTTAATATTTAAGATATTTTGTAATTTTATTTAAACTAATATATTCTTTAAATATGGTTACTTTCTGTGTATTTCCCAAAAAAGAGTGAATCATAACCATACAAATACACAATTGTCCAGACTGCAATGTTACTAGACAGTTCTTTAATATCATTTAACAGCAATGTTGATGATGCAAATATGGAAAAGGAACTGCGCCCGGAGTGCAGGAAGCGCCCTATAGCTTGGAGATCGACGGTTCGAATCCAAGCCATGCCACTGCCAACCATGGACAGGAGTTCCCAGGCGCACAATTCGCCAAACACTGCCCAGGCGGGGTAGGGGTTAGGTCGGCTCGGGAGTCCTTGGCTGTCCGGGGGCCTGCATGGTCCTTCGACACTATAAGTTCTGAATATGGCTGCACGGCGGTCTTGCAGAGTGAAAAAAAAAAACCAGACAGCTGATGGCACTCGTTTCAGAGGACGCGAGTGCTCGTCTCTCCCGAGTTAGTTATATTATAAACCATGTTACAAGCTGGTTAAATACACAGCATGTACAGTACATAGTTCGAAGCATAGCAGACTTGTACAATATATTACTGTATAAGTAAAGCTAGACTGGGAGAATGCTATAGAATACATTCCTAAGTGAAATATATTTAATTTAATAAATGATGGGTTAAGAGCTGTGTAACTATATTCTTTTTTTTAAATCATTATATTGCCATATCAAACTCCATGAGAACAGTGAGCAATCTCTGAACTACATAATTCAGTCCAGTAAACAAATGGTTATTTTCTAAAGCCACAGGTTCAAATGATTTTTAAACTCCTTCCCAGCAGCAGTGTAATTTGGTGCTAATGGCATAAAGATACCCATGGTGCTGAAAGGCAAGATTAATCAGTCACCTTTTGTTACAACCAATTGTCACTACAAAATAATTTTCACTCGCATGAGCCCCAGCAATCTTTGAAGCACACTTCTAGCAGAAGTTCAGTTACGTTTTTGTTTCATTTTTAAAAAATATGATACATGACCCCTAGAAACAGACATATTTATAGATCAGAGATGCCATATTTCACAGTTTACCTATGTAAAAAATAAAAGTATACACTGTACAGTATTCACCATGAACTGTAAAATGTGACTAAAATCTCCTGAAGCATTAGATACCGTACAAGGAAACACAAAATAAACACTTTATTAAAATTCATATTTTAAAACAATTGTAATAAATAAAAAAACAAAAACAGCTTGCAACTAAATGTATTTTGTCAAAAGCACATGTGTGTGTGTATATACTGTATATGTATGTATATATATATATATATATATATATATATATAGATACAATATATATTATATATATATATATATATATATATATATTGTATATATATATATATATATATATATATATATATATATATATATATATATATATAGAATGCATGTTTTACAAAAGTGACAAAGTAAAGTCTGCTAAGCATTAGTCGCACTACAGACAGCTGGTAGAACTGTAGGCTAATAGAACAGGCACAAGGGTTCTGAAAGTGGTTTCACAGTGGGTGAGATTAAAAAGGCATCTAAGATCCATGGTAGCTACAAAACATTCAATTATAATAGCGAATTTTCCAATTAATCCATTTCTGTCAATATAAATGCTTGGCTCTGTCATCATTTATCATGATCAGTTTAATAGTGTCTCCCGTTGACCTGTTCATCTGGAGTACCTGCTGCAACCCTTTTCCATTTTGCAGCTCATTAATTTTACAAATTTTATTGGTGTATATTTTTGACAGCTTTAATTTTCCTGATAGACTGTCATAGTTTTATCAAGAGTTGACTTTAAATTAATGTGATCTGACCAAAATGGAAAAAAAAACAAAAATGTTATGCATTTTCAAACCAATTGTAGATTTTAAAAAATAAAAATAAACAACTGTATTTGTAGTCATTCATGAAGTCATTTGAATTGTAATACTGTGCACATTTTTTTTTTTAATGGCAAGAAAGTGACATATAAATATAAATGACACATTTTATTCTAAATGGCAAATAAAATTAAGTTAAAAAGATTTTGTATTGTGTGTAGAGTTTAATACAATGTGAACAAAATCAAAGTAAAAACCCATCTTAAAAAAACTGTACATTTTGAAATGTTAAACTGCCTTTTAAACAGAGGGTTGCTTTCACAACCAAGGCTAGAGTAAAGTGTTACCGAATCCTGATCAGGCAGATATAAATCTGTAAGCAAACAGAAGAGACAAGACCAGGTATAATGATAGAAGCAGTAATCAGGTTCAGTAATGTTCAATAATCAATCCTTGAACCAGAGACTTGTATCTGAAAGCTTTTGACAGGCAAGGCATGTAGTGTACCATCCGATCCAACACATGCTTGTGTCACTCGCCTCAGAATTCCAGAGTACACGCCTCAAACCGAAAGTAACCCTCACAGATTTTTTTTTAGTGGCTGCACTGCACATTTTTCTAAAAATACTAATTACTTGGAATATATAAAATACTATATACTATAAAAACCTTTGTATAAGTCTTTTTTAGGTATTTTTAGGGGTCCTAAAAAGGAGGGAGCGACTTATACACCAGTGTGACCTATAGGCTTTTTACTGAAATTGTTGTCTCAAAAAGGAGGGGAGGGAGGGACTTATACACCTTTGCGACTTATACACTGGTTTTTACGGTACATACATTTTAAATATATACTTAAGTCTTTGCTATAGTCTTTTGTCAAGTGAACCATGTGTTACTTTCAGAAACTATCATGGCATTGTATAGCAATACAGAATTAAAAATATCTAGCCCCACAAAGACCCAATGAACAGTTAAGCTTGCTCTTTAATACTTTAAGGTTTAAGCCAAGCCAAATCTACAGCTGCTGAAGGAACATGCCTCATTATCAACAATGGCTTAAACAAATTATAAATAAAATATGTCACGCATCCTACTGCATCAAATATATCACTATTGAATTCACAAATAATTTGGCTGTACTGTACCAGTTAAAATGTTTTTTATAGGTTCTCTAACTTTTGAAAACAAGATACCCACAGGTTTACAAAAAGACTTTCTTTCACTTTAGATGAGGGGCTTGCAATATGCCTGTGCATTCAGGACCATAGCTGGTTAGGGGGCCCAGCCATGTGTAAAGGGGTTGGTTAACAAAGTGTTAGTATCATAATTAGGTTGTTTTGATTCATAAAGCCCATGGTGGCCACTCAAAGAATAAAGTGTGGACCATTTTTTTCATCTTCAATAGCGTTTTAATATGTATGACTGAAAGACCATGATATGTAGTGAGGTAGTCCTAAATCTCAAAGTATATACAGTATATCACAAGGACGACTGACTGAATCAGACAATTGTGTGGGAATCAGGAGATATGTTTGACTTGACTCTGCAAACAGTTAAAATACGCGCCGGTTATCGGAGACTCCGCTTTGTGTACCATCAGAAGCGGCACGTAGGGAATCGGACGCTGATTTTTTTGTTCCTAGTGTCTATTCAATGGCATGGTGCAGAAAGACTTTTGATTTCCACACGGAAAAGAGATCACTTCATCGGTGCTCATGCACTGAAATTATAGCGGTCGGTGCTATATAAGCATTTTCATAACAAATCGATAAAGATTCTTAAGTTAATTCTTAAGTCAAGGTTCTGCCGATTGAAAAAAGCTTGACTACAGCACTGATGGTATGGAAGTCAGAACAAGGTTGTATAAAAGCTGATTTCCTAAAAGAGGTTTCCTATGGTGCTGGGTGTTCTTTTCAAATCCCTTCACTTAATCTTAAAGTCTTAATCCATCAGTACTTTGTTCAGAATACATAATAAAAAAAAAACTTTAAGATTTACTTCACAAATGTGTTCTCAGAGGCAGTAACATACCAATTAACAGTAGTAAAATAATATAAAGAACATCAAATATCATAAAATGACCCAATTTACCTCCTCCAGCAATTCGAAAAAAAGATGCCTCGCACATTCATTATATTAATTTAAATGAAATGTTTACTAAATAAATTGTTCACTGTTTCATGTATTGAATTTATTGTTTTATAGCTGTCAGTGAAATGAACAAGAGAAATAGAAAGCAGTGGAGCATGAATTTAATATTTTTTAGAACTCTGCCTTGCTGGATATTCCCTAAGTCATTTTTTAATTGAAGACATATGGTAATAATCATACAGCAATGTTTTCAGAATGCATTGGTACCTTCTATTGCTAATTACATCTATGGCTGTGTTCTTCCATTGCCTTGGTTGACATTTGAATGGGTTTTAATTTTAAAATTACACTTATAATGATGTAGCTTCCTTATACATTTTCACATTTTCAAATAAAAAGATATGGTGCTAAAATAAATTGTGTAGTCGGATAATAATGATAATTTCCTAATTTCAATATTTAGGTTGTCTGTGGCAGCTTCAGGAATTCAAACAACTAGAGAAATGACGGGACAGGTTGTAGCCTGCCTCGGAATTGCCAGAAACACATGACCAATAAATGTGGGTTTTCAATAATAATAATAATAATAATAATAATAATAATAATAATGTACGGTTGAATCCGCTTACTTGCAATGTGTATTTGTGACCGATTGTAACAGGGCGAGGTGCCCTGTACAGTGTTTTTGTTTGAATATTTTATTTCTTTTTGTTAATAAAACCTGCAGCCTACAGTCATAAGTATAATAAATAAACCATAATACTAATAATAATAATAATAAAATACAAAATAACACGGGGGTGGAGGGGGAAAACCCCGTTCTAAAAATAAATAAACAAAACAATGTACAGTGCACCTCGCCCTGTTACATCGATGAATAAACGACTACATTCTTGATTTTGGATTCTGGATTTCTCTGTGCCGTCTTAGTTTTTTGGGGGCGGTAAATCTGTATAATACATACAATAGTCTGTGTTTGGAGAGAGTGTGTTTGTATATTGCTATAGCAAGTCAGTCAATCAGTAATATAATATTATCATGTCTTTATAAATATATAGTATGTGCATGCCTGCCTTTAGTTAAGTATTGTAACATGGAGGTGTAAAATGAATCAGGACACATGTATGCAGCAAAACAGCAGGGTCTTTATTTGCAGTGCAGACAGCAAACAGGTTTAGATGATTGTCAGCAAAGAACTCAACAACACTCCTTCCATCACCAACCGCTGAGTACCTCCAGGCTCTCCTTAAATAACTCCACAGACATACACAGTTGAAACATTGTAAATGCTGTACACAATCAGAAGCTCTGACCGGTTACCTCCCACCTGCCTCTGACAGATGCACCCCTCAATCCCTTGTCCACCTTTCCCGCACTGACAAGAGGTCACCACTGGTGCAAGGTTGCATCCATTAGTTAGTAAGGGCGAGCTCTTTTGCAAAGTCATGTGAGCTAGCAATTAATTACAAGCACGAAACAGTCTCATACAAGTGTCTGCAAGTTGCGTGCTCTGAGACTCGGCTTGCAAAGCATAGTCCAACACGCATAAACAGTCCTGAACAACAATCCGACCACAGACACACGGTTCTGCCCGCGCTCGTTGTTATAGTATATTTCACATGCAGCATTGAAATTAAAACAAAAAAATATTTAGTTTCTGTGTGTATTTGCTTCACAGCCATTTGTTAGTTAAAATGTAAGGTTGTAGTTAACACATACCCCATAAGTTAGCTTTAATGTATCTACAGTATTTATTGAAAGTAATGACTTCAAGGTAATGTTGCATTTTTCTCACCCAAAATACATTTTACTCACATAGTATGTAAATTACTCAGTGACCCAAAACTTTATCTGGAGCTCTGCGTATAGGCATGTTGAATCCAGGCCCGGACATTGTTGTGCATTGATTGCTGGTAATGTGTGAATTACAGTGTGTGCAGAGGAATAATTGTACTGCATAAAGCAATTGAACAGTGTACTGATGCATTGTGTTAATACAGAACCTTATTGTAGCATGTGACATTTAAGTTACACTGAATCTCTTAACTGGTTTTATAATAAAGCATGAGTTTAGAAATACTGGTTTATAACGTAGGCTACATCTATACTGAAATGTAAAAATGCATTATTCTGTGTTGAAATCTACACAATAAACCTAGATTATGTAAGACAATGCCTAAAATGTCTTTGAGAATATTTTTTATTTCCAAAAAGAGGAGAAACATGCAAAGTTAAAGCTGGACTTCAGTCAATTATTCAGTCAATTATTTTTGAGAAAAATGCTGACTGTATTAAAAGATGTTTGATTTATCATTGCATATCATTGTGTTCAACACTGGTATCATTGTGCTTCATAACATATGAGCACACCAAGTTTAATATCTGCATGATTGCTGTCATCAGGCTTTCAGATACTTTTTCTCAATTATTTTTCTTTGTCAACAAAATGTTGTTTCACATAAGACCATCGTTTTATTACATTTCCTCATGTGAAACCAAAGGGTGTCTGCAAATTCACAAGAGCTACTATACTAGCAATTTTAAGACAGTATGCCATCTGAAACACTTTATGTTGTCATTATGTTGGGCTTATTGTGGCAAAATAAGGTTAGCAAGTACTTTTACATAGCAAATCTCCTGCAAATAAGTTACCTAATAGCACATCTGTTTCTGGATGACATTGCATGTGCAATTCCGTCTTCAAATATGTGAATCATTTTTACCTCTCACAACTCACAGAATCCCATCACAAGACACAACTTTTTTCAGCAAAAGGGTAATTACTGAATTACTGGTCAAGCTATCTTATGGCTTTTGTTGAATCCCAAAAATTAAAAAGATCGGTGTTGCATACTCAGTTCTCAAAGGAACTTTTACAGAATGTGGCAGAGAACATGAAGAAAGGAACCCTTGAAATATTTATTTAGGAGTACCTGCATGCACTACACCTCTTTGTTTATGTTTCCTAGTACACATTATATAAGTGCAGTACAGTTATCTTGTAGGGGATGTGTTGTTGTCCACATATGGAATTGTATAAATGAGATGCTGCTGAAATCTATTAATTTGAAAAAGACATTGCATTAAACAAAATAAGTATAATAAACTATTATTTTAGAGTGACTAGTTAGGTAATTAGCTCTGTTTTCTGTCTTTTTTGAAAAGCCAGATTTGAATGTTACCTCACAATTGCAACCCACATGGCTCATGAAGACAGAATCAACGGGATGCCTCAGTTCCCCATCTGGCTAATTTTCATTTTTCACCGAGTGAAGAAAGAGGAAATTAACTAAGCCCAGGCATCTTTTCCTCCCTGACCTGCAGGAGCCCACAGGCTAATGCAGTTCAGTTCCCCCTGTGGGCCCACAGCCAATATCTGCAATTCAGCACAACCAGGTTTCAACATTTCATTTTAATGTTTAATGATAGTTACTTTAAATTAAAGGGTCACCAATTCTATTTTACATTTAGAAGATCAGGTTCTTGCATCAAAGTTCATTAAAATAATGCCTGTCTTTATGGAGCACAGCAATCACCTCCTAGCTTATCAGTTGTTTCTTCAATTGGAATGGCAAAGCAGCCCAATCAACACCATTGTCCCTTACCTAGATGTCATTGTTTGCTTGTTATGGAGAGCCCAGTCTAAATAATCGATTCCTTCAGCTCTAATATACATAACTTATACAATAATATATTTACATATTACTTTACTATATGCTATAAGCACAAAATACATGTGCCAAAACCAAAAGATTGAGCTGATAAAGTAATTGGGGGGAATCACCACATGGAGATGCAATTTTAGCCCTAAACTCCCGGGCAGTGATTAATAGTGCTTTAGTAAAGTCTCCATTTTTGCAAGGGGCAGAGCAGCACTTACTTTCTTTCCCTCCAGACGCTCCTTCTTGCTACTCCCTCCAGGTCCTACCGCTACAATTTATGTAGCCCTGACTGCTCACTAAACCCTGTGACAGATGTAATCCCAACCCAGTCATCTCTGCCACTCCCATAGTCTAGAGTGACAATACAACAACCCAATAACCAACATAAACAGGGACTAATTTAGCAGGGGAAACCTCCCAATTATTAATGTGACAGTGCTCTCAGGTCGATGTGATGTATTCATTTGCATTTGAAGAAGCTGTGGTGAATAATAATAAACATGCATTTGAAGCATTCTGAATAACATAGGAAGCACTAAACATGGCCCTCATTTTGCAATTTACTGTTAATGTAACACAGAGGCACAGAGACACTTCTAGAAGAAAGGCTGAACAAATCACCAAATTCATAAATGCATTCCTGAGGTCCTCTCTGTAAAATTATTCATTCAATCCCATCCCTGCCTGGTAACTTGTCTGTATAAATTGACTTAAACCTTTTCAAATCTTTAAGGGAAATAATAACAAATCAATCTGTACCTCTTTACTCATAGATAACTAATATAAAGTTAAACTTTGACATGTTAAGCTATGTCATGTCCTTTTCTTGATTTGTGAAAAGTTTGATAAGAGCATTTACAAATACAAAAGTGTTCTCAGTTGATAATTAGCCAATACAATGTTTCTTTTACAGCCACCTTTACATTTTTATGATGTTGCAGTGAATGTGACTAGGTTTGAGTGCCGTTTCTCAAATAATAATTTGTATTCCTTGCTGTTTCACTCGAATACCCTACGTCGCTTACAGGAATAGGGAATTGTGGTTTTTGTTTTATTCAGGGGTTTTGTGTTACTTATTGTAAATAGTTAGAGAGCCAGACGCTACGCCTGTGACGCGCTGCCAACTGAGCTTGTTTACAGGGAATTGCAGCCGATGATTGGACGGCTGCGGTTCCTTGACCAGCTGGTGAGCGTGTCTCAGGGAGTGTCTTGCCGTAAAAGGAAAATGCTGACACACATTGGGACTGATTAGCCTGGACAACGCAAACTTAGAAAAACAAGCAAAGGCAACTTGTGTGAACACCAGTTTTGGAGTATTTTATTTGTAGTATAATATAATTCTGATTAGTTCATTGATAAAATTATCCTTGTCTTGTTCGTAGAAAATGTATATATATATATATATATATATATATATATATATATATATATATATATATATTGTTTAACTATATAGATTGAACTGAGTTCCAACAAAACATCGACCGTGTTTTGGATTTGGTGTATTCCCACTTGAGAGACTTGTTAGAAAGATCAAGTTTGTACATGCCTCCCCATCAAATCCCCATTGGCATAAACCATTTTTCAGCTGTGGCCTTAGATATGCAAAATATTGGTTTCTGAACCCAATTTAGAGTGAAAAAAAAAACTTCTCTGGCTTACCTTTATCTTAACCTATGAAGAATGGGATTCATTATTGGAAATCCATATTAATATTGAATGTTACTAATGAGGTGTTTGCAAAAGCAGTATTAAAAGGTGCTTGGGGAGCACAGCTTGTTTAATTGGTAATGTTAATTTTAGTTAACTCTTTAGCCATCTGTGTGTATGTGTTATATTTAGAAATAATATATTGTGTTGATGCACCCTTGATGAACATATAATCTACTCTCTTCGCAGTGTGAAACATTACATATTCCCTTTTCAGACAGGTATAGCTTGAGTATGCTAATATGTTAACATGTTCAGCTTGCTATTATTATTATTTTATTATTTATTTCTTAGCAGATGCCCTTACCCAGGGCGACTTACAGTTGTATACAAAAAATATATATCAAGAATTACAGTACAATTAAGAGCAAGATACAAAATACAATGACTTCTGGCCTAATAAGAGCAAATACAAAACACAGTACGATTTGATATCGGGGCAGTTCAAGAGCAGATAACAGTGTTGATAGTTACATTAGGGTTAGCTACACAGGTTGCTTTTAGGTCAGGGGTTACAATTTTGCTCAAGGATATATACATATTCAATATATCCTGCATCCAGCATAGGTTGCAGTTAAGACTGTGGTATTGAGGTTACTGTAACTTGAATAAGACATTCCACTGATTTCTGGTATTGTGTGTGTGTGTAATGTATCAAGTGGTTGGTGCAGGCATCAATCAGAAGACGAGATTTCAAATGTCAAATAAGTGAGATTTATTAGCGGCCTCCAGTGGTATAGAAACAATGTGAAGAACAAAAAATCTAAAAGAACATTTTTAAACAAAACAATACATGCTGTTTAATCACCTTAATTCCACACAGAGTACTCGTCTACTCAGTTGTCAATTCAGAGCTTCCTGCTCTCTATCCCTCTCTCTTGAATGATCCAACAACCATTCCCATTAGCCCCTCCCCTGGACTAATCCAATACTCCAAAAATAATAATCCAAAAAAACTATCAGGAAGTGAACGTCAGTCCCTCCTCTATCCAATGATATGTGTTTCAAGCATGTACTGCTAAGTACGGTGGCCCTGTAAGTCATCAAAACGAAGTCTGTGAAGCCCACTTCAGTATGATCATGTTAACACGATCCTGGTCCTTAAAGGCTCAACATATTACAATGTACGTAGTCACACAACCGGGGCAGCTCGTAGCCTACAGCGGAGTGGAGCACCGTCTACAGACAGAGGGCATCGAGGCACCGCGTGCACGAGCACCCGAGGGCACTATGCACACCGAGGTGCTAGACACCTGCGTACCAAGCACCAAGCACTATGTGCAGCGAGCACTGCGTGCTCTGGGTGTACCGCACCATGCGCACAGAGTACCCCGAGCACTGTGTGCACTGAGGCACTACGCGCACTGATTCACCGAAGTACTGTGCGCACCGAGTACCATGCGCACCAGGCACTGTTTGCACTGCGTACCGTGAGTGCACCAAGTACCGCGTGCACCGAGCACTGTGAGCACCGAGGCACTGAAGTACCAGGGGCTGAGCATGCACCAAGGTACCGAAGCACCGGGGGGCAGCTATTGCAGCGGTGCCTATCCTGGCCACGTGTAGTCACACACCTGGTCAGCATGCAGCATATACCAGTGGGACACACAGGCTGAAGCCACGGTGGGTGAAGAAACACAACAGAGAAAAACAGGCCCGACACGCCAGAGTGGGTGGGCCGAGGCAGTCGGCGAGGCCTACTCAACAGCAGGGTAGGTCGGAACGCAGCCCCGGTGGAGGAATTACACGGCTGACTGTCTGTTGTTGTCTTTTTTTTATACACTTAACTGCAGCTATTTTTCACAGCACAACAGTATAATAATTTAATATATATTTCGCCCAACTGCTCACACAACAGCCAGCGAATCACTCAATGGCAGGGAGACACACAGAGCTCCCGGCAGAGGAACTGTGTTCTCCCCAAGAGTCTAGGCTGAACAGACAACACACACACACACACTCTTTTAAATAATACTGCACATATCAGTCTCTCACATATGACAGACAGTAAACAGTAAAGACAGCCTGCAATACAAGCGAGGCAGGCTGTGAAAAAAGGCACAGAAAGCACAAGAAGAGCTAGAATGGAGCTGCTGATTCCAGGAAAGCGGCAAGCCAGCTTTCAGCACGAATGCAGGGGAATATGCTCAGTTGCTAAACACATATGTTTTACCTTACCACCTTGAGAGGCAAAAAGAGGAATGGCTTCCGTGGGTTCATGGGTTTAATCTCTCGGTAGGCAGGACAGAGGACGTCACCCCAGGAGGGGGCCTATCGGCAGCCCTGATATAAAGACCTCAATAATACCTACCAATAGGCAGGCATATGCCATAAGTATGTTGTTGGTCGTCTTCGAATTGAAAGGGAACCAATGTAATATAATTGGAGCCAAGGGAGTTCTTACTGCATCTATTTGAACAGACTACTAGATTTGTTTTGTTTTTATGTATATGTGGATTTTTAATTTTTAATTTTTTTATTTTATTTACTTGTGTTTTTGTTTTGGCATTCATTAGTGTGTGCATATGTGTTTGTGTTCTTCTCACATATAACAACAAGTCTTGGCAACATAAATTGTTTAAATGAATTTGTTTGAGGGAAGCAACTGGTCTTGTTAAATAGGTGGCATTCTACCTCATAATATTGTTAGACTGTAAATATGTATATAATGTTATTACAGTATTTGAGAATGCTGTGTTCTCTATGTGTTAGTTCTCTCTGGTACTTCAAAATAGTTGTTTAACATGACTGGTGATTAATGTACTCTCTCCTTAATCATCTATCAAGTATATTACAGGATATTACAGTATGTGTGACCTGTTCCATTGCATTCACAGTATGACTTGTTATAGACTTAAAATAGGGGGGTGGGGTGGGGGGTAGAGTGTGTATCTTTAAGAGACAGATTGTTCTGGTGGTAGATTCTGTAAGATACATTTGAATAGACAAACTGTTCCAGCAATTCAGATGTTAAATTAGGACCATGCAGCATATTAGATTTAATGGTTGCACATTAGCTGACACAATGCCCTTATGGAGCCATGAGCTGATTCAATACACAATTACTTGTATATTATTTAAACAATGGCAATACTTGTTACAAATATATTTGTTTGTACTCATTGCTCGGCACAGGCCTATTATTAACATTACCAAGCATAATAATTCCATTCATATGGGCCTGTATTTACCTACTATCCTGTAGGCAGATACATTGGGTACATTCTAGAAGGTTAATATGGATGTTAATATGATAATCCTAAATAAAGTTTCAACACATGGACTGACAGGAATCAGATCAGCTGGCCAGAAAATGTATAGTGAAACTGTGTCATAATGGGGAAAGTACTTCTGAACTTTACTGAATTTTAATGAGATAAAGACACAAACAGATCATCTGAGCCAACACATTTTCTAAAATATGTTTTTTTCCTATGATATTTCAGACCTTGTTAGAATTTGTATATAGCATTTTCAGATATAGCCCTTTTTAATTACCAGTTTAAATCCATACTTTGTTTTAAGAGGACATCATTAATTGGGTCATTTCAGCTCTAATAGCTCTTCCTGACTGTGATATTTCAAGTTCAACACATTTTGGTTTTAGTAATTAAAGTGTGCACATACCACAGCCTACTTATCACAGTAACGAGACAGAACATTAACATATTAATGTACTGGATGAAAGACAACAACATTTTAAATACACACCATCCATAATGATATATGCATATGGCAGTGTGTCAAATTGTTAGATAGAGGTTATTCACTTTTGAGTGATATTTGTTTTGGTGCCTCCAAATATATTATTTCAAGCCAGTGGGTGCAAAAGCTTGTATAGGTTAGTATGCTTCTTTAATGTGACATATAGTCAATTCCGATCACTTATTCATGAAACAGGAGCAATTTATGTGTTTTGCAAAGAGTTTATATACCTGTGAGCTAAAGAGTGGATGTCTGTGAGATGCTGGCCTTCGGAGGACCAGGGTCTTTTTACAAACATATCTTAACTTTTAATATTATAGGATTTTAAATGGTTAAGAACTTACATTTTCTAAAAGGTAGATGGTATAAAGTCCCTCAAACATCTGATTTTTCAACCTTATGTATATACCATCAGATCTAATTCTATGTTGTTGTTATTGTGCTACTTTGCAGCACTGCTTAAAATGTACAGCGTGTGATAAATATCTCAAAACAATATTGACAGCAGCAATAAAAAGTTAGTAAGCACTCTTATGGCAAGCTCTGTGCTGCTAAAAGATCAATAAAATGTATACAAAAAGTATTTTTTTCTTATTTGAGAAAGATTCTCAATGAGAATCTGTCAACATTTGACGCAGAAAGGAATTTCAACTATTCTGTATAAGAAGTCGCTGTATTCACTCAACGGCTTAAAACGTTATTAATAGTCCTACTTTTTACATTGGCTAATAAACATAAATAAATCACAGTTCTCAAACATCACTAATATAAGGTCAACTTGTGCTGCAGATCTGAACTCGATAGGTTTCTAGTCATCATATCAGATGTAATGTATACTGTTTCCTATGCTGTTCCATCTAAGCTTTATTACCAATAATCTAAGTGATTGGCAGCTTTGGAGTTGATTGACGCCAACCTCAATTAAAGTATGCAGTATTACAGAAGCTGTTGCTTCAGTAATTGTTTAGTTTGGGAGGCGACTGTTTGTGAAAGAAACACAGTTTAAGGCCCACCATCCAAACATGTTCCTTATTTTAAAGAACATTTTAAAAGCTGAAATATGTTATGCAAGTATGTTATTAGACTAGCAAGAGACTGCTATATTGCAATTCAGTAGAACATGTTAGTTTAATTTAGCTGCACCATATCAAATATTGATAAAAAGGATGTTTAGGATGGAGCATGTCAAAGCTTAATAGCACTCATGATTCATTGCCCATTATATTTACCATTTAAGAAGCTAAAATATTGCAGGGTTTCAGCCTTTCTAAATAACTGTTACAGAGCCATATCTTCTTTGAATTGTTAATATATGCATATCATGTGCCTTCTATTAATACTTTTAGTATTGTGGGAGCTTATAAAACCAGCCAGAAGCTACACCAATTACAGTATATAGTACACTTGCTGGTTTAAAAAAAAGGAAAACATTGAGTGATGCAAATAAGATAAATAGCTTTGATCTAGAAATGTAAACACTTATGGGCCATGGGTTGAAAATAGATCACTAAAATCCAGGCAGTGATTGAGTTCCATGGATTGATAAAATCATTCAAAAAAAGCTATTGTAGATTTCAATCATTTGACAGCAGGGCCGTCAGTTAAGCCTGTACTGTTGGAGTACCGGCATTAAAATGTTTTATCAGCTGTGGGCGGATTGTACTTCCAACGACTAGATGTGGTCGTCAATCAGGAAACCCAGAAGGAGCACGCAATACATCGTAAAAAAAAACAAAACAAAACAAAAAAACATAACAAAACAGTATTATTCCCAGCTTTAACAGTTCATTTTGAAACTCCAAAGAAGCGCAAACTAAAAGTCATTTTTTTTCAATGTGCACAATTTATTTACATGTTGTTTGCCAGGAATACAAGCTTGTCGACCTGCTCTGGATCCAAGGCGGAATGCTTTTTGTTAACATCGAATACCCAGAGGGCGCGTACTTCCAAAGGATTTTCAAAACAGATTCACTGGTAGTCAGGATGGGACCAGCATATCAGATTCTAGTTAACACTTATTTTTTACGAAGTGTCCATTCTGGCTTATATAACATGCCGTACCGTTCACATTGTTATATGGTTGGGCAAGCAAGAATAATGCTTCATATAACTGTAAAAAAAAAAAAAAAACACAAGCAGGTCTCATTCCAAAATCCCCGACTTGTCTTAAAGGCGCAGGCACACATTTGACAAAGTGATTTAAATTAATATTTATTTAAAATACATTTGAAGTTTTAATAAACTGTTCCCTGGCATGACAAGCAACAGGCTTTACATAAAACTGCAAATCAGTTTGCAGACCTTTCCCCCGCAAAATCTATAAAGATATTATGTAAAGATCTAGGCCATTATCGTTTAAATTCATAACAATATACCGGTATGGTATATTTGCCAAGTATTTAATTTGTGTTTTCTTTCATGGAAATCTTTCACACTTATGAACAGGATTTAATCAATGTTTTGAATCCTTTACTGTCCTGTAACACCTATAAGTCACCTTGGATAAAGCTGTCTGCCAAATAAATAAATACATAAATAAATAATAACACAGGGGTAGTACAATAATGCACGGAACCCCTAAACGGATATCGTGGAAAAAAAAAAAATACTATCTTGTGCGCATGAATTAATATCTTGCTGACTGCAGCAGACACCTGGTGTTCTCATGGATAGGTTTGGAGACAATCACTGTATGTTCCTCCTCATGCCATAACAACTATGCAAAACTGGTGTGCTTTTCGACTCATGCTATTTTTATGTAAATACATTATTTATTGCATGCAATTGTATTCTCTCACTGTCTGGAACATTTCATCCGGTTACAAAAGCTAATGCGACAGAAGTAATCTGAGTCATGTTTCTGGATTTGTGTCTTAATTATCTCGATTCATCATGAAGAAAAATACACACATGTATGCCCTTTACGCGGGACATTTGCTCAGAAACCAGGACTGTCCCGACCATATACGGATTGTTGGCGTGTATGTAAATGTTTTATTGCAGGTTCAATTTAAATCTTGCACTGAGATAGGATTCGGACCACTTACAATAGGGTAAGCTTTAGCTTACAAGCACAGCAGCTTTACAGAATAGGCAGAATGCGACGTGTTAAAAGCAAATGATTTCAAAGAACACTACACAATGGAGACAGAAATGTTATGTGCTAAATATACAATACATACACACATTACACTATTGAACTTAATCGTTATAATAGGCTGTGCCATTTGACTTCCCTATATGGTTAACCATGTTTATTTTATATTTATTTTACTATACCATATGTTCCTAATGTATTTTAATTTGATCTGTAATTAAGCCATTTTAGCATAGCCCCACCTGAATTAAAATACAATGACGCCCACCTCAGGCTACAGATAAGTTTGACATAAATCCTCCAAAAAAAGCAGGTCATTTGAACATTTTATCAGAATACAAAGGTATGGCAATAGCGTACCAGTTCATTTTTTCTGTTGTAAACATACCCTTGTTAAGGTAATTGTGCAGAAAATGTGATTCCCTGTTTTTAGTCCTGAAAAGTAGTGACATAAATGTACTCAACACAAGTTTCCGTGCTTTAAAAATAACCCCCTGTGACAGGATGCTGGAAGTGAGGCAGGGGTCGACTACAGGGTGTGTGTGAATGTGAGTGCAATGTTTATTTGAGTTAGTTAGTTAGTTTTAACTTTTGAAATTCTACATCACATTCTTTACATTAGTATTTACATACTTAATATCAAATAAGCAACTGAAGCTACATTCACCATTGTGACACTCAAGAAATACCGTGCTGAAGTTAGCGTCCGATTTTGATCCTCAGGCTGAAGTTAACATTTCCCACGCAAGACAAAACAAAATCAAATTCTAGAACTAGTAATAAACAACTTAATTATGTATAACACCCATTATATGTGAACTAGTAATAAACAACTTAACTATGTATAACACCCATTATATGTGAACTAGTAATAAACAACTTAACTATGTATAACACCCATTATATGTGAACTAGTAATAAACAACTTAACTATGTATAACACCCATTATATGTCTGAGCAGTTTATTTGTGGTTTGGTAACTTTATTGGTCAGTTTTTCTAATACATTTTATCATTTAGAGACCTGTTTTTATATACAATGTATGCACTGAAATACAGTATTATTATTTTTCTCCATCTATGTCGGTCTATTTGAGAAAAATATAAAAATATAAAGCAGCAAAATAACTTTAAATTATTAAACTGACAACAGAATGGACTTTTTAAAAAAGTGTAATCTATGTATTGTGACCAGGAACAAAAAATGCATCTCAAGCCTTCATTTCACACTCTACAGCCCTTCAACAAAAATGGAATTTGGACATCTTACCCTCATTAAAATCTGTTTATTCACTAAGACATTTGTATTATTGTGTTACAGTGAATGGCAGCATTTATTTAAAATCTAAACTGTGCTTTGTAGAATATTATACCATGGGAGATATTATTCATAAACTGCACTAATGAATGTCAGGCTGCGATGCACACAGTGTTAAAATTGGCCTATTAATTAATGGTATAATTAAGGTTTGTCAGTGACATGCCATTTTGTGACAGGTATAGATTGGTTGCCCATGTCTGTGCCAGGCATCCTTGCAGGCTGGCTGTAAGTATAATGAATGGCAGCAATTTAGTGCAGGTTTGTGGAGATGGGACCACCTGCGAAGGGCTGGCTGGCGCCTTCCGTGCGTGAATAGTATTCTGCACAGCACTACCAAACAAGAGCAGCAGTCTAAATGAATGTGGTTCATCATCAACTGAAAAATTAGCCTTTTACCATTACCCATTATAGCCTTTCCTCGCAGTTTTTCTTTTTTTTAAACAGTGGCAATTAACTTCAAACTTTGCATTAATTTGCATGTTAATGCAGAAATGTTAGATATGGTAGATAACAATCTCTCCTTTTTGCTTGCTTTTCAAGTGTCCAACATCAAACAATACATTATCTTAGAATAAATAAATACATAAACAGTGGCTATGTTTACAAAAAAAGACATTTGTATGCTGTCGGTTACCTTTATAATATGACAACATTTTATTAACTTACATATTAAGGAGGGTTTACAACAAACTTGTAATGGGGCTTGAGGTGGATGTCATTGTATTTTAATGGTTCACTGAAATGGTTTTAATGAAAGTTAAAATTAAGATTTTTGACATACGGTACAATAAACTAAATATAAAATTAACTTACTGTTAACCATATAAAAAAGCAAAATAGCACAGCACAGTCTCTTAAAAAAAGTCAAGCTGTTATAACGATGCAGGTCAGTGGTGTAATGTGTGTATGTACTGTACATTTAACTCATACTGTTGAAGTCTTCTTTAAAATATTTAGCTTTTAACACATAGTAGGCTTATTCTGTAAAGCTCCAGTATGTGTAGGTGTGGCAGGGATGAGGCCCTGCACATGTATGGTTTGTATTTTGTTTAGTTTTCTTTCCATCAGGAGATTCTCCTCTACTTCCTCCACCTGACTGCTGCTGTTGGAAATCATAAATACATATTAACTGTGCTGAGAGTCCTGCTGTGTGGTTCATCAAAAAGTCATCTTTCTTTTTGTATTTATTAGAGTTATTTATTGTGGATTAGTGCACTAAGTTGCAAGCACCTCGTTCACAGGGACATCCTGACAAACCAATATGAGGCAGATAAGGATCAAGTTGCTGTTGCTTTTATCTAGTATGATTGTCAGAACATAAAAATGAACAAAGGATGTGCCAAACTGCTGTGCATTTTAAATACATCAAAGGTGCTTGACAGACTGTGTAACTCATTTGAAGTGGTAGTGTTGTTTCTTGACATTTTCAACAATCAGCATTGTGGAAATTCACAACATCTGATCAAGCATAAACACAAAGGAGTTCAGGTGGAACTAATATATATAGGATAAAACTGCAAGCTTTTAGGCCACAGAAAAATGCTGAGTAAGCCCTATTGTAACAAAAGAAAACTCACTTTGAAACTAGTTTAAGTTTAAATTAAGGGCTTGTTTCATGAATTGAAAAGAAAAACAGCCACCCTACATTTATGCTACTGATCAGGCATCTGCAGTATAGCTGTTCATCTTACAGTGAACATTGTTCAAGTGGTGAGGTTCCAAGAGACTCCATACATATTTAGTTGACAATAAAAGCAATGCCAGGAAGAAAAACATAGGTGTGGTTTACATGCAAAGATAAAGATCTCTCCCCATTTTGTCACACTATTTTGGTAGTACCTTTGTGGTAATTTGGGTTTACATGTAGTTTTCTTTTAGGGAGTGAAATTCTTCTTCTAAATGCAAATGAGCTAATTAATATTAGCCTAATTTGGCCAACAAAAAAATGTAATAAAAAGAAAAGCAAACAAACCCAGACATATCATGGTACAGATACCAATTATTATTATTTTTAATTGCAACACTGGTACACTGGTATAGCTTTTTTTCTATTTTGTAAAAGAAGCCAGAGTTACTTCCAGCAGATCTCAGTTGCTAATAAAGACTTGCTTGGTACAGCCTTTAGTTATAGTAGGAAGTTGCATGAGGTTACTTCATAAATGGGATCTCCACTGTGGAAGTCTAGTGATGTGGCTTTCAGACTTGTTTCCAAAAACTTGGTCAATTTGCATTGCTTTTTAGTTTGGGAAGGCTATTTACCTACACTTTTAAGTTGTACCATGGCCATGTAATAGTAAATAGTTTACTGTTATATAGGCAGAATAAATCTTGTTACCTCCTTTTTATGCAACAAAATCTATAAAAAATGTAGACATGTAGAGGGCCATCCATCAATGCAAGGTTAATATTCAATGAGCATCTACACACAAAGGGATCAGGGACACTCAAAATACAATTCCTTTTAACTTAGATTGTCTCTCTAGCAACAATGAATGCAATTATTCAGCTTAGAACTCCAACACAACAGAGCAACATATTGAATCATATTTGGGACCAAAGGCTATGGACACTTTTAAAAACGAACCTCTGGTGCCTACATGAGGTTCTAAGCAGGGGTGTAGTGCTGGGGGGACGGGCGACAGTGGAGATATACATGTGTATAACCCAAACAAATAAGCAAAGAATACAATAACTGTAAAACACCCTTCAGTGATAATAATGAAAAAAGTTTGAATATAGCGTGCCTGGTCTGGAACAACAGGTGTGAATAATGCAGAGAGGTGAAGGGAACCTGTATTAACGCTGTGCTAAGGTGTCAGCGTTTTACAATTAGATGTAATAATTGGAGAAGTTCTTACTTTCATATATAAGAAATAATGTAGATAAAATAAACTAAACATTTTAAAACAAAACTCAACAAATAAAGGGTACCTGTGGCCTTACACATTTTTTTTGCAAACAGATGCACTTCTGTTTCAAAACCTCAGTCTCATTCGCTCTTAAGCGGCTGCAATGAGCTGATTCTGGACCAAACCATTCAATATACGAGAAGGGGGAGTAGGGGAGTGTTATGCATAGGATTAATAATAATAATGATGGCATTTTAGTCATGTGTGTATTAGTGTATGAAACTGGTTGTGAAAATATGTACAGTATTTGTGTATTTATTTATCTTTAATATAAATAGCTGTAAGTCTAGTTTCTTTACAATAATACCTCAATACCTGATTGTCTGAATTTGTAATCAATTGGTACACTTGTTAGCCCTTTCAAATACTGTAACTACTAGTGATAAACTGCGGTTCTGTTGAGAGTATGGGGAAACGAGGACTGCAGGCGGTGTGGTAGGGTGAAAGAGCTGGAGGGGGGGGGGGGGGGTGGGGTAGTTAATAGCGACCCTTCACTTCTACATATAGCACTACACCACTGGTTCTAAGTCTAAATAACACTTATCATGATACATTTTTTCTCAGCTTTAGCACAAGTCATTGTGAATAAGATCTGACTATCAAAGGTGAATATTCTACTCAAATTACCAGTCCATTTTACACTTCATCAAAAAAACTTACAGCTAAGCATCTCCACAGAGCTCATGGATGTGTAGCTGGAGCTACTAGGTCAAGGCAGTCCCATTAAAATGTACCAGAATATATCATAGCAATTGCTTAAAATTGGTAGAAACAGTCGAAAACAATTGATAATGCCATTTTAAATAATAACACCTTTCTTTGAATGTACAGGAGTTTGGTAAACAATATAAACACTTGTAAAACCGGTATCTTGTCCACATTTTTTTTTAAAATAAGCTTTCAGACAGTTTTTCTTTTTTTAATGCAAATGGAATGGGGTTTGCCAGGGAGCCTTCATAGAAGTAAAAATATAGTTTTGTCAGGGAGTTCTTTTTTTTCATGATTTGGAATATGTGACCAATACAAGAATGTATTTGATGCCTTGTGTTGTCTGCAGATTTTACAGGTTTACTAATCCTTAAGGGATTTGTTTTTCTTGAGAACTACTTGATTTATAAAACCCTGAAAACAACTTTTGGCAGTATATTACAGAATTAATTAAACATATGTGATAGGAGGTGGAGGGGAGGGTTACAGAGATGCCATGTTTGGATGATCTTCAAAACTTGTACTCACCTATTGCTGTCTTGACCTTTCTGCTCACTCCTATCTCCAGTCTCATTTCTCCCTACACCCCCCTCGCACCCTCTGCTCCTCAACCTCTGGCAGACTAGCTGTACCCTCCTTCGCTCCCCCGCCTCCAGAGCCCACTCCTTCTCCACCCTTGCCTCTCAGTGGTGGAACGACCAATCCATGGATATCAGGACTGCTGCTCAAGATACACCTGTTCAGACAGCATCTGTAAACCTCAACTCTCGACTATACTGGACTATATGGCACCCAACTGTACCAGTGCTTGCATCAGCTTGTACCTGCACAGAACTGCTCCATACCTTGATGTATTCAACTACTGTTCCGAACTATATCTTGTCTCTTGTTTTTGATTTTACTCTTATAGGTGTTCTCATCCATGTATCATACTTACTACATGTTCTTACTGGACTTTACTCATATAACCAAATATTTACTATATGTTATAACATATTAATAACATCCAGCATACTAATACTTTTGAAGTTCAGTGGCTGTTGTCACACATACAATAAGGAACTTTAAATATAATTTCTATAGTTTATGCCAATAAAAACGTTTAAATAATAATAATAATAATAATAATAATAATAATAATAATAATAATAATAATAATAATAATACTGTTGTTCTCTATTGCTGAATCGTGGAGCCTGTTGAGATCCTCCAAATGGATTGCAATGGAAACTGAGGGGCTTTGTTGACATCTGGCTGCAGATATAACATCCCTGCTTTTCTAACTAAACACGCATCAGTAATAATCATAAATCAAAGCAGAAAAAAATCAGTTAATATACTTTATCTGTAACAAGATCCAAAACTGGTAAAGCGGAACTGAAGTGGTTGTGTGACACATATTGCCTACACAGTGTGCTCATCTGCAGATAACGAGTGAACATGGGTTGACATCATATGGAAATGTACTGTTTTTATGTTAATGCTGTTACGAACCTTTGAGTTACACTTGGGGATCTTCAATCAGAAGATGGGTTTTTAGTTTTGTTCATAGAAGTTCTCTTGTGCATGGAATAGAGTGTCCTGGTTGGATGATAATATTAACAATTAATTATAGATTAAATATGAATCCTGTCTCGACTCAGGTACTTACTGTATATTTCTGAATATATAGTGAGATAAATACTGTACATATTTTCACACTATATTGAAAGCGTCATAAAAATGTATGAATTTTAAAAGGATAGAAAGTTGAGTATTTGTATTTGAAAATCAGAAATGCACAGCAGTTCAATTAAAAAAAAAAAAAATCAAAGTAAAACTTAGAGAGATAAGACAGCAGTCACAGTCATCTCACTGCCAATGTTCCCAAGAGCAAACTAGTACTTTGATAATCAGATAATCTTCTAATTGTACGTCATGTACTTACAGCATGTTATTAGCATAGCGACAGGTTTTCTATCCGTGACTTCATTTTATTTTGATACACATGGCAGCTATGAGCAAATTCAAAGAAACTGTTGAGAAATGTATAGTGCTTTTAAGTGAGGGTGCAAATGACAGACAGGCACTTAATGTATTATCAAAAAGTGACAGCACATAAGGGTCATGATAATAAGTGTGGGCTATAAATCCAAAGGGTTTGCTGCATATTGGAAAGGAGTGTATTATAATTGTATGTATAATAATAGAAAGCTGCTGGGCTGTTTTTCACAAAAAAAGTGTTTTATACAAAAGAAATTGAACAACCCCATAAGTATTGTCACTATAACACAAACTACATTTTAATTTGAACACTTTTTCCTTCTGAATATGTAAAAAAAAAAAAAAAATAATACACACCTGTTTCTAAGCAACATGAGTTAACACCATATCAGAGTTTCTACAATTAATAGCTGTCAGGAATGAGAGTACTATATATTCTGTTGCTTAATATCACTTGACCCATAGCTGAATAAACGCTGACTTACCTTCCTTACAGCCGCAGACAAAAGTAATGGCACCCTACACTTAATATAAGATCATTCAAGAAAACATGTTAAATGCAAGCATTTAGTGAAATATAGCCACCAATTAATATGACAAAGACAAAAATACAGCATTTCTGGTAGTTTAAAAAACAATCTAAAAATGTGTTCGTGACAAAAGTATTGGCACCTTTACATTAAAAGTCTGTAAAAATGTGATAGAATGAACTAAAAATATATTAATTGATTGAAAAGCATTACACAATAATTTAGCTGCATTATATAGTCAGTAGCCAGAAAATAAGGTAATTAACTCCAACATCTGTTGAAGAGAACACAGCAGATGATGTTCAAGACAAAGGAGTTGGATTCACGTTGATGAAAAGCACTCATAGCAAACTACAACAAAGAAAATGGCTACAGAACAGCATTAAATATGGAAATACCAAAATCCACAGAACGAATTCAACTGAAACACATGATCGAAGTCAAGTGGAACGCTCCAAAGAAAGTTACCTGAACAGCAGGGAGCAGGTAGGAGAATCGTTCGAGCAGATAAAAAAAAAAAAATCAAAGATTAACAACGAAGGACTTAAAGAAAGATTTAGAAGCATCACGCATTAAAATAGTGCACGAAAGAACTGTACAAAGGCACCTGAACACAGAAGAGTTGTATTCACACAGACCTCGCTGCAAACCACTTTTATACAAAAATAAAACAAACCATCTAAAATTTGCCAAGAAACATTAACAGGAATATGAAGCATTCTTCAACAAAATTCTCTGGTCCAATGAGACTTAAAAATATAACTTTTCTCTAAAAATGGACCACAGTACGTTTCGAGAAAAAAGGGAAAGCCTTCAATGACGAAAACATTCTACTCGCAGTTAAATATGGAAATGGTTTGAAAAAAGCTGTAGCCGAGCATTGTGCATCCAATCTGTCTGAGCTGAATGAAATATGTAAGACAGAATGGGCCCAGAATTCACCAACAAGATGTAGCATACTGGTGAAGAATTACCCGAAATGTCTGAAAGCCGTAATAAAAGCAAAAGGAGAATGCTAAAATAGGGGTGTCAATACTTTTATCATACACGAGTACTTCAAATGTTAAATGTTTGTTTGATAAGATTATTGGTTACTAGACATTGTGTATTTTGCTTTTTGTTTTATTAAAAAAGTGGTTAAGTTTACCTTGAATTATGGTATAATAAGCATAGGATGCCAATACTTTTGTATGCAACTGTATATCTAATTTATTACTATTCAACATCTTCCTTCAGACTGATTTCAGTTTGTAATGACAGGAATTTTTTGTGGTTTTTTAAAAAATGAACCTGCGAAAAGCATTGATTTTGTTGCATTTGTACTTGAAATGTGGTAAAGATTTAGGGAAAATATCATACCAGACGTTATAATTAGAAATGTAATCCTGCTGAAGGTTTAATGAGGGATGAAATCAGAATGAAAGTTTCCCTGTTTCACATACTACATCAACATATCCATTTGAAAATACTCAACTTGAAAAGGCCTCTTCTTCTTTTTCATAATAATACTACCAGTTACATGTATCCATTGTGTCTTATTCACACTCTGCTTTCCTCATTCCCTTTTAGTGAATTCTTATATTACATAACTGAACTTTATCTCATCTCACCTTAATTAAATCAATAACTTGCCTTGTGCTTTCCACTACAAATATTGATTGACAGTGATGGACAGGTGCGGCTTTACACAAAGAAGAAAAAACACAACACTGTGGTTTGTATGTGGTGAGTGATGCTTTTCTCTTTCGTTCCATCACATTGGCAATGACATTTTGCCCATATCTAGTAGGTGACAGGGACACAGCCTGGGTTGCAGCATAGTGAGTAATGGGAAAGCAAGCAGCCATGGTCTGTGACTGAAAGGCTCCCTCAGGAATATCTGAATATAAATAGACAGGCCTCCACTAACCAGTGAGATTGACTGTGACCTTTCAATATTTTTCTATACAGATACAGCAACGGTGTGTTTTTAAATGCAAAATTCAAAAGGAACATTAAATAGACTGCTCATTCAGTAAATAAGGCATTATTCTTTTGATATGTACTGTATATTTAGAGAAACTTAATTCTGTCTTTGCAGTTTAACTCCTTTTTCTCATCCCCTCCTGCCAGCCTCTTGTACTGGGCAGGGGCATAGATGATACATGACAAACTTTACAGCCCTACAGTTGACTTTGCTTTTAACTGTAGTATCATAAACCAGCTGAAAATGGGTTTGTGCTGTGGTGTTAACTGAGGAATACATACTCTCCCTCCACCCCATAACTACAAGATCCAATATATATTAATACCAGGTATTTTGTAAAAAGAGACAATTTATTTTAAAACCCTATCTTTATAAATAATAATAATAATAATAATAATAATAATAATAATAATAATAATAATAATAATAATAATAATAATATTGAATGTTTATTGAATTTTAATTTCTTAGCAAGAGGCAAATAAAATGAATGTGTTCTACACCATAAATAATTGTTTCAGTGGATAAAACAATATTTTGTACATCATGCACTCAGTTTTGAAGAGACATATGTAGCCTTAATCCTGTGTGGATATACTATAATCCATTAGTTCTAAAGGAAATAAATGTAGTGTTGTGTCTGTCTCATACTTTTATTGCAGGTATCTATCATCAAGTCTGCACACTTCAGCAACTCTACACCCTTTCATTATATACAGACCCACATCTTTCATGAAATACATAGGTATCTGGGGGGCTGTACTGAAGTTTACTGTTGGCTGGAGTGCAGGGTGAATCATGCAAGGTAAGCCATTGTTCAAAGCCAGTTCTGTCTATTGAGACGTGATGTGCTGTATTCATGACAAACAACCAGCTAATACATATTAGCAATGGCTTCTTTAGGATGTGTACCAAAACACAAAACAGTAGTATCGTAGCACTCTGGTCTGAGGGTATTAATTGGTTCCATGACTGCCAAGACTAAGTCAGGGTCAGTATCTGGGATGGCGAAGGAGAAAAGACCAGGGTATTTTCTTGTATCTGACCAGTTACCATAACCTGTTGATTGGGGAACCCGTTCACTTAGTTAACATAGGCTTGGTTTACATGCAGTTTAGTAACTCCGAATTCTCTCTCCATTGTCAAGAGAAAGTGATGTTGCATGCACATATCACGCATTTACCTCTAGCTATAGCAAGTGTGTGGCCAAAACATGATATGGCTATAAAGGATGGGTAAATTGCCTAAAAAGCTGAGCAAATTGGCCAACTTTTTTTTTTTGCATGGTTCACAAAACTTCAGCAGAGAATATCTCATTGTAACAAGCTATTCTGTAATAGCTTCTTTCATCATTTTATTTTTTTTATCATTTACACTTTTTCATTTTTGGTGATCAGATATAAGCATTTATCTACCAAGAACAAAAAAGTTTGTAGCCCAATACTTATTACATTAGCATAGCTGGGAATATGTACCAGTGGTTTCCTATATTATTGTTGTGTATTGAGTCGATTGTGTATAAAGTTAAAGTAAAATCTCTAAACCTGATTCATAGGGCAAGATTGGTTTTACAAGTATTAAAATAGGAAAAAAAACTGTTGGTTACGTGAATTTGTGCAAAAAGACAAATACTATAAAGCCATAAATATTTGCAACCAAAATATTTGGTGAATCACACCCATAAAACCTATTTTGCTCCAGAAATGTTGGCGACCTGTTGCAATATATGAGGTATGTATTGTTAGTGGAATTTGATATTCGTGCCAAAAATGTTTGCGTTTTTCTTTTTTTTTCATACACGAAAAACGCATAATAAAAGGCTCCTAAATACTTTTGGCTTACATCAGTTTACTACAAGATTAACAGAACAAAGTTACATAAATGCCTGGGTGGATTAACATCTACTTAGTAATTGTTTTAACTCGTGTGAGCTACTGGTATACTGGATCTCCAAAATAACATGACAAAAAGGTGAAACTTATTCATATTTTTGCATGTAAACCAAGCCACAGAATCACTTAATTTCAGATGACCAGCGTACTCAAGGTGTTCTCACAAAATTTCTGAAACATCCAACATGTCTTATTGCCAGGCATGCCCCCATGTTACCATCCGCTGATACTTTATGGCAGTTACCCCTATTGTGTACATCAGCAAACCTACTTATCACTTGCAACAGTAAAATGCACATAGTCAATCAGTGGAAGTCTTTCTCAGTGAATAAAAGTAGAATTTGGAAAAAAGACGCCCAGGAAACATGTAGTATTGCCGATGATGGTTTTTAACTGTTTTAATCGTATAACTTCTGCTACCAGCTGAAACACAAAACCATTGGGGGAGAAATAATGGTCCCTGGTCTCCTTTCGAAATGTTATATATAATTTTTACTTGAGGTTTGGTCCAGCTCGCAAACTGCTTTGTTAAACATTCATTTTTTCAGACCTGTGAATATAAAATTTAACACATGGTATTCTTGAAATATCTTAATGCTCCTACAGAAATTAGCCCATTAAAAAAAAAAAAAGTTTTTGACCTTTCAGTCAAAGAAAAGAACACATGGTTTCAGAGCGTATAAAGGCAACACAACAGGCTTCTCTTTGTCTACAAATAACCGTTAAGAACCCAGCTCAGTGTCCTTAATATTTGAAAATAAAAGCCAGTCTTTCTGAGCTGAAACATAATACAAGACATTACGGTACTTCAGGGAAAACCTAATTCTATTCTGTTTGAAAGTTGAAATGTGGGAGTATTGACTGCATCACAAGCCTCAAGAAAGAGCCAAAAGCAATTTAATTTCAAATTAAAAGGGCTTTTGTTATAACCATAACCTTCCTTTCAGCATCTTCAGTAAGGACTGTATGACCCAATAACCTAGGTACTTCTGCAATTCAGCTTGCTTTTTTCATTATGAGATTATTTTTGTCTCAGCTCTTTTTTGTGTCATAAAACACCTGTTTTAGGTAATTATGTACCTCGGTAATATCACTGAAAATGATAGTTACTCTCAACAGATCTTGTATTGATAACAGATGCTGTATAAAAAAAGAAAACAACCATATTATTGTATTTAATGAGCAGTTTTATAGATAAACGTTTTAGAGTGCTGGCATCTTGCTTGATTGTTTTCGGGGTGGGGGTGGGGGTATTTTGGATCTTCTTGAAGCGCTCTAGGTGTCTCAAGATGAATTGTGAGATACATTTAAATGATTATTATTATACATTATTATTATTTATTTATTAGCAGACACCCTTATCCAGAGAGACTTACAATTGTTACAAGATATCACATTATTTTTACATACAATTACCCATTTATACAGTTGGGTTTTTACTGAAGCAATCTTGGTAAAGTAAAGTATCTTACTCAAGGGTTCAGCAGCAGTGTCACCCACCTGGGATTGAACCCATGATCCTCCAGTCAAGAGTCCAGAGCCCTAACCACTACTCCACACTGCTGCCAAGTGAACTTCTTGTATACCTTAAAATATCTGCCCTTTGTTCTTCAAAGGAATGAGACATTGGCTTGGTTTACATGCAAGTCTCACTTTTTGGTCACAATATTTTTGTAGTACCTTTCAGCCAATTTGGGTTTACATGTAGTTTTCTTTTAGGAAGAAAAATTCTCCTTGAAAATTCAAATTACCTAATTCATATTAAAATATGGGAGGGTATATTTAAATGTTTCTGTCAGTGTTCCAATTTGCGTTGCGCGACGACTGATATTGTGCAGCTTTCTTAAACTGGATTTATAACAAGTTTTTGGGTTTAGTTGAAGAACTGTAAATGTGTCTCATTTGGCCACCCAAAAAATATTATAATAAAACAAAAGAAACTGGATTAACAATAAATGTATATGTAAAGCATCTAACAAGAAAGATTTACGTATATTATTAAAGATGTGCAGTGTGCTCCACTTGCTGTTACTGAACTGAAGGTGTGATCTTTCTCTATAGTAACTATGATTAGCCAATCAGCAACGCTTCACATGGTGATCTTAGGAAACAGCAAGTGGAGCCCTTGAAGGGAAACACTGCTTGTATTCTGAAGTTAATTACAGTGCAGGTTTATCACAGCTGTATCTGAATAAATAAATCTAGTAACATTGGCAATTTTTTTACAAGAATGTCAAATTTCAGAAATAATGTTTTTAGACATATGGTTTGTGCGCCTACACAAATCACTGTTTTAAAGCCGGAGAAATAAGTTTATTTATAATTCTGGAAGAGATTCCACATTTTTCTTGTCTATATGCCTAGGTAGAACACAGTTAAGATTGTTGTAGTGTAAAAACGTAACCCCAATTTCCCTAGTTTTGTAGGTTTGTGTTGCAAACTTAACGTTATCTTACCATGGTTTTTTGCCCTGACTATAATTTATTTTATTGGACAGCATTTGTATTAGAGTTTTAGTGCTTCAAGCAGAATATTCAGATACAAATACTATGATGTTGCACTGCTGTTTTATGCTATAATTTTTGATTATTTGAGCTATGTACATTAAAAGTCACACTGCATCATTTTATAGCTGTTTGTTGTTAATTATTCTCGTCTATGCAAGTGAGACTACATTTTAATTGTGTTTATATATTGATTTATATTCTGTAATTAATGCTAAATGTTGTGACTTCTATGACTCCTACATTTCTCATTACAGGAAAGTTGTTCCTATCTAAAAAACACTGCTGCGTTTGTTCTTAATTTGCTTTTAGGTGAATGTTGATTTGCAACTCATGGTGGGATTTTAAAGCACCCTTATGGAGCGCAAATGCTAAATAGTCCTGCATGCCAGAACATCGGCACAGTGCTGCTGACAGATACTGCCGGTCCAAGCAGTCACCCACTGAATACCTTTTAAACTCACCACATAAGTCATTTAAATTAGAGCTTTTAATGAAGAAGGTTGTGCCCTGTCCTTGTTGACACAGGGCGCATGGAAATCACAAGACTGGAAGCCTTTAGTCTCTCCTTTCTTATTGATGGCACCCTTGGTGTCTTATTCATGATCTCACTTCTGAAGGTCTTTAACTGGAAACATGATAAGGTATTTTATATGAAAATGCTGATTCCATTCTGTTAGGTGAATACTAATGAAACACATTTTATACTGTATATGTGTGTGTACGTGCGTGTATGTGTGTGTGTATGTATATGTATGCCCACAACGTCCTGAGAAGTATATCTTAGCTTTCTTTTTTTAAAACACCATACAGTATATAAAGATATATCACACTAGTTCAAGCTTAAAATAGATCATTTTTAATAATGTTGATGCATACAACACATACATCATGTTTATAACTGATGTATCTCTATGAAACACATTTGAAATGACAGCAATGACAGCAATGGATACTCTGGAAATAGTTTTCTGTTGACGTTTGATATACTGTATATATATATATATATATATATATATATATATATATATATATATATATATATATATATCAAACGTCAACAGAAAACTACTTTCTGAACTAATTTAATTTCAAACAAATTGTTTTCTTCTGTATCATTCTGTTCAGTTCATTGTAGCTAAACATTTAATCTGTCCTCTGAAAAGAACAGAATTCAGTAAGATGGTACCAGTATAATTATAATGATAATAAAAATAGATGGAAGAATGAGATCTTGACCTGTGTGATCTTATTCACAGGTACTGGAAATACTGATTTTAGATACTGAGAACATATTTTTAATTGAGATTGAAGGGGTTATTGTTTGTCCTATAATCTGCAGAATTGTGTTTGCAGAGCTATTTTATTACAGAGGGTCCTCATAATCCTGTAACAAGAGCAAGGTTATAGTGAAAGGCATTCTGAAACTTCTTTTAGAGGCTAAGAATATAAAATAAAATACGTTTGGTAAAGATTGGTGCAAAATCATTACAATTGTCGTGTTCACCATTTACCCCCAATCTAAGTCTAAGGAGTGTTATATCCTGTTACATGTTTCAGCAAAAGAATTGAAACAAGTTAATTATAACCTTGAAGCCTTAGCATCTGTGTTAGTGAATGGGTTGAAACCAATCCATTCAGCCTTGTTTACAAACCCTCATGAGGTTGGCTGTTTGTCTTTTCAAAACCTTGCCTGGTGAAGCCTTATAATGACCTTGTATATAATGATTGTATCTCCTCCTGCTCCTTCATTTCCATATCTGCCCCAGAGATACAAGCTGCAGGAGAGGAATGATTTTTTTTTAGTGAGAAAATATAAAATTCCTATCAAACCTATTTGTTTTCTATGTAACAGGCGTTTCATTACATTTTTTTATGAAACTCGTGTTTGAAAGTTAGTAAACATACAACAATGACAAAAGACAAATACTTTTAAAGAACCATTGCATGTTATGATAGTAGAGCTACTATTTTACCATGAAATAGGTTTCAACCAATTTAAACATACCATGCCATTTACAATTCTTACAAGGAAGTATGTTAGCAAACAGTGACCAAAAATACAGTACTGAGCGATAATAACAATAAACACTGCAGTTTGTAAGAGTTAAAATAGTTACAATATGACTTTTCATAATAAAAGCTAATATTGAAATAAAGTAATCCATTGTGTATCCACTCGTCACATATCCACCCTAACCGTTTATCCGCCATGATCAACCTCTTCAGCAACGTTAGTTTATAATTAAACAGAGAAGATCCAACCAAAGTTTTCATACACTGTGTTGTATTGGCTCCGTACTCTGCTGGTAGTGTCATGTGAACTGCTCAGTGTCTTCCTGTTCGCCTGCGGGGCGTATCAACTTCAACCTCCATCTCGATCTCCTGCCTGTCACATGTCTCTTCAGTTATTATGAATGTCTCTTCAGTTATTATCACACTCCTCTTAAAATCAATCAGATTGCAACTGATTTTCCCCCAGTTAATATCGTTTCAAACTGCAGGCAAGTAGATTGACACTTTTTGTATACTGTGTGCTACATTATAGGGTTGTATAGAGAACCCATCACTCATCCTCGTAATTGTACTTCTCGGAAGTACTCAGATCTTACTCTGGTGACGTCTTCTGTGTGTGGAGCTGCCAACAGAAGTACCACAAATCCATGTCTGCCCTGGTTTTCATTCAGAAAGTGACCGTAAAATGTTTTAATGTTAATGTTATCATTGTGATTCTTTTTGAGCAAGACGTTATTATTTACTGTCAAATTATATGAGATGTCTGTGAAATGGAGGTGATTCATATGCAAAAAGTGGAGACCACTTAAACCAGATTGCATTATTTATTTAATACTTATTTTGGCGATTATTGTGATGAGGGGGGTGCTTTTGTACAGTACATGGTAAAATAGGATGAGATCAGAGAATCCAACAAATCTGCAAAACATTATATTTCTCTGGGGGTTTTAAGTATTTATTGTGATGGAGAGGTGCTTGTGTACAAAAAAGTACAGATTACTTTTCAATATTAGGCTAATGTCTGATTATTGAATCTGCAACCTCAAAACAGGACAAACACACAGGCTTTACAACACATACAACTCATGGAACATATCATTGTCATAAAAATATGTAATGCAAAGCAGACAACAGCTTGTGTGTGCAAAGTAAATTAAAAGAGGAGTTATTCGTTATTGTACAGGCACATGGCCAAGTGTTGTCTGTGTGTATAGCTGAATATATCTCTGAAAAGAGAGATTCTGAGCCAAACGTTCCATCTGCCTCACCTCCTCGCTCACAAACAAAGAATGACACTTAGCTCCACTTTGTCAGCAACTGTATCACACTGGCCCCTCTCCTTCCCCCTTGGATTGGCTCTATCCCTAGACTGGAAATCAGGCATCACTGCCCTATTGGAGTCAGGGACTGATTCAATGCATTTTTTTTTAAATTAATTTTTTTCTTTCTTCGAATACCAAGTAATAGCAACATTACTCGTGTATTACTCATACTCGGATAAATGGCCATAATCGTTACGGATATTTGAGTGTGCTCGTTGCGCTGCCTAATGGTAATAATCTCAAATAGATGACAATGTACTGTGACTTTATATTATGAATAAACAGTGCGCAGTTTGTTGAGTTTAACCAATGTACAGTAGTTAATGTGTATTAGCCCTGGTGTTTTATTAATATTATTGGTACCCAGAAACACTTTTACCATTATTAGTGAACACTTAATAATGTCAACTCTGATTAATGTCACCATTTCTGCCCAGTCTCTTTGAAGTGATATTAAGCAGGTTTCCCAATGTAAATGCTAGCAACATAGTAATTTGATGAACCCAAAGGAGAGAATGGGTTAACCCAGAGGAGAGAATGGGTTAATAGAATCATTTTAACACAGATGGTGGGTTAAGGTTAACAGGTTGCTTACAGGGCACTAATAATCCTTTGGGTAATCCTTTTCTTGAGTAACCCCAAAATGCTCCGATGATCTTTATACGTTAGGGGTTTGTGTTACTGAAGAGACGATGTGCTTGATTACTCAGCCATCTCCCCCAATCTCCGGGAAAAAAACAGGTAGAGGTGAAATGATGTGTATCAGAAAGTCATGAAGATTGATGGCTCCTGCTGGCTCTGAAAAGAAACCTGCCTGCATTCAAACCACTTGACATGTGAACTGATGGGAAACACAGATTGTTTGCCCTGCAAAAAAGCACTTCAGCAAGCTTAATTTCCATTGCCCATTTGCACAGCTGAAGCAGGATCTAATAGGTCCCAGAGAAATAAGATGGGGCATGATCAGAATTCAAAGACACGGAGCTAAGAAGCCAGAGATTATTACTTACAATGTGGTGGGCAAACAATAACGTTTTATGTGATGGATGCTTGACAGGAGAGGTGCCTCAAACTTTAAACACAGGTCAGATGCATACAGTGTTTTAATAAATCAAGCAGTGCATGGACAAGGGACAGGAAATGTCACTTTTTATCCTTCAGTTTATGTTTTCTTTCGTAGAGAGAAATCGTGCTGTTAAACTCCCTGGGAGATTTGATTTAAAAAAAGATAGTCACATCTGATATAAGATTTCAAAAGGGAAGCTGCAATCAAGTGGAAATTTTGTCAGTACCTTAATCTCTGATTTGCTGAGCCTGTGCTGTGGGATATTTGCAATGTCTTAAGAGGATGTCACCAAAGATCTGCTCTGTTGTTTTAATGACTGCACTAAATCTTAACAAACATGAGGTTGGAAACTATCACACTGCCACTCTTTGTAAAGAATATATCAAACTAATATTTCTCAAAGCTGAGAAAGGAAGCTCAATGATGCATGCTCTTTATGGGGCTGTGATCATGCTGCTAGGCTGCTCAGCTTCAGAGAATGGTTCATGAGTGAGTATGCCAACAGAGAAAATGTGAAATTCAAACTAAGGTCCATCTGCTGAATACTCTCTTTGGGGAAACTGCTAGTACAAATGCTAATTCAGTCATAACAGCACATTTTAACATTTAAACACTAGTTTATTTTCAAATGACACGTCTGTATACGTGGAAAGAGAAGAACTGAAATATATAACAATAGTAACTCCACATATTATTTTAAACTTTCAACAGTATATAATACTGTTCCCTCAGGAATTGTAAAAATGGACTAGAAACTCAACATACTCCTGTACATTCATGAATATTGTCATAAATAGGGGTGGGAATTGCCCCACTCTCACAGCAAACCAAAAAGAAAATGATCAGAAGGTGGAGGTCAAGGCGTGCTGTACAATAGGGATGGAGTTCTTTTATTAAATCAGCCAAGGAAAAGTCCACAGGCACCAGAGCTCAAGCCAAGATACACGACCTTCTGAGCAAGCTGTAGAACGGATACCAGATCCAATACAGTTATTCTGCAGCTCTCCTTGATCCGCTACACAACCTGCTTGTCTCTGGTCTACTAGCCTGCTTGGCTCCGTAGTTTAACTTCTCTGATTTCCACCCCTTAGTTACTGACGTCACGGCCCAGCCACCAGAAGTCCTCCTCTATATATATGTTAACTGTGCTGGCTATTTCAGGCCTTCTGTCTTTTTGAAGTTTGATTACAAGACCTGTTACACATACATGCCAACAGTCCCTATATGGTCAGGACAGTCCTGATTTCCTAGCAAATGTCCTGCGTCCCGATGCATAGGAAGAAAGTCCCGATATTTACACATAAAAAAAATAATTTATTCTCCATTCTTTGTGCAGCTGACACATCTGCTGATCACTAACTTATACAAAGGTAAGAATGCTTCATGTCTGTTTTTACTGTTATGATGTTCATGTGGTGTTAAGTTGAGGGGATACGTCTATTATTATATGATAGTGTTTTTTGCGTATGACCCCTCCCATGTGTATGATGCATATGACCCCCATTGACATTATTCTAAACCTGTCTCCAGTGAGACCTAAGTTTGTCACATATACTCATTCTTATTTAAACAGGACACATATACATAATGGGCAATCGTGATTGAAACGATGGCTGTTCCAATGCAGTTATTTTAATTTGTTAATGCTGAGAACAGTGATGCTGTATTGTTTTTTAATGTGTATACCTTTGCATATACCTTTGCATATACCACACGTAAGGAAGCAGATTTCCCAATGACATTGAAAAAATGATAACATGTGGGTGACAAGGGGTGTGACAGAGGGTGCCCGTGGAAGGGTCTCATCCAAAATGCAGTGACAGCATTAAATAACATGTGCACCAAGGCAGTCTTTTTTGAAGAACTACTCCTCTCTCAAGTTGGTCATGGTGGATCAAGCTCTCAAATGTATGAAATGTATTGTGACAAGTAACAGGCGGGCTCAGTGTCCCAAGTCAAAATAACCTGGGCAAGACACATCTGTTTCAACTAAAAAATGCACCTGGAACTACATGCCCTTAGTAACTATTTTATTTATTTATTTATTTATTTATTGCATATATATATATATATATCGCTTTTTATACAAAAGTATCGCAAAGTACTGTAGAGTATGTAGCAGATAAAAAGAACAAACCACTATACATTTGTATAGTATGTTACACATACAACTGCCACAATCAGACAATTTAAGTATCAGTATACACATAATACAACATCAGCAGTTTTAAAGATACATTAAAACCCAGTAAGATAAGAAAGCCATTTTATAAAAGTGCGTTTTTAGTCTTCACTTGAAAACTGTAACAGTCCCAGCTTCCCTGACAAATGAAGGCAGAGCATTCCATAATTTAGGAGCTCTACAAGAAAAAGCCCTACCTCCCGTGTTGCTTTTGTTGACCCTAGGAATAACCAGCAACCCTGCATCCTATATTCTCAGAGTGCGGTTTGGAAGAAACGGGGTCAGTAACTCCTGCAAATAACTAGATGCTAATCCATTCAGGGCCTTGTAAGTTACCAGCAAAATCTTAAAATTAATTATATACTGCTTAGGGAGCCAGTATAAAGAAGCCAAAACAGGGGTAATATGTTCACGTTTCCTGATTCGGTATTCAGAACAAGCTGAAAGCGGGATACCACATGTTTTGGGACACCAGAATAAAGTGCATTGCAATAATCAATTCTAGATGAAACAAAGGCACGCATTAGTCTCTCGGCATCAGATGCATAAACAATTGGTCTAAGTTTGGCTATATTTCTCAAATAGTAAAAAGATACTTTAGTAACTTCCCTAATATGAGTGTGAAATGAGAAATCAGGATCAAAGACGGCCCCCAAACTCTTAATTTCGAGTTTAAATTTTGATGAGAGACTACAAGGGTCGAGCTCATGTAATCCCACATTTTCTTTTAGTTGGTTCTGTGAGCCCACCTGTTTTTTCTGAATTCAACTTTAGAAATTTCTGTGACATCCAATGCTTGAGGTCTGTAAGGCAAGTAGCTAATAACACCCAGGTAGAAGAAATTCCTTGCTTTAGGGACAAATATAGCTGGGTATCATCAGCATTCACTCCATGTCTCAGGATAATGTCACCTAATGGTAGCATATATAATTAGAGCCCATCTTTAATTTCTTGGTCAGTCAAAGTACATTTATGTTTACAGTGATCATGGTATAAACATAAGTAAATAAAACATGCTTTTTCACATCTGTATCAACATCTGTATCAATAAATATTCACCATATTCACGACTCAACTAAAGATTACATTTTACTTGACTCATCTTTGAAAAGAAGTAGCATCAACTCATCTGCAAAGCCCAGTGGAAAAATAAAATGGTATTTTAATTAAACCATTGTGGTTTGAATCTCACACACATAAGGGCCCCTCTTACTCGTGTTTGTGAAGTTTTGTTGGTTGTTTTCACAAGCGTAAAAGACAACAGATTTACTAATGAAATTGAATAACCTAAGGCGATGGCTTTTGTTTGAAACCTATATCATTTTTATATACAGATCACTATGTGTAGAAGTGCATTTTTTAATGAACTGATAGAGACATATGATTCAATGAAAACAATGTCCTCCAGGCAATGCATAATAAGAGCACATACGTCAACATAACGATCATCACATTTCCTATTAACATAATTTGCATACCGGTATCATGTTTTTCCAACATGTTAAGCTGACATAGCCTGTCAAGTTCAGGCTACAAAATAGTAGAACAACAGGTTTTGGAAATGTTATTTTATATTGGCTTGATCGATGTTAAAGCCACTTGCCCATCCTGTTGCTGTTTATGAACTGTGGCAAAGAAAGCTGTGAATATTTAATTGTCCTGGGTAATTCTTTCTTTGAGTAAATTGGGTCCAGGTGGATTACCCTAAGGAAGTAACAATTGAAGCATAGGCCAAACAACTTTCCCTCTGGGTTTTAATTTAGCAAGGTAGTGTTGCCTCAGTCTGTTTATTCATTTGAAAGCTACCCTTTATTGAACAAAGTTCAAGCAGGGATTTTAATATTATTCACAAGAATAAATTCTATTATTTGTTCTGTTCTTTGTAGGATATATGATCCGCTGTGCAAACCCATGCCGCAAATAGTAATTTGCACCAGTGAATCAATACATTTAACCTTGTTTTAGTTTAAAAATAAAACTATAACATCTCTGCTGGTACAATTAATTCAACAGAAGTTGAATTTGGTTACATAAACATGACTTGCATTTATAAAAAAAATCTCCAGGTTCAACTTGTAAAATAAAAAATCCATAATTCAGTGTGCGTGTGTGTTTTTATTATTATTATTTCCGTGCTGTGGATCATTGATTTTCCGATACACTTGAATACCCAGATTCAACTTTACACCCTGTAATGAGCTGAGAATGGGCTTTGCACTTGAATAATGGGAGTGTGTACGTTGCAAAATAGGGACTTGCTTGTGTACCAAGTTCGCATGATTTCCCTCAGGTGGAAATTACTCATAGTTTCACTTTTGCCAATGCCACTTGTAAAATTCAACAACCACCTTTTACCATTCACTGCAAACTGACAGGGTCAACTCTACTGCACATGTAAGTTAAATATGTTTTTTTTTTAAAAATTACAATTAAAGCAGATGCATCTAGACTAGCCCCTGCCTTATGGTATACTGCACTGTCACTTGCCCTAAGTTCTGTATTTCTTTGGATGTTTTGAAGTAATCAGTAATCAATCAAGTAATCAGCTGTGCCACAAGCTGCCCAGATATGTCTATTTACTATTAGGCATATGTGTGTGTGAATATATATATATATATATATATATATATATATATATATATATATATATATATATATATATATATATAGTCAACGTCGGTTAACTCGACTGGTCGATAACCTTCACTTCATTTGACAGACAGTCTTGGTCCCCGGATTTATGCAGATAACTCGAGACTAGTGGATAACTCGACACTGTCGTTTCACGTGACTGAACTACTCGACACTGTCATTTCACGTGACTGAACTCTACTTGACACTGTCGTTTCATGTGACTGAACTCTACTTGACACTGTCGTTTCACGTGATTAAACTCTACTGGACACTGTCGTTTCACGTGACTGAACTCTACTCGACACTGTCATTTCACGTGACTGACCTCTACTTGACACTGTCGTTTCATGTGACTGACCTCTACTTGACACTGTCGTTTCACGTGACTGACCTCTACTTGACACTGTCGTTTCACATGACTGACCTCTACTTGACACTGTCGTTTCACGTGACTGACCTCTACTTGACACTGTCGTTTCACGTGACTGACCTCTACTTGACACTGTCGTTTCACGTGACTGACCTCTACTTGACACTGTCGTTTCACGTGACTGACCTCTACTTGACACTGTCGTTTCACGTGACTGACCTCTACTTGACACTGTCGTTTCACGTGACTGACCTCTACTTGACACTGTCGTTTCACGTGACTGACCTCTACTTGACACTGTCGTTTCATGTGACTGACCTCTGATTGGAGATAGATCATTCATTTATTCATTCGCAACTACCAAGAGCAGCTGGTTACAGAATCAGTGCACAATGAGTGAGAAGTGAAACATGAGTTCTCATTCAAGTGGCTTTAAAGCCCAGGTTATTCGGGATAACAAGCGTGTCAAAGCGTGTGTTTTTGCATGAGAAACAATCGACAATGCTTGATTTCTGTGTGAAAAGTTGTTTATTATTGTTTTTGTTCACAGTATTAATTTTATAATGTACATTTGTTAACTTTTGCTATTTAAGCCGTCAAATTAGACAGCACAAGCCAATAACTAAAAGTATAGTCAACAGTTTGTGCAAAGTTTGTTGTTGGATTGTTTTTGTAAAAATAACGCTGTAGTTTATTTTATTAATTCTTATTTCAATCAAACTATACGAGTTGTACCGAGTTTGTACAGTACTGTATAATCTAATTGATTCATTCACTGCAGTTCTTTCAACCGTTTTTATAAGGACATTTAACTAAAAATAAACTTGTAAATACTGTAATACTGTAAACGTGTGTTCTGTTACTTATATGCATGTTAATGCCATGGCTCATGTGCACCTGTGGTTAACTTGTGTTAAGAAGGAGGCTGTGTGGTCCAGTGGTTAAAGAAAAGGGCTTGTAACCAGGAAGTTCCCGGTTCAAATCCCACCTCTATCTTTCGGGTGAGGCATAGTTGTAAGTGACTCTGCAGCTGATGCATAGTTCACACACCCTAGTCTCTGTAAGTCGCCTTGGATAAAGGCGTCTGCTAAATAAACAAATAATAACTCGACACCTTGGATAAGTCAACACTAAATGGCATCCCCTTGGGATGTCGAGTTAACCGAGGTTGACTGTGTGTGTGTATATATATATATATACATATATTTTTAAAAAAGAATAACACAGAAATATATAAATGAGGCAGTTTGGTACAATGCTTCTCAAACTCTCAAAGGACTAATTAAACTAGCATAAGATTCACATAAAAATGTGAATTAGTATACTTTGCAAGCCTCTAATACAAGCCGTTCTAACTATGATAATGAAAGCTAAATGCTTATTCTGAAATGCTGACTATTCATAATTATCATTTACACTTGTATACAAAGAAATACTGTTTAAAAGCTTGCACTGAAGGTAAATGAATTTGAACTAAATAACATAATTGAAATTGTGAATCAGAACAGACAAATTGTATCCCCTTCTCTACATACTGTAAGACTAGTTGGATTTTCTGTGCAATCTGTTCATACCAAAATTGAATGTGCATCTTTTATCATTTGATTATGGCTTAAGTGCTGAAAGCATGAATAATGCAAAGAAACTGAAAGAAGTAGCTTTTTAAATTCCATTCACATGCCAACAAGCTTTCAACAGCGTTAAAGACATGTAACTGATAAAATAGCAGTAGAGTACATAATTTCTCACAATGTATCAATTATCACAAGTTGCATGTATTTCATTTACCCTTTGTTTAAGTCAGTTATAAATCACAGCTATAGATTTGGTGTGATACTGTGTACAGGTGCCTTCAGTATATGCCTTTTTAATACAGATTTTTTTAAATGTATTACAGGTGTGTAATAGTCTCAAGAACAGCACAAAAATATTCATCTAAATTATATATCAGTTCATATAGATAATGTTAATGAATGAACATGAACTAACCGAATGGGATTATTCTATGTGCCATTTTTTTTTCAGAGCAGACCATGGAAAATGGTTATGGCTGTATTTTTTCATAGTAAATTGCTTATTTCTGACATTTCATGATATTTCAAAAAATTGCATTGTCACATTCAAAATTGATAATTTTCTCTACAGTTAATATACAACAAATCTTCATAAACATTTAAATGCTTACCTGCAAAAACAGTAAATGCACACAGACTTTTTTGGGGCAACGTAAAATTGTGTATTAAAAAAAAAAAGCATGTGCAACACTAAAGGCCTTATTTACTAAGCGGTGGTAATTTGGCCAGAATTGTGGGAGGGAAATTGAGATAACTGGGCATGGTGTTTCTCAAAGTGTCACACCCTATTTACACACTGATTAGAAGCAAAAATACTGGTTGGGAAAATTCTAATTAGCATACAAATTGTGGGAGGCAACAGGTCTGAAGTTGCGCACTGTATTTATTCTACTGACAACAGGTGAAGGAGCTTATTACTGGTGGCAGCAGGGATACAAATATGAGAGACAGATAAAAGAAAATATGCTGAAATAATTGAGTTTCAATTTAAAATAATATGTTTTTTATCTACGCATCCTACAACAATGTGAAGCCTACAACACATCACCATGGTTTGTTTTGTACTGCATTACATGTAGGATAGACTAAAACGCCTGCAGGTATTAATTTAATTTTACGACTGTATTGTTTAAGCCTATTGTACATATCTATATTTTTACATAATGTCATGTGTAGAAACACATTCATGTTATTTTAATATGACCTCATATGTATTAGGCTATTCATTTTTTTTTTTTTTTTTACTAAAAAACATAAATCGATTGAAAATTAATTAATTAACACTAGAACCGGCATGGCTATACTCATACCTACAACCAGCGACGGCAGTCATTATGACGGTTACATTTTAAACAACATCAATATTAAAATGAAAGACAAACCATCGGATACAACTCAAAAAATGTATTCAAACACATCATATCAAACATCTGTACAGCCGAAACGCCATATTTAAATGAACAATTAAACATAAAAGGGTTTATTTACTTACCACATATAATGCACTACTTCAAAAAATGAAAAACTATAATAAAATAAACATTTCAAAATAAACTAGTGTGTAAACAGGTATATGTACATGCAAAACTGTAAAAACTAAATTATTTTAAAATTTAAAACAAAAGTAACACATGTTTTCTCTTGTGTGTGTCACTCAGTGCAGCACAGAATCCTGGTTGAAATGTAGCAGGCTGTTTAGGCTCCAGTAAAAACACTGTATAAACAGGTACCAGAATTTGAACTCAATTCGTTTGACACAATGTTACAAGGTTCAGCAAGATTCATTGTTACAACATAACTGCCCAACTTTGTTAAATCAGAAAGAACCTACAGAAAAATGTACATTGTAACTATGTTTAGTTACAATTTTAGTAACTCACTTTAGTTACAATTTTAGTAACTCACTTTAATTACAACGGGGATGAATCTTTTAACATTGTGTCAAACAGTTAAAATTTGCTTCTAACAGTGTTCGGTCAGTAAAGGTATTTAAAGGTAGTTTGTTCTGGATCATTAGGTCATTAGTTCTAAAACAACTGTGCATACCACATGCATAATTCAAAATAACCAAGGTCAAATCCATTCTGTCTCAAATTTAGGTAGAATTTTACAAACATATAAATATTTACAAATATGAAAAAACCCTTCAGATTCAAAATATGAATTTCTAAGTCTGATTGTCATTTTGTGCTTGTAATCAATAACAAGAATTTATACTGCCTAGTTAGTGTTTTAAGTCCTGTGTGTAATCATACATTATGGATTCTTAAGCATGGCTTAGCTCTCAGCCATTGCAAAAATGCTGTAATTAGTGAGAGGTCATTTGTCTCATAAGCGTCCTTATTGCATAAATCTATTCTGCCTGGAAGCTGAATACCACCAAACTGTCCAATACAACCAATTGATCTTAACCTGTCAACATGTTCCCACTTAGAGTAACCTCTGGAGATGAAAAGCAGCAGAAGAATTAAGTTCATAAGTCAACACATGACATAAATGTATCCTGCCAAATGCTCTACCCATTTCCTCTAGCGAACCATCTATGGGACATGTTATGTTGAATCACATCACGTAAGTTTGTATATTTTTATGTACAGTATACTTTGTTAGAAATGTTAGTCACAGCATCTAGGCTATATTGACAAGCTCCTAAGTCATTTGTAAAATGTTTTCTCAAAGTCTGTTTTTATGAATAAAATCAAGTTGAATTTTCAACTCTTCTAGACTAGCGATGGCTACATTAACAACAGTCTAGTACAGTTTCACTATCAAACATGATTTCACAATTTAAGCTTTGTGAATTGAGCTCTTAGTCCCCTTGATTAAATTGAACTCATCATTGCTGGTTGTTGGCATTTTACTTGCTTGTAATCTTGCTGCACACTGCTGCTGTTGTGCTGTGCTCAATCACTCAATCAGAACAGTCTACACCACGTCATATCACTTACCATTTCTTTCAGGCATTACATTCCAGCAGTAATTAAATTCTTGAGCATTTATTCATTCAGTGAAGATTTTGTTCTGTTGTTATTATTTCATTATATGAGAGCAAGAAAAAATCTTGAGCTCTGATTGGTCAGCCTTGCACTAGACCCATGATATTATCCCAACATCCTCACTGAAAACCAAGACAGACATATCAATCCGCCACAACTGTCAACAACAGAATAAATTACACAATTCCTAAAATTTGGCAAAGAGCCTTCAAACACAGAGCAGCCAGGAGACCAGAAAAGCACCTCTCAATGAGAGAAAAATAAATAAATAAATAAAAAGACACCTGGAGATCGACTCTGAGGGACTAGACAAGGTAGAATCTAACCGAAAAGCAGCATCCACGGAACGACAAACCCAACACCTTAATACAGTTCTACGATAATTTTTGCCTGTCAGAAATAGCTCCGGATATGGCATAAGCAGTTACGTGGGGCTCAGAGCGGGCTTAAATAGAACCGCCCCTGAGCCGTAACATTAATACTTAATGAGGCAAAAAAATGAGGCAGAATGTTATTTCCACACTTGTCTAATTAAAATCACTTTTAAATTATTAGCAGTGTGAGCCATTGTATAATAGGAATAATGCATGACAAGGTGTGTGTTGTGCTCGGATAACATCAAGCCATGAGTGGTTGGGCATGAGGCCGCAGGCCGAATGCGTCCAACACCCAAGAAGTGATGTTATCCCAGCACAACACACAACCTGGAGTGCATTATTCTAGTTATTGTTCTTGTTATTGTACTTGTTATTTTTCTAGTACTTTATTCTAGTTATTGTTCTTAGATAAATACATCTTTGCTGTGTTTTGCGTTCCTCTTTAAAGAGGTTACAACAAAAAGTTCAGTTTAAACATACACAAAAAGTGTTACAAATACTGTTGCCTATGGTAAGGCCTTCTACGTGTTCTTTATTTTTAAAGTTATAGCTGGAAAAAAAAAACAATATGGAACTTTTCTTTATAAGTAATGCATGCGTCTTAGGACATGTGTTTGTACTAAATACATATAAAAATGAATTCAGCCAGAGACAGAAATACATCAAAGTTTGTTATGGAAATCAGTTTGAAAAATAAATAAAATGTACATATCCAATGGGTATTCAAGACTGATGTAAAATGCATGGCTTAATTAATGGTTAGAGTATGGTGTAGAATATGAATAAAATAAAGTTTGTAAATCAATGTCTTTAAGTTGCCTTGAATAAAGGTGTCTGCTAAATAAACAAATAATCATACCAATGCAGTGAATGAGAGCTTAATTATAAAATACATATTGGTTTTTATGTGTACATGTATTAATGCCAGCTGTTTATACAGTTCTGAATCAAAAAATATTTTCCTATCACTACTTTTAATATCTTAGATAACACTTTGAACCTTTTTGCTGCACATCCAGCTTTTAATAATACTGTGTTTTTTTTTATAAATAAGTAAGTATATTTGTTATCTTGTGTGTGCCTTTGCAAATGAGAAATTCATTATTCTCTATGACTCTCTTCTTAGTAAAGTAAAAGTTAAAAGTAAAACCACTAACCAAGATCATGCAACAGTCTCTTGAGACAGGGGTTGTACTGGCAGACTGGAGAATTGCAAATGTAATAGCAACCCACAAAAAGGGAGACAAATCGAACCAGGTAACTACAGACAAATAAGCCTGACTTCTGTTATGTGTAAACTTATGGAAACTATAATAGGATCCAAAAAGTGGAAAATTACCTATATGGAAACATTATCCTGGGAGACAGTCAGCATGGTTTTAGGAAAGGGAGATCGTGTCTAACTAACCTGCTTGACTTTTTTGAGGATGCAAATCGACTATGGATAACTGCAAAGCATATGACATGGTTTATTTAGATTTCTAGAAACCTTTTGACAAAGTCCCGCATAAAAGATTAATTCTCAAACTGAACGTAGTAGGGATTCAAGAAAATGCATGCACATGGATTAGGGAGTGGTTAACTTGTAAAAAACAGAAAGTACTGATTAGAAGAGAAATCGCACAATGGAGCGAGGTAACCAGTGGTGTACCACAGGGATCAGTATTAGGTCCTCTGTTCTTCCTAATCTACATTAATGACTTAGATTCTAGTATAGTAAGCAAACTTGCTAAATTTGCAGACAACACAAACAGTGGCAAACACCGTTGCAGCAGCAAAGGTCATTCAAAATGATCTAGACAGCATTCAGAACTGAGCAGACACATGGCAAATTACATTTAATATAGACAAATGTAAGGTACTGCATGCAGGCAATAAAAATGTCCATTATACATACCATATGGGAGATCAACAAAAATCAACAAAATGCTCGGATATATAGTGAAAAGTGTTGAATTTAAATCAAGGGAAGTAATATTAAAACTTTACAACGCATTAGTAAGACCTCATCTAGAATATTGTGTTCAGTTCTGGTCACCTCGCTACAAAACAGATATTGCTGCTCTAGAAAGAGTGCAAAGACGAGCCACCAGAATTATTCCTGGTTTAAAAGGCATGTCATATGCAGACAGGATAAAATAATTAAATTTATTCAGTCTTGAACAAAGAAGTCTACGTGGCAATCTGATTCAAGCATTCAAAATTCTAAAATCAACCCAGGGGACTTTTTCGACCTGAAAAAACAAGGACCAGGGGTCACAAATGGAGATTAGATAAAGGGACATTCAGAACAGAAAATAGGAGGCACTTTTTTACACAGAGAATTGTGGGAGTCTGAAACCAACTCCCCAGTAATGTTGTTGAAGCTGACACCCTGGAATCCTTCAAGAAGCTGCTTGATGAGATTCTGGGATCAATAAGCTACTAACGACCAAACAAGCAACATGGGCCGAATGGCCTCCTCTAGTTTGTAACATTTCTTATGTTCTTATGTAAAAAACTAATGGCCATCAACGAAAACCCTTGCTGGTTGCTAGGTTACAGGTAATCAGACAGTCAGACAGAAACAATACTGGCTCTCCGGTTGAGAACACAGAATGCTTGAAATAAAACAAATTCAATGGTTAATCTTAGGTCAGAGTCAAAGAGTGCAAATGCACACCAGCGTTTTTAAAATGAACATATGTCAAAAACGCTCTGAAGATCTTTGAAGATTACATGTGATTAAATGTTAATCGATTACCTTTATTTTGATACCAAGCACTTGAAATATCCGTGTTTATGTATGTGGGATACATTTGAACCAATTTCTGCCTCATCTTAGAAAGATTCCGTTTTCTGTTCTAGTTTTCTTGTTTTTGATAGAACCAGTTTTCTCATATCAGCAGTTTGCTAAAATATCAGATTTTTATTTTGTAACCCATTCAACTCATTCGGAGCTACCTACTTATAACAGTGTAGCTTGTAATATGACATCATGTTCACTGTATTTGATTAATAACCCTGGGAGTGGTTAATCTCACTTACACCCTGACAAAAGACCCTATTGGAGTTCAGTGACTGACATTGCAATCATTGGAAGCAGCTTGCCATATTCATTAAGCATGTCTTTATATATAAATACACAGCCTGGCCACTTTATTATGACATGTCTACTTAACTCGATTTGCAATCGCCCTGGTGTGGGGGATATTCTCCTGGTATACTCTGCGTCTCCTGATTACACTGGAAAGAAGCATTCATGTTTTTTTAAGCATCATTGCAGATCAAGTACACCCAGCAATGCTGCATTTGTACCCTGATGGTGATGATGGCTACTTTCAAGGGAACAATGCATCCATCCTCCATCCTTAAGTGGCCTCCACAATTTCCAGATCTTAATACAGTTGAGAAAGTAGAGGATGAACTTCAACGATCCTTTGCCTACTTCTCTGCTCCTATAGCATCAGATACTAATGACTGGATGGATTAACATTCTTCAACACACTTCCATCACCTTGTGACAAATGGTGGCCCAACCCAATATCAGTAACATGTCCCAATAAAGTGGCCAGTCAGTGTATATGTACTGTATACAAGTCAGTGTATATGTACTGTATACAATGACATCTATGGTGAGTTCTTCAAGAGAAATTCAGAAACCACAAAGTATTGTCTATGTCCACATAACCATAACAAAACTTACAAAATGTTTAAAGTAGACTGATAATTTGCTGGAACCACAGTTGACAGCAAAATGAATGTCACAGTTGAAATAAAATGGGACGACCAGCTACTGTTAAACAGTGGAAGGCCAACTTTGGCAAATTAGCTCAAATTAGCATAAAGACCTTCTGGCAGGGAAGGAAGCCCTGTGTTTTTCAGCTGAGCATTCTGTTGCATGTATCAAGTCTGAGCTGCCACTGGCCTCATTATCCCATTTGTCTTAGTTAGGCGAAATTGGCAGTTATGTCTTTATGGAAAATGTTTGTTTTTACAGAAGAGCAGTAGAGCAGAGAGTTTGAGACTGTCAGGCTTTCCCATCTATTCCACTGGATATAGCAACAGTAGGGGGCGCTCCAGTTTCACTGGATTTGAAGGGATCATTGGGAGATAAAAGATGGTGTCATTACAGTGACACGTTAGTGGCACAACACTTAAGGTTTCAACTTTGTTTCCATGTTAAACTCTGATTATCAATCATTAATATCTCAGTAACAGTACAACAGTTGGAAAACTCTGATTATCAATCATTAATATCTCAGTAACAGTACAACAGTTGGAACACTTTGTGACATCTCTTTAAACAGTCTTTCAATAGGATAAGAGGTCAAAACATTAACATTTCCCCTGTGTACAATGTGAATTAGAATGTAATTTTTAGCTGACCTGGAGAAAAACTGTAATAGCTACAGCCATAGTACTCGGCACCAAGGCAGTGGTCACTGTTAGCTTAATTTCCTACGGTGGTTAGAATTTGATTAGATTTGTAGTTTTTAAGTTATTTTTATATTTAATGACGTTTTTTTAAGAGGGGACAGTTTTCCACCAGGTCCACTCAGAAAGATACATGCCTGTAACAGAAGATGATTCTGGGAAAATATCACCCTGAGGCCGGCCTAATAGAACTGATTTTGGCCTGTGGGCTATTTTTATATGCTTTAATAAATATTATGTTTAATCATGAAATATCTTGACTGTGGAATGCTGTAAAAACAAAAGCAAAGCATGTTTTTTACTGTTAAAGAAATACAGCCCTATTTTTTTTTCTTTCTTATAGATTTGCCAAAGCATTTATGCCTTACTGTTTGAAGTTATGGATAACAGATGTATCAACAGTTGCTTGTATATTCCACCAGGATCCAATGGCTCTTGGCAAGCGTGACTAGGTAATTATCAGGTTCATCATCTCCTTCATAATCCCCTTCAGGATCAAGTGAATCAGCAATGTCTTCAGTACTTCATCTTCCCCCACCACCACCCTGCTGTGTGTCCCAAGCTGCTTCATACTGCCATATCCTATCATGTGTCTCACACCACACACTGTAAAATATGGGTTATAATTACCTGTCTAAAATGTGTCTTTCTTTTCAGGATTGCAATTTAAAAAAATAAAAACATCTTATTTTATACGTTAATGTGTTGTGTGTTGGGTGTCTCTTGTGGTACAAGAGTTTGTTCTATAGATGTGCCGATTACATCTTTAGACAGGCAGCAGTGTGGAGTAGTGATTCTGGACTCTTGACCGGAGGGTTGTGGGTTCAATCCCTAGTGGGGGACACTGCTGCTGTACCCTTGAGCAAGGTACTCTGCCTAGATTGCTCCAGTAAAAACCCAACTGCATAAATGGGTAATTGTATGTAAAAAATAATGTGATATCTTGTAACAATTGTAAGTCGCCCTGGATAAGGGCGTCTGCTAAGAAATAAATAATAATAATAAAATGCATTGAAATGTTGGCACTTATTAAAATTGGTGGATTTCTAATATGTGATTTATAATTCACTGAATTCCCCCGTTAACAATTTTTACTCTTTCATGTATGTTAATAAATATATTAATTCAAGTGGTTTGAAAAACCTTCTATTCAACATTTTTTACCGAAACCTTTTTTGGTTTACCAACATTTTTATTCAAAATTTACTTTCTATTAGATCACGTTGAGCTGTATTTTTATGCTGTCATCTAGTAGATTTACATTTCAATTTTTTTGGTATATTTTTTCATTCTAAATCCACTATACATCTCCAGTGACAAAACGAGATGACCATACATAGAACATAATAGTGTTTTCTGTACACTTCTTTTTCTGTGTAAGATATATAAGAATAGGTTATAAGTTTAACACAAATGTTCATAGAATTAAATTTAAAAACAGAGTTACTTTGGAATGTTTTTTTAAAACTTTAAGCAGTCATGAAATCCAACTTCCCTCTAGTAATCCATTATCTTTTGGAGATACTTTACAAAGCAATCCACAAGAATAAAAAAATAAAGGAACAAGGGAATATTTTAGAAATCATTTAAATAATTGGGTGACCAAGCATACAGCAAGGGAACAACTTTGGTGGGCTTTGGTATCTGAAGTTATAGTTATAGTTTGCATTAAAACAAGACCCATATACTTTGCTGCACTGTCCATTTCTAAAAATATCAGCAATAACGGTAAGAATATCTATCCCTTTTGCCCCGTGTGTATTCCGTGGTTAACACAGAATCGTTTCTTGAATCTCTTTTTAAAATGACTTCTCAGGAAACTGGATAAAAACATGTGCACTTCTGATTATGCGGGTAGTCTGCTAGGAGGCAGATGACAGAGATGCTATATTGTATGATCCCTAGAGCTATATGTATGCACAGGAGTTTTGCATCTAATTAGAGGCTATCCTGCTGAGAACATTGTTGAATATGTGCAATTATTTAAAATTTTCCAAAATATATCCACCGTAAAATAGAGGCTGCATACTGTATTAGGAGGATTTTAAGACATATAAAAAAAGAATGATTATCAGCATTAACTTTGTTATTGTGTTGTATTTGCATCCATGTAGAATATAACAACTATATGGATAAGATTCTTCAAATTACGGAGAAGCTGTTTAATTTTTTTAAAATCATTGCCATAATATCTTGTAAACTTTTTTCAACCCTGGCTTGTAACCGCCAGTATTATATTTATAATTGGAACAAACAAAACTGGAGTTAAGTTGACAAAATAACACTCAAATTCTTGATAAAACTGGAACAAACCATAGTGCTATACTGTGGCAGGGCAGAAGCCCTGCTGCTGTCATAGTGTATGTGTGTGTTGTAAATATATGGTTGACAGGGAGGGGGTTAAAATCCCTCCCTGACAGAAAGCATGGGAGAAATTGGCTGGCGCCTTAATTGAATAATTTATGATCCTTTGTCTGGGGGTGGGAGTTTGGTGAGTGTGTACACACTGTGTAGTTGGTCAGTGAAGGCGAATGCCCAGCCTGACATCAGAATTGTTTTGTTTAAACCTTTCTGATTCTATTCTATCTGATTCTATCCTGCTACATATGCACATTTTTTATGATTGCCAAAAAAAAAGTTTGCATTTCATTTTCAAACCGAGCGTTTGAAACTGTAAAGCAGCTGTTATGGCAGCTCTGGCATAGAGAGCTCAGAAAATACCTACCAACAGGCAGGCATATCCCATACGTAATGTTTTGGTGGTCGTCATCGAATTGAAAGGGAACTATATTTAGCTTGGTGCGAATATATATATATACACACACACATATATATATATATATGTGTGTGTGTCAGGGATGTTACTGGGAGAATGATAAAGTAATGCTGTTGAACACAGCTTGTTTGAATGTTAAGCTGTTTTCAGTATTGGATATGTTTTTTAAATGTTTCACTGGTAATCTTTTTTGAGGCAATTTCACTTCTGTGAAAGATCAATATTATTGAGATTATTGAGTTTCAAGTCAGAGTTGACATTGTTAACCATCTAATTAAGAAAGGTGAGTTGGTGTGAAATAGATTTCTAATGCTTTGAGCCGATCTGATCAAATAAATTTGAGATAGAGATTTTTTTTAAATTGATATCAGTGGCATTTTCAGAACACCAGGTTCAATAGAAAGCACACATGACTGAACCTGTGCAGTTGTAGTTCTTAAAAAATGTATTTGTAAAGCATGCAGTTGGATAATGAGCGCAAACCTACATTCCTTTGACAAGGGGCTTTACGACTGCAATTAATGTTCTTCACTATATAATTTTCAATAAGGGCCAATTTAAGAAAAGAGTTGTTTTGAAATGTTTTCCCTCTGAGGATTATGATCTAGAAGAGTTGCTACAGGCTACTGAGATACATTTAGACCTGTTTATGGTTATACTTCATGTTTTAACAAGGCAGCTACTTGTGAATTATTTGTTTTTTCCAAACATTTTGAACATTGAGGGGTATCTGGATAGATGTCAGGCCACGTTATAATTTTACATACACCAAAATCCAGTACACCCAACACTAAATTTATAGGGGGAACTGACCCTTTCCTTAACTTAAACCATAAAATCCCAAGAGGAGCTCACATTCCTAATGACCCTTGCAGTGCCCATATCAACCCATTCAAACTTCCACTGAGTTGCACTATACAGGTATCTAACTCCAGCAATATCTGGAAATAAGCAATGTATTTATTTATTTGAGGGGGGGGTGTCTTTTTTATTTTTATAAATGTAGTATTCGCCAATTGATTTTACCCCATTTTTCTCCCAATTTGAAATGTCCAATTGTATTTTTAGGCTCAGCTCACCGCTATCACCCCTGTGCTGACTCGGGAGCGGCGAAGACAAACACACACTGTCCTCCAAAGCGTATGCCGTTAGCTGACCACTTCTTTTCACTCCACAGGCCCTCCAGCAGCCAACCCAGAGCTACAGCATTGGCGGACAATGCAGCTCTGGGCAGCTTACAGGCAAGCCCGCAGGCGCCCGGTCAGTCTACAGGGGTCACTGGTGCGCAGTGAGCCGAGGACACCCTGGCCGACCTAAGCCCCCCCCAGGCGGCGCTTGGCCAACTGTGCGCCGGCCCCTGGGAGCTTCCATCCACGTTCAGCAGTAGAACAGCCTGGACTCGAACCGGTGACCTCCAGGCTATAGGACACATCCTGAATTCCACACGAAGCGCCTTTACAGGAGGGCTGAAGAAATTGAAATATTATAATTGTACTGATCTTAAGTTTAGATAAAGGAAAAGATTAAGATGAAGTTAAGGACATATTTAAAGGGTAGATTAACCAGGACTATGCTTTATTTTAGCTGACATGATGATCAGTTCAACTTTGATGCCTATCATATTTGTTACAATGGATGAAACTCCATATATTAACAGCATGTATTGAATAATATTAATTTACTGTAAAATAATATATTAAAACAATGCAACAAAGAGCTTTTGCAGTTTTGTGAAGAAGTATTCTTGCTGTCCTTACAAAGGGATTGGTGCAGCAAGTTGTTTATAAAGCCCTTTGGGTCGTTCCAGTTTTTATCACACACTTCATGAAAAATAAATAAAGTGTGTGACAAAATAGTGCATTGTGGAAAGATAAACGTACTGTTTTGGCTAAAAGCTGTTGTAAACATAGCCAATGTGTTTGAACTCTAGTATTTTAGGAATGTATTGCAATGCCCTTTTGCAATTGGACTGTTTAATGCTCTCGACAATTATCCATTTTGGGGGTGACGATAATCCCCAGGGGCCCATTATGGATATTCCGTATTCATAATCACAATAAATGTGTAACTTTCTGATTATAACGAAAACAACATAAAACATCTTGTGTTAAACATTTTAGTAGCATCTCAATATTATTTAAAAGAAAAGGGTGAACACATTTTTAAATCATATGCTCAATTTGGACCCAGACCAACTGACATCTTGTTAGTGGAGAAAAATACAGTCGGAGGCTTTTATAGCAGCTGCATACTAATGATCCATAAAGAAAGGGATTCTGCTAGTGACTGAACTAATCTCTGAAGAAGTATCATAAGCTGCTGTACATTGTAATCACAGACGACTTTGGTTTGCCTACTTATAGCAACAACAGAAAAATGAATGACAATGGGCTTTAAAAAATGCATTAATCATTTAAGACCAATTTGGACATGACATTGTCATATGATTATCCATCAGTTAAACATTTTTCTGATGTTTTTTCTGCTGGTTGATGAACACACTGCCACTGGTTGTTCATCCAAGAGTATACTGCTGGATGTGTACACCGCTTTGCAGTTTTCCATACACTTCACGAAAAACTGACACAAATTGAAAAATTTGACATTTCGAAATCTAACATGAAATACTGTACTATTATTATGGCTTCCGTTAGACTTTTGCGATATCATTTTGTAGTTTCTATGATTACATGATGTTAACTAAAATATCTAAATTAAGTTAATATATATATATTTTTTTATGTCTCAATCCTAAAATTATAGGTGATGCAAAACTTTTGGCCATAGCAGTATATATATACCCTGTAAATGATGTTTGCAATATCCCTTCAATATACGCTGCAGGACCATGAGTTGCTGAATTCCTTAAGTTGAGTCTCAGTTAATGTTGTTGTAGTGGGTTATAATTCTGTGTTTTCTGTGTGCATATACAACTAAGTACTTTGTCACGCAAGATAGATGTTACAATGCAGTAAATTGCAGTATATACCAAGGCTATGACTAACTATACCTTTCCATACATGAATTATCTATATGACTGTGCAGGTAAAGAATTACACTTTTTAAAGAATTAAACATGCATTTTAAAAACTGCTAAAATACAAATCTGGTACTGGAAATTTAACAAATTCAATAAAACAAACTAACACATATAAAATAACTTGAAGAGTAAAACAAGACTGAACAAAATACATCTTAAATTAATATATTCAAATTATTGCTTCCATAAATCTTCTAGGAGTTGTTGAGATTCCAACCTGCAAATTATTATTTATTTCTTAGCAGATGCCCTTATCCAGGGCGACTTACAATTGTTACAAGATATCACATTATTTTTACATACAATTACATTATTTTTTTATGTACAATTACCCATTTATACAGTTGGTTTTTACTGGAGCAATCTAGGTAAAGTACCTTGCTCAAGGGTACTGCAGCAGTGTCCCCCACCTGGGATTGAACCCACGACCCTCCGGTCAAGAGTCCCAAGCCCTAACCACTACTCCACACTGTTGCCTGTGTCATATAAAAAATACGTTTTAATATAAAATAAAAGTAACTCAAGAATATATTTATTCTTCATTGTTAGTGTTCATATTTAAAACAAAATGCTTGCTTTATTAAGAAACTGTTCTGATAAAAAAAAATGTGTTTCTTGCTTATGTTAGTTTGGGTCAGATTGATTAATATACCGTCAATTTCCAATTGTTCTGTTATTTCTTACCATATGGTGTCTTTTTTATTGTCTTTATAACCACTGACACTGGCATCATAAAGAACATTATATTTTTCGACTTTAATAATTAAATGATCATTGATGTCCATTTCTCTTTTATTTCTGTGGTCATTTCTGTGTGAACGAGACAGGGACAGTCTGACAGCCTCTCCTTCAGTAATGCCGTGCTACAGAAACATAGAAGGCTCGCGCAGACAAACCGTCACTTTGAGACAACAAGGCAATTCTATCTTTGGAGTAAGGGGGGAGTTTGCTTAGCAGCTACAGGAATATAGAATCGTAATATACACCTCTTCATGGTGACCCCCCACTCCCCCAGAATGAAATAATACGCTTGGACAGTTGTATTGGATTCACCGCTGTATCATGTATAAAGGGTTTCGCAGCCTCGCAAACAATAAGAAACTTATGCACAAACGTGAGAATCCATTGCACGGCCATGAGACTCTCAAAATTGTGAAAAACCGTGAGTTTGAAGGGTAAACGTTGAGACTTGACATCCATGGAAATCTGGAAGGAAGTCATCTGAACACATAACTGCATTAAACTGCAATGAACTAAAAAAGATATGTATTGCCCACAACCTCTTGTGGGGATTCTAATGTACAAACAACATGTTTCCAGTTGAATGCCCTAAATAGGATTAGCATTTTGGGGTCAGGAAGGGAATACACGCACAAGTGATAATTCTGTTTAAAATCCCTAAACAAAATCTACTTTAATAAATTATAGAACTACAGTCGAACAAATGTAATTTATTCACATATAGGTTGGATAATGGGATTTGAACCAGACCTTGCAATCTTAAGCAGAACTGTGTTGTCAGTTGATCTAAAAGTGTCAGCTCCATCAACTGTGCTGTCAGAGCTACAATCTACACATCATAACTACTTATCAACAGAGAAAGATCCCCTCGCTCCCCAGCAAATGACAAACCATTCACATAGTCAGTAATAATCATTTTTTTCATTCTGTTATTGGTATCTGGCAAGATCTTGAATTAAACTAGCCCTTGATGATCTGCTTTTGTACAAACTACTTTTGTACTCCGATAAAACAACGACACATACGTATTATAGCACTCATATATACATACATTCGTCTCATATTTTATTGATCAGACTTTTTTTTTCAAAGTGGAAAAAAGATTGTACAGTATCTAAAGAATGATTTTCCAGCTACTCTATGCAACTCTGACCACATACTGACTTTTTTTTCGATCAGCATCTAATTCCATACCTCAGCATGTTTCTTTTTAATGTATTGTCATTACTGAATTCCTGTGAATTAAGTTACACATTAAAGTTTCTCCTGTCACGAAAAGGTCTCTTCATATAATAATAATAAAAAAAACTAATTATTTCAACCAAAACAAATCTTACATCTTAAAAATGCAAAACAGAAGGATTTTATTATCTGTTTTCCCCTCGTACTAACATCTTTTATATCTTTCAAATTATAACTATAAATTGGGGTTTTACCCCAGACTGTAGCAATATAAAAAGCATATTAACACACATGCCTTAGGTGGAAGTTACTTTTCATCCCAAGAACAGCAGGGAAGTGTATTAATTCCCTGAACACAGTGTGGGATGTCAGCGCCTAAGGCCGCACTGTATTTTCACCCTGTAATTAAGCTCCCTGCAGCACAGTCCATCAACTATCACAGAACCTCACTTTGTTTTTCTGTGCTGAATCACCATTTACCTGCTCTACTACTCTGCCAACTTGAGCGCCATCAAAATGCCAGCTAGACTTTATGCTGATCTCTGGCCTCTCAGGTACACGCTCAATGTAGGCCTAACTTGTGAAACCATCTGTGACAGATAGTTTGGGTGGTGAGGTCAGGCCAGGAAGATTGACACAGACACAGACAGCTCTGGGGTATGAATGCGCTGCTTGCACGTTATTATAAATAAACTAAAGGTTCTTAACAAATCAGGAAAAAACATCGAACTCAAAATACAATGGCATGAGGGCCAAAATAAACAAACACTATAAACAGAACACAAAACAAATACCGTGCTGGTACAGCAATCAGGTAGGTAGCAGTTGCTTTCTGTATTTCATTCATAGATCTCTCAAACACCATCTCTGTTCTCCACTCTTAAACACTCCAACCTTGCTCAGCCACATCTGCGGGTTTTTATACATGTGACCGTCTCCAAATTAGCAATAAATTAATTAAACTGGAGACAGTCACATTCTATACAAGTTTAGTGTGGATGGGGAATTTTAACCCCATCCATGCTGCAAAATAACAATAATAAAAATATTGTGTTTTTACAAACTAAACAATATGTTTTAAATAATAATACAACACAAATACAAAAGAGTACATAATACACACAGGTGCGGAGTGTACCCTGTCACACCATCATACAATCAGGAGAGTGCAGGTTCGTGTCCTCTTAGCAAAGTCGCCAGTCTTTGCTGGGGATTCCGAAGGGAATGTCACATTGGCTCTGTGGCTCCTGCGGTTAGTAAGATAAAAATGTCAGGGACTCTTGATCTCTGACTCACGAGATAGTAAGTCGTGTACACAGGATAGTAGCCTCCCTTTTTAATTTACACTATGTGCCTTTAGGGGTTCCGTAGTAATGAGATCATTGAAAGGAGACAAATAATACGTTACACAAGCATTTTCCAAACAATCAATCCGTGAACTCTTTCTTATCTGTTTATGACAGTAACTCCTCTAAACTTCTAAAGGATATGTATTAGGCTGTTTCAGAGAACTTTTGAATCCTCAGCAACCCACTGTTGACTACACATGCTGTCTGAAGTGAATCCACCTACTGTACCAGTTAAGCAGTGTGCGCTGGAAAGCCTTGTCAGAACATGAGTCAGGTAAGGGTGCAATGGCGGCCTTACCTGACAATTTCCCATATTTTTCGGAATTGTCAGCTCTTACCGTCAAGTAATTTATTTTTTTTGTTTAATATCCATTCTTTTTTCACTGAAAGGCTGATTTTAAAACATTATATTTATATGCAATGGGAAGTAGATCCCTCCATTTAGATTGTAGTCCTCTCTGTATATCTTAGAAGGAAGTTTTTGGATTGCTATTTTTTTTTCACAGAGTGGAAAAAAATGCAGCTACAAAATAAAAGTTTGCCAACAAGCAGCTCAGTGCTGCTCCCACTATAAGGGAGGTCTCACTACAGGAAACTTCTCCCTGACATGTCCCCCAAATAAACTGTGATGGATTTACCCCCCTGCCCCCCTAAACTAATTGATATCCTAAATGTTTCTCCCAGCTTTATAGAACACATTTTACAGCTCCTTTTGTAGCATGTGGCCAGGTCTTATTTATAATCAATAAATTAATTAGCATCTGGCTGCATTCCACACGTTTCAGCAGGGAGGGTATTCTAACCCCAGCCCTGCCATATTTAGCACATACTTTACAAACAATCTAAAATAAAACAAAATACACTATTTACATGTGCAGGGCCTCAGCCCTGCCACAACTTGCTATATTTAGAAGTGCTTAGAGGTACACTAAAATAACCACTGCATTACTGAATGATTGAACAACAAAAGCTTTGATGAATCCTACTTGAAAATTGACCGTTTCATGTAATGTGATGCAAATGAGCAAACATTTTTTAACTTCAAAAAACCTGTTGTTGTTTAAATAGTGTCTGTAAACATTCCTTAAGGTTATTGATTGATTTCAAACAAGAGTAAAAACTTGAAAATATAATTCAAAACATTGGACGAGTGTTCTGTGGTGTGATAGGGGTGTGGGTTATCTACTGACAGATGGGGAGAGACACGGAGGTGACATTGAACATGCAGCTCAGGCGTCAGGGTTTATTTACAGTAAACAGAAAAATCCACATGACGCTACCAACAACGGTAGAGCAGGGGTGCATATACAAAATGTACAACAGAGAAAACAAAACCCTGAAAACACAACTAGAAATGTAAGGTTGCCAACAACAAGGTGACTGCTACTTCCGCTACGCAAGGAGGCCCTGCAGTTTTGGTTTCCAGCTCATAAAGCCCCAATCCCTGTTACACACATGGTGATTGGAGGATTTGGGCTTCTTAAGATTCAGTTGTTCAGGTAGCATGTATGGTGTTATCCTTGGTGTGTCAGCTGACCCATTTTATTGCAAGACACTCCGCTGGCCAATCCTGAGTTGCTTTTATCCGCAACCAAAGATAAAAAAAAACCCTGAAAACCCTCGAACGAAAACAAACAAAGCAAAAACATCCTTTTTCTCATGTGTAGGGCCTCAGCGCTACCACATGTGGATACAAGACCTTCCTTTTTTATTAGTTAAGGATTCCTTTAATAACTCATGAGTTAAATCTTTGTGAACCGTCTGTAATGTGTTTACATTACATTTCTACAATATTATTTTAACTACTCTATGATACACATAACATGGACCACAATACTGTTTTGTCTCGGATGGCGAAAATACTTATTTTTGAGATGGATTGGTACCCTTGGAGAAAAAAACTATTTAGAAATGTAGGTGTTTTGAACTGTCAAGTTGTCCCTTTTTGTACCAATTTAAAGCGGTAACTGCAATACCGTAACACTCCCCTTTAAGCACAGGGAGTATTTAATGATTCAGGATACATCCAAGACATCTACAAAGATCTAACTGCTTGGATAGTGATACTATTTAATAAGTATGCAGGCTCACGTTCTCACAGGTAAAAAAAAAAACAAAGCATGGGTTTTTTCTTCCATGAACAAGAAAGATAAGTGTTAGAATATAGTGGACATGCCAAGTGAAAATAGTTGGCATCAATCATTGAGCTTTAGCTATCTAAATCCGTCCTGGTGAAAGAGTTTTGAAACAATACATTAAAATGAGTTGTCTGAAGGTGAAACTTGCTTTAAATGAATTTTGCCCATGTCTAGTGTAAATAAAAGTAATATGGGTTTTCAGTCAATCAGATTTTGTGTCTTGTGCTATTTCTTTTTTAGGGCTGTCTGTAAGCCAGTGCAATCTCTATCATATTACTTGAGGAATTCTGGTGTGACACATTGCTCAATTCCTTATCCTTCCTGCCTGCAATAAAGTTAAATGAAGCATAGTGGTACGACTCGTGATAAGTCTGCAGTCTTCCAGAACCTCACAAAAGATGAGACTTACTCATCAGATTATAGCAAATAATGTCTTTCGGGCCATAATAGCAGTGCTGATTATGCATGCATGCATGTTGAAAACATAACCACTCTGTGCACATACAAGATGGGGTAATCAAGTTCAAACTCCAGGTATTGTTCAGTTTAAATGGGCAGCACCCATCTTACAAATAACAGCAGCGCACAAAACTGAGCATAAAAAAGCCAAGTATGGCAACAGCAAGCTAATCACGTTTACCTTCCACTAAAATCTACATCTATTGAAAAGCAGTCATGTTCCCCATAGCCCCTGCCCTGCATCTTCATTTAGATATTGGTCCTAGAGAAACCAACCACAGGCTGGGTGCGAACCTGGAGATCCTGCACACCTCAAACAATCATCTTAACCACTATGCAGAAGAGCCGGGCTTGTCTGTATTTGTGATTAAGACACTTGCTTACTATGTGCGGGGTCTCCAGTTTGTGCCCAGTCTCCACCATGTTACGCAGGTAATGATGTGCATGGTTGGTTACAATATAATTGTAATTGTACATGTAGCCCGGCTGAAATTTCCCATTCCGTAAATATCAGTGTCAGAGCGAGTTTCGTTTATAGTTAGGTACACTAAGCACACATACACTGCTAATAGTTCCAGCATAGCGTGTGATAGGCTAGATTTGTATAGCTAGGCAGTCTGCAATTAGAACCCGAGTGAAGGGGAGGGACTTAGGGGGGAATGAAAAGAAAGAGTGAGAAGGCAGGGAGAAGAGAATGCAGCAGAGCAGCGAACGAATACTTTTTACAGCATCACTGCTGGATACATAGCTACAGTAGTTGAAGTTAGTTAAGCCAATTTGTAACATCGGGTATGCTGGTATTGGTGAGGATCGCAGGCCAGAGGTAAATAAAGGGAGTCCAAGTCAATGGATTTGGGTACAACCATAGCAGATTTATTAGGCAGTTGTAGGATTCAGACCATACATAGCCAGGTCCGCCAGCTCCTTTGCGATAACATACATATTCAGGATCAGACGCTTTACCAATAAACCCACGTTATCCTGGATTATCCCCAAGGTAGATCCACATTGCTCTAAGCTCTCTGCACTTCTTCCATGCTCTCACTCACTAGCTGTGCAAATGCACATTAGGGAGTGACATCACCAGGTAGTATCAGAGCTAATGATGCACCTTAAAGGCATACCAATCCTGAAACAGGATCATTACAGATTAACAGTGGATTGTTTTTGTTTTGTTTTGTTTCATCAGTAAAAAGTAAAATCCACATTTATGTACCAGATATATTGTGCAAGTTATGTATTTTTTTGATATGCGTTAACTGACTTTACATACAGAGGACAGTGCTCATACAAAATGGCCGACGTGCTGTAGTAGGTTTAGCCCATTAGAAAATAAAGAAATCGCATTGGAAAAGCAATGAACATCCCGATAGCACTCAGGGCGACCTGGATAAAGCCCTGAGTACCTCTGGCAACGTAGGATGAAGAGGATTCCCTGTAAAGAAATCAAACACTCTGTTTTATTTTTGGAGTCCGCGGTGTTTGAATTGGCTCACTTGCGGTGCATGAGTACTGAGCTGCACGTGTGCAACCAGCCTAATAACCCCTTTCACACAGACGAGTTATGACACTCAGGACCGGCACTGATGCGACATTATGGTCTGTGAATTACCTATACCGTCACAGAGCCGTCATATTTTATGCCGTCTCTGAACCACCTCATGAGGTGCTTCAGAGACGGCACTGAACTGTCTTAACTGTCTGTATGAAATACTATGCTGGTAATGGATAGCTATAGTGGTCTTGGATTGAAAGTCAACATCCAACGTGACTGTATACTGGACGTTTTGGGTCTTTTTATCATCAGTGTTACATGCTTACATTTTTTTCAAATACAATGGCTGATCAAGAACGAGGTAGTAATGGAGTCCAGAAGAAGTTTAGGAATTGTTAACTTTACGGGCTGACGAGGAGGTGAATTCACAAATAGAAGGGACAGTGTGTGATGATGTAATTTATGGGAGAATCGGCGACATGATGCGTGAATGTGGATACAACCTTGCCATGAAAACGATCTGCTGACTGACAGGTTTGGCTGTGTGAAAGGTATTATACGGGCATAGATTGCGCAATTTCATGCTGTGTGAATGAGTATTTTTTTTTTTAAGTAGCGGCATTTGTGTGTAAAAGAGATATTAGTTAGAGTAGTTAGTGCTTGTGAAGTTTCTATCCTGTTTGTGTTGCTTATTATTCAAATAAGTGAACAGGCGTTTTGAGTTTCAGCCACAATGCACACAAGCAATGGCAGGGGTCTGCACATTTGTTTTGTTATTTTGTTATTTTATTTGTAAAAGGCCTGAACGTGCATTGTTTCTTTTTTTCTGTTGGGGTACCCCTGTGCTTAACTAAAATGTAATAAATTCCTAGTGAACATCAGAGCAATGGATAGCATTTGTTAAAAGGTACAATAGCTCATATTATTTCATTATTATTGAGTTTATGAGGTTTATGAGTAAGTACATGTCTACTGTAAGTTTCCTTTTTTCATGTGCATATTGTTTCTGGTTACCATTATTATTATTATTATTATTATTATTATTATTATTATTATTATTATTATTATCATTATTATTATTCATGTTTCATAGCCATTATAGTGTATCAGTGAATGCACAGTGAACGTATTGATTTTCATTTTAACCACTTGAGTGTTGTGTAATTACAAATGTAGCATAGTGAATACAGGGCTTTTCTTAATTGTATTCCTAGTGGGTGGTGCTGACTTGTTTACAGTTGCTCACACACTAGGTGTAGGCACCACGGGTAATGTATTGATTCAGTCGCACCTGACAGCATAGAGGCAGTGGTTAGAATTACCCTTCAGCCCAAGGACAAACTAAGGACCCAGGGCCCTGTCGTGTTGAGTTACGTAGGTAAGCAGCAAATGCAGAGGCAAAGGTCATATACACCCATAGTAATTGATAAGGGCACTACATACATTTTTAGGTTACAAGGTTTTAATGCTGTACAGTAAATATACAAACCAGTATTGGTTGCTCATATGTAACATACTGACTACGACATTCTGATTGAAAATGAAGATGGCTGGTGACCACTTGGACATATAGTGATGCTACAGGCTTTACAAGCATAAAAAAACAACAGATGCTAGCATATAAAACTGCAAAATTACCATGCGAATTTACCATGGTAAAATGTTATCTGTGATATAACATATAAGCCTAATAATATATTTCATTACTTTACCTACTTTACCTGCTTTACCTCCCAGTCACATTCCATTTTACTGGACAGCTACCCGGCAAATGTTCAAATACTTTATCAACACACATACAGCATGTCAGAAATGACTCACATGTTTAGGACACACCCCAAATTCTGTACATTAATACAGCGGCCTTGTCTCACAAGCGTACAGGGTTCTGACATTGAGGCTTCACCTGAGCACCCACTTCGCACGGCACACAACCCACAACCCTCCGGTCACTACTGCTTGGATATTGATACTATTTAATAAGTATGCAGGCTCACGTTCTCACAGGTAAACTACTCTACCCTGTCACATTGTGGACATTTTTTTCTGGTTGAATAAACACATTCTATTTACTGTTTCAATCAAAATAAAAGTTGTAGTCAGATACAATGTGTGGCTGAAAAAAATCATTTTGGAAAGAGTTTCTTTCTGTGAGGAGGACAGATAATTGTAGTTCAGAGGCTGGTCTGACACTCTTTCTGGCTATGCCACTGATAAATACTATGTTAAAAAAACACACACAGTCAACCAATTTAAATTACAAGGACAGGGAAGACGTATGCCATTATTTCTAAATGTAATGATTAGTCATTACATTAATATATATATATATATATATATATATATATATATATATATATATATATATATATATATATATATATATACTATATATCTATCTATATATATATATATAGATTCCTGGGATACAGTCAAGATTCCCCTAAAAATATCATTACTGGTACGGTACCACTGGGGTCAAACATGATGATGACTTCTTTTGGAAGGTCAATTCATAGGCATGAACTGTACCTGTTATTTTAAAAAACAAACATATCACTGTTATGAATTTAGTGGCAGGCAACATTTCTGTATGAGATGAAAGCTTTTTTTCATGCACATGAAAAATAAGCATATACTGTGTGCTTATATATACAGTATATATATATATATATATATATATATATATATATATATATATATATATATATATATATATATATTTAGTACTGTGCAAAAGTTTTAGGCAGGTGAAAAATGCTGTAAAGTAAGAATGCTTTCAAAAATAGACATGTTAATAGATTAGATTTATCAATTAACTAAATGCAAAGTGAGTGAACAGAAGAAAAATCTAAATCAAATCCATATTTGGTGTGACCACCCTTTGCCTTCCAAACAGCATCAAGCATCAATTCTTCTAGGTACACTTGCACACAGTTTTTGAAGGAAGTCGGCAGGTAGGTTGGCCCAAACATCTTGGAGAACTAACCACAGTTCTTCTGTGGATTTAGGCAGCCTCAGTTGCTTCTCTCTCTTCATGTAATCCCAGACAGACTCGATGATGTTGAGATCAGGGCTCTGTGGGGCCATACCATCACTTCCAGGACTCCTTGTTCTTCTTTACGCTGAAGATAGTTCTTAATGACTTTCGCTGTATGTTTGGGGTCGTTGTCATGCTGCAGAATAAATTTAGGGCCAATCATATGCCTCCCTCCACCATGCTTCACTGTTGCCTGCAGACACTCATTCGTGTACGCTCTCCAGCCCTTCGGCGAACAAACTGCCTTCTGCTACAGCCAAATATTTCACATTTTGACTCATCAGTTCAGAGCACCTGCTGCCATTTTCTGCACCCCAGTTCCTGTGTTTTCGTGCATAGTTGAGTCACTTGGCCTTGTTTCCACGCCGGAGGTATGGCTTTTTGGCCGCAAGTCTTCCGTGAAGGCCACTTCTGACCAGACTTCTCCGGACAGTAGATGGGTGTACCAGGGTCCCACTGTTTTCTGCCAGTTCTGAGCTGATGGCACTGCTGGACATCTTCCAATGCGAAGGGAAGTAAGCATGATGTGTCTTTCATCTGCTGCAGTAAGTTTCTTGGCCGACCACTGCGCTCACGGTCCTCAACGCTGCTCGCTTTTTGTGCTTCTTCAAAGAGCTTGGACAGCACATCTGGAAACCCCTGTCTGCCTTGAAATTTCTGCCTGGGAGAGACCTTGCTGATGCAGTATAACTACCTTGTGTCTTGTTGCTGTGCTCAGTCTTGCCATGGTGTATGACTTTTGACAGTAAACTGTCTTCAGCAACCTCACCTTGTTAACTGAGTTTGGCTGTTCCTCACCCAGTTTTATTCCTCCTACACAGCTGTTTCTGTTTCAGTTAATGATTGTGTTTCAACCTACATATTGAATTGATGATCATTAGCACCTGTTTGGTATAATTGTTTAATCATACACCTGACTATATGCCTACAAAATCCCTGACTTGTGCAAGTGTACCTAGAAGAATTGATGCTTGATGCTGTTTTGAAGGCAAAGGGTGGTCACACCAAATATGGATTTGATTTAGATTTTTCTTCTGTTCACTCACTTTGCATTTAGTTAATTGATAAATATAATCTATTAACATGTCTATTTTTGAAAGCATTCTTACTTTACAGCATTTTTTCACACCTGCCTAAAACTTTTGCACAGTACTGTATATATATATATATATATATATATATATATATATATATATATATATATATATATATATAAAAAAAAAAAAAATCTGTGGACTCCAATGTTTAACCTCCATGGTATATAGAAAAGAAAGAAGTCTATGTGGACTCATGATTGATTCTTCCAGTTTTTAAGTGAAGTGCACCACGACAGGACAGTCGCACTCTCAAAAAATTGGACAAGACCACTGTGATTTTTTTATTTTAAAAAGTTTATACCATTAAAAGCAAACAAAAAGAACACAGCAAACAACATGTTTCGACAACATGTGTTCGTCAGGTGTGAACTTAAATCTAATGTTTCATTCAAGCCATAAGGTTCCATAGTTTTTAAAGTAAAGATCCAATATGATTCTCTTCTTAACAATTGATTAATTATATTACCACCTCTTACAAAGGTTGAAACTTTTTCCATTGCTATAAATTTTAAGCTTGAGGCAGAACCATGATTCATTGCTTTGTAATGTCTTGCTATAGCATAATCCATATTATTATTTCAAATTGCAGCTTTATGTTCTGCTATACTTGCTTTTAAGTTTATTTTTGTTTGTCCCACAAAAGCCAGCTCACAAGGACATTTAAGCATGTATACCACATGGGTAGAATTGCAATTGATGAAATTCTGAATTGCATACTTCTGACCTGAATGTGGATGATTGAAGTATTTAGTATTGTGTGTATTGGAGCAATGAGTACACCTACCATATATACCCCAAAACCGAAATACGCCCACATCTAGACTGGGTCAACCCCATCGGCTTGGGGTTCATTAAAATTTTTAGAACCACGAAATCTTTTCATGTTCGGGGTGGGGTTGTCTTGCGAATGACCCCATTGTGATGCAGAAAATTCACTTAACCTGAACCCGATCTGAAGAAGATTATCCAATAACACACACTAAATAAAGCACTGAGCAGCAACGTCACAGTGCACATCGGTCTTCTAATTAAAGCTACCGTTTGGAAAGAGTATTTGACCATGTTAAATCTTAAAGGCTTGCCGCTATTTTAGAGGCGAAACAACAGACCCTTTTCTTCCCTCATTAGTTTATCACAATCATTTGAAAGCTTGGACTTACTTCCATCCTTGTGTCGTGAAGTTTCCTTGTGTTATGCTTAGCTTGTTTTTCTACCATAGAAGTTTTCCCTTCCTGACTTGCATAAACATGGATGACTAATCCAGTGAATTTTAATGATCCAAGCCCACCAAGCTCCTGTCTCAAAGCTACTAAATCATCTGTACCAACTAAAAGTGTCAATCCCAGAAAATCAAAGCCGTGGAAATGTATTTCATCTGTTGTGTAAAACAATTTGGGATCCTGCACTGTGGGGAATTCACCAGCCTAACCTGGCCTCGGTTGACCTCTAACAGCTGTCAGACATCTAAGCTCAATGAGGGGCCAGCACGAATGAGGACCATTCTGAGCTCTACATTCAGAACACACCTTACTGGTCATATAACAACCACTCCATTCATTCAGGGGTCGATCGCCCTCATCACCTCCTCTTTGAAACTAACAAAGGCTTGAAGTACAGACTTTTTATTATTCATTTAATTTAATCATTCATTTATTTTTGTGTATGCATTGACCTAGAATGGGGGTTATGGTCTGGGTCACCAGAGGTTTATTTTCCCTTGTGGGTTGTTTGCTCTCCACCGTTACCTTAGATAACCTCTGCACTGGCGGCAGAAGCTCTTGCCCAGAGTTTCTCACCTCGTAGCAGTGCGGCTCTTTTCAGGCCAAAGAGCGAGATAGTAAGCCGTACCTATACTGTTATTCCCTTAAATACATATTCTAATGGATAATCATGCTGCCGTTTTGCTTATTGAATGGCTATGTAAAAATGTGTAGTTGCTTGCATTAATTGCAGGGCGGTACACTTCTTCTATGGTGGCCTTACTGTACATGTCACTTTTGCCAACTTCACATAGTTTTTAAAATGTTTAAAGCTATGGAAGAGTATCCTAATAGGAGCTGAAGTTTTTGCTGCAGGGTGAATCCTTGGTTAAGAATCTACAGAAGGCTTTGAAATTCCAGAAGGATGCTTCAGTTGATAGGGGAGGGGGTTTGTTTGTACAAGAATTATACAAAATCAAAAATGTTTCAGTAACTCTGCTGGTTTTAAATGTGTAGCAACATATGTGAAAACAGCAAACTAATATTGTAATTTACTTTTGGGGCTATTTTTGTTCAAGAAGTACCCAAGGCTAATGTCTTTGTGTAAAAACTATGTGTTGAATTTTCTGAATTTAAATGAAGGTACTGAGCATTTCCTCCCCCTTGCCCATTATGGTCTCATGGCCCTGTCTAATATTTAAATGAGAGTTGAAATAATTTAACAATAAAAAGTGTCTTTATTGTTGACTAATCCTTAAGTCTTGTCGATCTTACGAATCATAATAGTTAAAGTTTGTAAGCTATGCTGTATCCTGTGAAAATATAATGTACCGGTAATTTAATGGACTTCTATAGACTCTTGGATAAATTTTAATTTGATTATATAACTAATTTCTTGCAACAAACAATCTGTATAGTTGCTAATAGGATCTAGCTACATACTGCAGATTAAACAGAATAATTAATAAGTAAGTTACATAAACACAGTGATTGTTTTTTGTTTAATGTTCATCATTATGACTGTACATGGGAATTAGAGATCTCTTTTATTTCTCTTTGTTATTGATTATTTTTGTTCTCATTAGAATCTCAAGATAATTTTAATTGTGTTGTATTCCTTTGTCCTCTGCCTGTCTTTGGTTTCCACGGCTTTTGCCTATGACTCATTATCTTTTCATTATATTACAAAAGAATACACTGGACATATAAGTCAATTCTCGTTTTAATTAATTTTATTATCTTGTGCATAGTGACATTATTAGACTGTAATATCAATATTTGTTTTTGAATTCATAGTTTTCTGGTGTTGTTTATTTCTAAAAAAAAAATGTTATATACCATTATTAATACAAACCGTACTGTAGCTACTGGGTTTCCCACAAAATTCCAGTTCTACGTTGTAATAAATATTACAGATTTTCTGAGAGGTTGTAAATTGCCAGGAATAGTCCAGTTTCATCTTGAAGCAAGCTCTACTTAGTCATACAGCTAGTATTTCCATGTGAAGCAAAACACACAGATGTAAAAGGTAGACCTCATTGTGGGCCGTTGGCCTCCTGGTGCAGACTTCCTTCCTTTCCCATTAATTTCCTATGGTGTTGGATTTTCTGAACCCATTCGCTGTTGTTATTTTAATGCAGTGGCTCATCAATTGCTTCAATTATATGGAATTTGTATGCTACTGGCAATACAAATCTGATTTACGTAATGATGAATACATATTTTAACAGTCAAATTGAAATATTTTATAGTTTTGATATTACTACTGTCCTCTATAAAGGTTATGCAATTTGAGTGATGAGTTTGTAACATTAAAAATGTAAGTTAAATTACATTAAGAAAAAATAGAACTGTAGAGTATAATATTATGGACTTAAATTAACTGTATAAAGATCAAAGGGCATCTGGCTCAACAGTATTTCGAAAAGTGAATTTTGCTGCCATTACAGGTGGTTAATAACTACAGGCCACTTAGATACTCAGCTTTTTTCATAGTTATACATTTCTCTTGCAGAGTCAGAAAGTAAAATGAATTGTATAATTTTAATGACTCAATGCAGTCGATGAGCAGTTCCTATAGACAGGTTAGAGCGTGGTTGGGTTAGACCTTGACAATGAAGAAATGCATGTAAAAAATAAACAAAATCAAATCAAATAGGTTCAGATTATAAAGTCAGTGCAAGAAGTAATAAAGTAAACAAAAGTACAGTAATCGCAAACATCAGTGTGTATTAAAATGCAGCAAACAGTTTGGATTGTTTTGAGTGACATCCAGCAAGCAAGTAAGCAAGCCTGTCCACTTCATATGTGACCACTCCCACACTCAGTTAACCATGCCCACTCTAATTTGGCCACATGCATTTCCAGATCTGAATTTGCATACACAATGCAAAACGGTATTGTTTTTCTGCTCTGCAATTGTATGGCAATGTGAAGATTATGACAATTCTGTTTAAATCAAACACATACTAGACTCATTTCCAGTTAATAGGAGACATTTACTAAAAATGTAGTAATTAAAAAAATCAGTTTCCATGGGATTACATTTTAATTATGACACACTATCCTTATAGTGGCACACCTGGACTCATGGGCTGGTCAGAAGCTCAAGTGCACCATCCAACAGCTCTCATTTGCAGCTTGGGTGCACAGCTTAGTTGGTTGAAATACCTGAACCCTTTGACTGAATAAATGATGTCACAAACACCAACTCTCTCAAACACCAACTCCCAACAAAGTGACCACTCCCCAATTAGCACCAATTACCTAACTGGGGAATGGCGACACTTGTGATTGCTGGCAAGGACAGATTCAACCCCATCCCTGCCAACCTTACATTACCACACATAGTGGCAGGGTTACTGCCCCGCCACACAAAGCATTTGCTTTAAAAACATGTTTTATTAAAATCTATTTGTATTATTTGCAAGCCACTGATATCAGAATCAAATCCAAATGTTGAATGTACGTGAGAATGAGGGTAATGCCATACAAGACATGTAGGAGATGTGATGAGACATTGATAAAGATAAACTGAATTAATAATATGTGGGGGGTGGTCTCTTGTGTATCTCATTGAGTTTAAATTGAAAATCAACTAAATTCTAAATTCATATGAGACAGCCTACTGGTGTGTAGCTTGGTCCGGGTAATACAATATGGAAGCCTTAGTTTCTTATGGGAAGAAACATAAAGATCGAGTAGACTGTGCAGGAATGGCTTGAGATATAACTATATAAAAATAATGCAACAATCAAATCATGATTCATCCCAGTCTGAGAGCTCTACTCCTTCTTTTTTCACTTAACAAGAGTAGAATTAGACCTACTGAATGTATGATACTAATGCATTGGTTCTTCTGTCTCTAATGACACATTCCCATCTTTGAGGCCCCGAAAGTAAACTCCAAGTAAACACTTGACCTTATAAAGCTTCTACAAATGTCATTAGGCAAATCATGAAATGTGTGTGTGTGTGATTTAGGAACAAACTCATGGGCTGGTCAGAAGCTCAAGTGCACCATCCAACAGCTCTCATTTGCAGCTTGGTGCACAGCTCAGTTGGTTGAAATACCTGAACCCTTTGACTGACCTCTTTTAGTAGGCACTGCTGTCGTGTTCCTCCTGTGGTGATGGCAATGTATAGACACAGTCTCCCAGACTTGTGATGATTCCTGCTGCTGTGGTGCTGGCTGTCGCTCATTGATAAAGTAGTGTTCTATCATTCTAGGTCAGTCATGCAGTAAATACTTCATCCGGTGACAGCCCAAGCAGTGCCTTCCTGCATTTCTAGGGAGACACTTGTGACCCCGGACAATTCATAAGAACATGAGAAAGTTTACAAACGAGAGGAGGCCATTCGGCCCATCTTGCTTGTTTGGTTGTTAGTAGCTTATTGATCCCAGAATCTCATCAAGCAGCTTCTTGAAGGATCCCAGGGTGTCAGCTTCAACAACATTACTGGGGAGTTGGTTCCAGACCTCGTGTGCCCTTCTACCAATGCCTGCTAATGAACTCACTGAAGCTCTTCATTCGCTGGACTATTTGGCACTGCAGCATGCTGGCTCTCTGATCCATTTCCTCAGTCAAAACATCTTGCATATTCTGTAATATTTCCTCCTGGACAACATCCTCTCATTCCAGGGCACTGGACTTCTGGTGGTTGACCGGCATTCACTGCTCAGGAATTATCAGAAGCCTGTGATCCCGGCTTCCAATCAGGAACACCGCCATACGAAGTCGCTCAACCAGATGGAAAGAGTCCATATCACTGTTGCCGCTGTCTACCTCTGATGCTACCTGTTTCCCCAATCAGTCGCTGTCTGTCTCGGTCCATCCTCAGGTTGGAAGATCGCACCTCTTGTCAGGCATTTGATCTTCTAAATGGACATCAATTCTAAGAAGTGTGCTTGATCCCACTGGATAGTAATGCATAATCTCCACCCAGACAAAGGCCTTCTTCAGCTGAGTAGGACTTGATGTAAGCATTACACAGCTGAAGAAGGACTTTTGTCTGAAATGTCCCAATTAAGTAATTTTGTAATCATCCAAAAAAAACAACATTTTTTGTACACTGTAGTTATACCTCCTTTCAAACCTTTTATATATATATATATATATATATATATATATATATATATATATATATATATATATATATATATATATATATACAGTACATATATTGTAAGACAGCAGGGAGGGGGGTTAAAATCCTCCCTGTGTAGGATATGTGTGCAGGCACCTTTTTGTTAGTTTCCTTTATTGTTACTTTGATTTGTTAATTGTTTTATTGCTTAATTATCCCCTGCACCTGGTTATTATTATTAAATTAGAGCCAGGTGCAGGGTATAAAAGAGAAGCAGTCAGTCTGCTCAGGGCTGCTGAGGAGAAGGAGGCAGAAGAGGTGCTCTGCTTCCATGCAGTCGTAAACAAGAGGAAAAGAAAGTTTAAAGAAGTGAGTGTTTTTTGTGATTAGCAGGTAAACGGCTTAGCCGTCCTGTGGATTAGTTGAGGTTCCTGTGTGTGGGTTAGTTATTGCTCGAATAGAGCCAGGTGTTTATTTTGTATTTTATTTTGTTTTGTTTTGTTTATTAAAAATATAGCGCGTCAGCGCAGTATTTCCAGAAGGTGGAAAGGTCCCGAATTGTGGCAAGGCACCCCCACTTTGTCACTATATATATATATATATATATATATATATATATATATATATATATATATATATATATATATATAATAGCTAACATACATAAAACATTTAAATAAAACCAATTTATTTATCTGTGTTAATAAATAATAATGCCAATCGTAGCAGGATTTGGTAACATATATAACAATACAGTTTATTGTACTATTTTGTATTTATAAATATAAAGTAAAAGTGGGCCAATGGTTCCCACTGAGAGCATTTAGAAATGATAGAGTAAAATAATAACTGTACAGACATTCAGCAATCCAACCGTTAACACTTAGCTATTGTGTGGAAAAACAGTGGAGCAGCACACTGCAAGCCATTATTTGACTATCTCCCTAAGAGGATATGACTTTCCCTTCCAAAACACTTGAGAAGTAGTTTGCATCCTGTCTTTGCAGCCCTCCAAATTGTTTCTGACTTTAAAATTTAATCAAGAGACTGCCTAATGGAGGCAGAAAAAGAACAGCATCAGAAATACATTTGACAAAAGGGTAACAAATGTCTAGTTAATTATTTACATTTGCCCTCTGCAGCTGCTTAGAGACAGGGAAGAATCCAGGCGCATCACATCCACCAGCCTGTAAAGACAAGGGCATGAATGTGTCCTTGCACCTTTGAAATGTTTTTCCAAACTGCATCTTGTTTAAATTAGTGGAAGACATTTCTGGTCACATTATTATCGCAGGTCTTTAATACTAATCTAAAGAGGCTGTTGCATACACCTATTTAGTTGTTTTGTGAGGCTGGATCAAAATAAGTGGTCTAATTTTAAATTCAACACACCATAAGCATGCCTCCTCAAGACACACCTGTTCAGACAGCATCTGTAAACCTCACAACCCTTGATTATATTGAACTATATGGCACCCAATTGTATCAGTACTTTTACCTGCACTTAACTGCTCCACAATTTGCTGTATTCTATGACTGCTCTCAATTATAACTATTTTCTGTATCTTATACTTGATTTTATTCTTAAAGGTAACAGTATTCACATTTTTTTTATAATTGATCTTATTTGAAATTGTTCTTATCCATTTATTGTACTTACAATTTGCTCTTTATGGAATTTACTCTTATGAGCAAATAATTTTACTATGTTTAACTGCTCTTAGTCGAAATCGCTCTCAAATGTAATTACTTACTGTATTTTGTTTTTATTCTCTCATTTGAATTTGCTCTTATTTATACCTGACTATTGTATTTCATATCTGCTCTTATCTGTAATGTGATAATAATAATAACAATGTAAATCACTGGAACCCAGTTAAGCTCTCAGTCTCACCTGTTTCATATGTTTGCCATTACAACCTTGCCTAATCACGGGTTTGGAGTGTTGTGAATTTAAATGTGAATTAACAAAATACCAGACACATCCAACTGTCGATTTAAAAACACCTAGCTATTGCTGATATTGAGTCAGTAACAGTGACATATCTAAGTACAGAGTTTAACTCTATTAACCCAGATAGGTCCCCTCCCCGCCAGAGGAATTTATTGAACCATTCATTAAAATCAATTTTAGAACATCGATAATTAGATATCAAATTATCAAAGAAGGTCCCACAATGACAGGCTGCAGACTTTGTTCAAACAACCTCACTTTTTACTTCGGAATTTCCAATTGTTCAAGTGAGAATAGGTTACCTGAGAAGCAGACCATTGGCTCAATAGATACTGTGACCCCACAATAGAGCTTAGTGATCCCAAACTTTTTTCAGTACAATATGGGTGGACTAAAATGACAACCACAACTACATTATCTAGTGCCTAATTGGTTTATGGTGGAAATAAGCAGCACTTATGTAGCATTACATGGCTATTTAGTTTTAAATTGAACAAACTGGTCATCACGACAGTATGTTAGTAGTGTAGCTGCAATCCTAGACCAGTTATTTAATGCAATTTTGCCTTACTTGAGAAAGACGACTTTTCAAATTCAATAATATTATACCATGTACAAGCGGAAGCAGTTTCATTCAGCCATGACAACACTGGACTTGTATTTTTTGCAAATGTTGTTGCACCATGACATGTATTTTTAAAAGAAAAGTATGGCAGATACAAAATTGAAATTATTTATGAAGACAAAAATAACTTTTGTCAGTAAATATGGATATACTCTTTTCTTAACCCCCGATGAATGTTGAAAGAAAAAAAGAATAAATGATGTCACAGCAAATAATATTTCAACTTTCAAAAATCAAACAGCCACAAATTCATTTTTTTGCCTTTTCAAGCATGCAATCATGTATTACCATCGACAACAAAATAAAAATAAAAAAACATAACATGAAGTGTTCATTGTTTTAATTAAGAGTTGATGTTAATTAACAAAGTACTCAAGGGCTTTTGCACACATACTTTTATCAAAGTGTGACAGGATAGTGTCACGACCCAGGCTGTTACTGGCAGGAAGAGAGACTCAGAGACAGACGATGCAGTGAAGCGCTGATGCACACATTTCTTAAACAAAAAAAACAAACAAAACACGGTAACAAAATAACAGGCACAAAGGGCCAAAATAAAAAGGTTTAAACAAATATAGAAATGTACGCAAAAAAAAAAACTGCTGGGCTTTCACTTTCACTGACCAGACTACAAAATAAAGCACAAAACCACAGGTCAAAACTCCCCAAACTCCCTTCTCTCAAACACCAACTCCCAACAATGTGACCACTCCCCAATTAGCATCAATTACCTAACTAGGGAATGGCGACACCTGTGATTGCTGGCAAGGACAGATTCAACCCCATCCCTGCCAACCTTACATTCCCACACACAGGGGCAGGGTTACTGCCCCGCCACACAAAGCATTTGCTTTAAAAACATGTTTTATTAAAATCTATTTGTATTATTTGCAAGCCACTGATATCAGAATCAAATCCAAATGTTGAATGTACGTGAGAGTGAGGGTAATGCCATACAAGACATGTAGGAGATGTGATGAGACATTGATAAAGATAAACTGAATTAATAATATGTGGGGGGTGGTCTCTTGTGTATCTCATTGAGTTTAAATTGAAAATCAACTAAATTCTAAATTCATATGAGACAGCCTACTGGTGTGTAGCTTGGTCCGGGTAATACAATATGGAAGCCTTAGTTTCTTATGGGAAGAAACATAAAGATCGAGTAGACTGTGCAGGAATGGCTTGAGATATAACTATATAAAAATAATGCAACAATCAAATCATGATTCATCCCAGTCTGAGAGCTCTACTCCTTCTTTTTTCACTTAACAAGAGTAGAATTAGACCTACTGAATGTATGATACTAATGCATTGGTTCTTCCGTCTCTAATGACACATTCCCATCTTTGAGGCCCTGAAAGTAAACTCCAAGTAAACACTTGACCTTATAAAGCTTCTACAAATGTCATTAGGCAAATCATGAAATGTGTGTGTGTGATTTAGGAACATCACAAAAAGAGATATCAAGCCCTGGTTTCTTGTTACAGCACTACACCAGGGAATGTTTATTGATTGAACTACATGTCAATCACTCTTGCCAATAGACCATTTATATACATCACCTAGTCAGATGTCATCAGTCGAGAAACCCTGGAAAAAAAAGATGACCTACAAGATACACCAACATTGCTTTTCATAAGTATATTTTGAAGGTGCAATGGATGTTTTCCCATAGTGAATTTGTGAAGGAGACAATGTTCAGTTAGACACCATAGTGTAAATTCTTTGCCTTTTTATTTCCCACAGTGTTTTTAAAAAGTCTGTATACCCTTTTAATTATTAACAACATAAACACATTGAATGTCTAGAAATAGCACTGCCAATGATATTGAAGCGGTTCAGGTAGGGTGCTGGTTTTCGTCCCACAGACAAGGAATCAGATGCAAAGACAATGACCCAAGCTTACTGCATGAACAGTTATAGAGTTGAAGTATTGCCTTACATGCAAGACTGCCTCCTGCATTGGAAAGTAATTTCCAATGCAGGAGACAGTCTTGTATCCTGAACAGCACTGAGTCTCTTTACCCTGAACGACTATGGAGTGACAACAGATAGAAATGAGCCACCGAGAGAAAACAGATACCACCCACAGAATAAACTTTGAACTGCTTGGTGTCTCTCTCTTCTTGTGATAGGCATGCAACGCTGATATTGAACTTGGTGTGCTTCAGACATTAAACCAGGGTTAAGACACTCTAGTTATGGCAGTCCATTCCACTCCAGGTTTATTAGGTAGAATTAATTTAATAAGCACATTAGGGTCTGGATATTGGTTTGATTCATTCACTTTAAAAATTAAGGACATGACTGGAAAAAAGACCTGGATAAAGCAAGGTTGCTTATCCCTGAACCAGACTGCCCTTTAACACTTTAACAGATTGAGATTCCATTGATATTTAATTCCATTTCATTTATTTCATTTGTATAATATACCAAACCATCCTAAAAACGACATTCACAATAGAGACATATCAATTGAAAGGATATGAGAAAGCAGTATATGCTTTTTTTATATATGCAGTTTTTAAAATACTAATAAAAATGAATAAACAAACAGAAAATCAAATCAGAAGACAGAAAAAACCCTGTTAATCATTTGTCTGATTTTGGTATTTTTGGCTCTGGTTTCCACATAACTAGTTTTCACCTTATTGTTCTATTCTGACAGTCAACGACAACACAACATAAAGCCATACTTCAAACCTTGTTGTCATTTATAAAAAGTGTAAACAATAATGTACTGTCTTCTCAGAATTAACCACACACTGAAGTCCTTTTCTTTCATGACAAACCAGATACAACCTTATTTTATGTAACAAGAAAACAGTAGAACCTTTTCATAGAATAGTGTGAAGAAGCGAGCAGTCATAATTCACCAGCCTTAAAACTGTGAAGGCCAATCGGCAGGAGATTTATAGAAGGCTCTTGTCTGAAAACTGGGACTTGTTTTTATAGCTGTTCACATACATTTTAATTCAGAGAAATTCAACATCAGTAAATGGGGAAAAAAAGCTACTTAAGTTTAATTTTTTTAAAGAAATGTACACTAATTTCACACAATTACAATTATAATTTTGAAATGTTCCTGACTGTCAGTGGTAACATGTGTGAGGATGGTCTGTTATTATTATTTAACATGTATTATTGAAACGGGTGGTTCACTTGATAACCATTCTAAACATATAATTATATTATTGTACATTACATCTGTCTATTCCAATTGGGCCTACTCTACTTTTGTTTTTGCTTTAATTGTACTTAATTAGCTTTGCACTCACACAAAACATTGCTTTATGTTTTAATGGACTCTGCTAACAAAATTGACCTTGACTTGTGTCACAATGCATTCTGTCATAGTGGAGTTATTTTAGATGCCATTTGCCAATACTGAATGGTACTGCATTATAGTCCTTTTCACTTTAGTAACAGAGGGAACATGGGGACAGATTCTTAATAGTCTTTTTCTATCTATGTTACTTTTTTTCAGATTTAAAAGTACATTTAAAAGTACATCATAGTACATGGTCTTTCTAATTTCACATAACATTTTTGTTGCCATAGAAACAAGAGTGTGATTTATTTTTCCTGCTCATCCTGAATCATTCAACATGGTCAAAAATCTTCATGTTTGTATAAATGTTATCTTTTTTATGTTTTGGACTGGACTTTTTCATACAGTGTAATGAATGTAGTTTAGGCGGGAAACAGTTTGAGGCAATGTTCGAGGAATATTCTGAGTTCACATTCCAGTTGTGCAGTTTCAAATTGCTCTGTATTGCTTCACAAGTATTTAGACATAAAAGCCTTTATAAATAAGCCTCAGTTTCAATGCATTTGCCTTTTTAACTAAAATGGAGTTAGCACTGATAAAATAGTCTCCTACACAATACTGTTTCTGATGTAAATCTCTTTTCTCTCTCTCTCTCTCTCTCTCTCTCTCTCTCTCTCTCTCTCTCTCAATTCAATTCAATTCAATGGTGCTTTATTGGCATGACTTACAATAGCAGGTGTTGCCAAAGCAATTATACAATACATACATGTATATATACAATGCATCATGAATACATATACTGTATATATATATATATATATATATATATATATATATATATATATAATGTTAACCTATAGGTGGGGTTCAGGGGGAGGAGCTAGGCACCAACAACCTATCATCTGCTGTCATCAATTAAATCTACCTTATTTAAACATTAGTCACCTCTACCTATCTGTCTTGTGTTTTTCGTTTCCTCCTCCTCCCTCCTCCTCCTCTAGCATCTCAACCGCCTTTGCATCGGTCTCCTCTGGGGGTTAGTGATTCCACTTTCTCCAACCCTTTGTTAAGCTCCGCTTCATTTACCTCATAGAGGAGGGTTCTCCATGAGTCAGAGGGGACCCCGCCAAACCCTTCCATCTGCATGTATGTTTCTTTTGGGATTCTTCTTTCAGGTCTGATGCCTCTATGCGAGGGTCCCTAGCGGTGGCATCCCTCATGTTTGTCGGGTCTCCTCAAAGACGGTGGCCCCTCTCCTGTTTGTCGGTCTCCTCAGCCACGGAACCCCCTTCTATTATGTTGGGCTTCAAGAGGCGGAACACCACGCATTCCATGTTTTAACAGATACTAACTTTATGTTTTCTTTCCGGTTCATGAGCCTCTTCAGTATGTCGGGTAACCTCGAGACGGTGCCCTCTCGTATGTCGGGTCACCTCAAAGACGGTGGCCCCCCTCCTGTTTATCGTGTCTATCGATCAAGTAAATGTTGGGCCTTGAAGAGGCGGAGCCCCTCTCTCCTTGTGTATATGTTCACTAACTCTGTCAATAAACACTACCAGGTGGCATAGCTCCGCCCCGTGAATATATATATATATATATAAACAAACTGATTTATAAAGTACAGTAAAAAAAAATACTAACATATCACTACTAACAATAAACATGTATCAGGACAATAAGTATTTACATAATACATACATGCCTACATACACAACAACATACATACTGTATATACATAAGTGTGTGTGTCTCTGTGCAGAGCTCTCATTGTGTGTCCCTCAGTCTGTGACATGCAGACACATACTGGGCTGCTAGTTGGGCTGTGCTTCCCTCCTCTCCCAGGAGGATTGGGACTTTTTCAGGGTTGGTCATGTTTGGGAAATTTGGGAGGGAATTTGCAAATTTTTTAAAATAAGTTTGTCTATTTTCTGAGTATTTCTTACATTGAAGAAGGAAGTGCATCTCTGTCTCGACCTCTCCTGTGTCACAGTGACCACAGAGCCTTTCTTCTTTAGGAAGCCAGGTCTGCCGGTGACGGCCTTTCTCAATGGCCAGGCTGTGGTCACTGAGCCTGTACTTGGTCAGGATCTGTCTCTGCTTTGTATCTCTGACAGTAGAGAGATACTCTGCCAGAGTGTAATCTCTTTTTAGGGCCCGATAACAATCCAGTTTATTTTGAGATTTTGTTTCTGTGTCCGAATGTTTCAGATAGCAGTTTTTGGTTAGTTTTATAATTTGGTTGACTCTGATTGGGGGCTGGTAAGCAGTGCTGACCTGAAGCTGGTTTGTTTTAGTATTATTAGCTGGGTTCAGTGCAGTGAGCTTCAAGGCCAGCTGGCTTAGAGGACTCTTTTCAGGGCTGAGCTCTTGGGTTTGCATGGCCTCATACTGGAGGGAGTCTGATTCACTTTTCTTTAGGTGCATCCAAAACTTTAGTGCTCTTTTCTTTATATTTATGAGTGTTGGGTAACGGCCTAATTCTGCCCTGCATGCATGATTTGGTGTTTTTCTTTGTACCTGTAGGATGTTTTTGTAGAGTTCAGCATGCAGGGTTTCGATTGGGTGTTTGTCCCATTTAGTGTAGTCATGTTGACTGAGTGGACCCCATATCTCACTACCATACAGCGCAATGGGCTGGATGACACTGTCAATTAATTTTAGCCATATTTTGATAGGAATATTTATTTTATAGAATCTTCTTTTGATGGCATAGAAAGCTCTTCTGGCTTTTTCCTTTAGTGCATTCACTGCTAGGTTAAAGCTCCTTGACGCACTGATAGTCAGGCCCAGGTAAGTGTAGTCTGAGGTGTGTTCTAGTGTAGTGTTGTTTAGGGTGAAGTGGTATCTGTTTCCCTGAGTTCTGGCCTTTTTTTGAAAAATCATTATTTTGGTCTTTTTAAAGTTTACTGCCAGGGCCCAGGTCTGACAGTACTGCTCCAGCAGTGCCAGGTTCCGCTGCAGCCCCTGCTCTGTGGGCGACAGCAGGACCAGGTCATCTGCATAGAGCAGGAACTTGACTTCTGTGTCGTGTAGAGTAAGGCCGGGGTCTGCAGACTGCTCCAACATCGTAGCCAACTCGTTAATATAAATATTGAACAGTGTTGGACTCAGACTGCAGCCCTGCCTCACCCCCCGTCCCTGAGTGAAGAAATCAGTTCTTTTATTGCCAGTTTTGACTGCACATTTGTTTTCTGTGTACATTGATTTTATTATATCATTTTACCCCCTACTCCACTTTGAAGAATTCTGTAATATAAACCTTCATGCCAAATAGAATCAAATGCTTTTTTAAAGTCAATGAAGCAGGCGAAAATTTTGCCTTTATTTTTTTGGTGTACGTGTTTGTTTATTAAGGTGTGTAGGGTGTAAATATGATCTGTTGTGCGGTGATTTGGTAGGAATCCAATTTGACTCTTACTCAGGACATTGTGTTCGGTAAGGAAGGCCAGTATCTGGGCGTTAATGATACTGCAGAATACCTTCCCCAGGTTACTGCTCACACAGATGCCTTGGTAGTTGTTGGGGTCGAATTTGTCTCCACTCTTGTAAATTGGGGATATAAGCCCTTGGTTCCAGATGTCAGGGAAGTAACCAGTACTTAGTACCATGTTGAACAATTTAAGCATTGCCTCCTGTAATTTAGGGCTGCTGTGTTTGAGCATCACAGTGCTGATGCTGTCAGGGCCGCAGGCCTTTCTGGTTTTCAGTGCCTGCAGCTTCTTAGTTAATTCTTGTAGGGTGATTGGAACATCAATTGTGTTTTGGTTATCTTTAATTGATTGTTCAAGTAATTTCAGTTTTTCTCTAGTTTCATTTTGTTTATCTGTTAGATCTTTTGTTGAATATCTTTATAAAGGTTTTCAAAATAATTTTTCCAAACTGTTCCATTTTGTATCGTCAATTCTTGTTGTTTTGTTGGGTTTAAATTGTTCCACATTTCCCAGAACTGATTTTGGTCAACAGATTTTTCAATGTCTGTGAGGGTTTTGTTTGTGTGTTTTTGTTTTTTCTGTTTGAGGGTGTGGTTGTAGTGTTTTAGAGTCTCACAGTACCTCAGACGTAAGTCTCTCTCTCTCTCTCTCTCTCTCTCTCTCTCTCTCTCTCTCTCTCTCTCTCTCTCTCTCTCTCTACTATATTTTTGCGTTAATCAAAGTAATCATAAAAATGATCTCTCTCACTAGAGTAGCTCTCTTGATTATCAACCCCAACCTCTGCCCTACCAGTTGCAAGGAAGATGGGAGGGAGCAAGTTGGCTTTGTTTAATATGGATGTGCAAAGCAAGCTTATTTAAGATTAGATGAGGTTAAAAACTCTAAAACCACGAATGCAGACAAGCCCGGCTCTTCTGCATTGTGATTAAAACACTTGCTTGCAATGCTCAA